>JASGCC010000002.1:0-447500 GCA_030067915.1 Hydractinia echinata
AATGTCTCCCTTTAGACAAGAATAGGGGTAATGTCTCCCTTTAGACAATGAATGGGAATGTCTCCCCTTAGACAATGAACAAGTGGGAATGTCTCCCTTTCGACAATGTGCAAGTGGGAATGTCGCCCTTTAAAGAAAGAACAAGTGGAATGTCTCCATTTAGGGAATGAACAAATGGGAAAGACTTCCTTTAACCAGCGGAAATGTCTCCCTGAGCACCTGAATCTAATATACAAACAGTTACATAATCAGTCCGGAAATGCGAATGCTGTTTTGTCTTGACATGTTTTGTCAAATATTTTAGGCAAGAGAAACACCTAAGAAAATACGCAACACACTTTCAATTGGAAAATTCTATTAAATGCGCCAATTGTAAAAAGGACACGAAAGAAGATTGAAGCGTCTTTAATACACTTAAGAGACCTACTGAGCAATTAGACTCACAGCGACGTATTCTTTTTAGAATTGGTGTAACATAGATATCATAGGAAAAGATAATTACTGTTTTACCGTAGAAAATTACATTTTCTTACATTTAATTTCTCCTTTATTACCTCTGCGTATACGTATGTTTTTAACTTGGATATATTTGTAGCATATCTGATTTCCCATTTTATTGTAACACTATAGCACTGATGATGTTTTTCTACCGAAAACCTTTTGCTAAATATTTTTAAAATTGTTGTTGTCATTTCATTATATTCCAAACGGGAATGTCTCGCTGAAAACATCAAACGAGTGAGAATGTCTCCCTGAAAACAGTGCACAAGTGAGAATGTCTCCCGGAATATAATAAACCAGCGAAAATGTCTCCCTGAGAACAGAGAACAATTTGGAATGTCTCCCGGAAGAAAATAAACAAGTGGAAATGTGTCTCTGAAGAGACAATGAACAAGTGGAATGTCCCCTGAAAGAATTAAACAGTGGGAATGTCTCGCTGAGAACAATGAACAAGCGGGAATGTCTCGTTAAAATAAATTAACAAGTGATTTCCACTGAAATCAGTGAACAAGTGGGAATGTCTCTCTTAAGAAAAAATATGAGACGATAGAAATTAGCAAAAATTTACTATTTTAAGCAGGAAAACGTCTTTAATAGCCAAAAAATATCAAAAAAATGAATTTTCAGAAATTTCTGTTCCGCCCTTAACCCTCGTAGTCCGTTTGTCAAAAGCCCAAATTTGACACAACTTTTATTCCTACTTCAATTGACTATTCAAGAACAAAAAGGAACTAGATGCTCACTTCAGGCTTATTTGATAGAAAAAGACCTAAACTTTTTTTCTGGCGTCCAGAAATTTGCGTCTTGGCGTCCGTCGCCTCCCGCCAGGGGGGCGCTGCCCCCTGAACCCCCCGAGCCTGTTCACTTTAGTTGAGTTTAGTTTAACGTAAGAACGGATTGCGAGCATTAGATGTGTAGCAAATGCATTGTGCGCACGCTAAGTAGGTGTGCCGTGACACAAAACTGTGTTTTGTTGAATTTGCGCTGCTTTGGTGGCCCGTAACATGACCAACAATCTCGGACTTGGCAAAATTTGCGGAGAGAATTTTTGAATGAATTATTAATTTTGTAGGGCCGAAATTTCACGACAAAGCGCTTTTAGACTCCGACTTTCTTTTCAAAGGGCAGTGTTTTGGTCTTACTACCAGATCTGAGCAAAACCAGTTTGTTGAAATTGCTTGTGATGCAGCTGGGCGGCCTGTAAAACGCCCGTGGCTATCCCGTATATATACGGGATCCGCACCACAAGGGTTAAGACAATAAACAAGTGGGAATGTCTTCCTTTAGACAATGAACAAGTGGGGATGTCTCCCTTTAGACAAAGAATAGGGGTAATGTCTCCCTTTAGACAATGAATCCCTTAGACAATGAAGGGAATGTCTCCCTTAGCAATGAACAAGAGGGAATGTCTCCCTTTCGACAATGAACATATGGGAATGTCTCCCTTTAAAGAAAGAACAAGTGGGGATGTCTCCCTTTAGACAATGAATAGGGGTTATGTCTTCCCTTAGACAAGGAACAAGTGGGAATGTCTCCACTTAGGCACAATGAACAAGTGGGAATGTCTCCCTTTACAATGAACAAGTGGGAATGTCTCCCTTTCGACAATGTGCAAGTGGGAATGTCGCCCTTTAAAGAAAGAACAAGTGGGAATGTCTCCATTTAGGGAATGAACAAATGGGAAAGACTTCCTTTAACCAGCGGAAATGTCTCCCTGAGCACCTGAATCTAATATACAAACAGTTACATAATCAGTCCGGAAATGCGAATGCTGTTTTGTCTTGACATGTTTTGTCAAATATTTTAGGCAAGAGAAACACCTAAGAAAATACGCAACACACGCCAATTGTAAAAAGGACACGAAAGAAGATTGAAGCGTCTTTTAATACACTTAAGAGACCTACCTTAAACGAGCAATTAGATTCACAGCGACGTATTCTTTTTAGAATTGGTGTAACATACATATCATAGGAAAAGATAATTACTGTTTTACCGTAGAAAATTACATTCTTACATTTAATTTCTCTTTATTAGCTCTGCGTATAAGTATGTATTTAACTTGGAATATTTTGTAGCATATCTGATTCCCATTTTATTTTAACACTATAGCACTGATGATGTTTTTCTACCGAAAACCTTTTGCTAAATATTTTTAAAATTGTTGTTGTCATTTCATTTTATTTCCAAAACGGAAATGTCTCGCTGAAAACATCAAACGAGTGAGAAATGTCTCCCTGAAAACAGTGCACATGTGAAGAATGTCTCCCGGAATATAATAAACCAGCGAAAATGTCTCCCTGAGAACAGAGAAACAATTTGGAATGTCTCCCAGAAGAAAATAAACAAGTGGAAATGTCTCTCTGAAGACAATGAACAAGTGGAAATGTCCCTGAAGAGAATAACAGGTTGGGGAATGTCTGCCTGAGAACAATGAACAAGCGGGAATTGTCTTCTGGAAAACAGTAAACAAGTGGGAATGTCCCGCTGAAGACAGTAAGCAAGTGAGAATGCCTCGCGGAAGACCAATGAACCAGTGGCAATTGTCTCGTTAAAATAAAATTAACCAGTGATTCCCACTGAAAGCAGTGAACAAGTGGGAATGTCTTCTCTTAAGAAAAAATATGAGGACGATAGAAATTTAGCAAAAAAATTTACTATTTTCAAGCAGGAAAACGTCTTAAATAGGCAAAAATATCAAAAAAATGAATTTTTCAGAAATTTCCGTTCCGCCCTTAACCCTCGTAGTCCGTTTGTCAAGAAGCCCAAATTTGACACAACTTTTATTCCTACTTCAATTGACTATTCAAGAACAAAAAGGAACTAGATGCTCACTTCAGGCTTATTTGATAGAAAAAGACCTAAACTTTTTTTCTGGCGTCCAGAAATTTTGCGTCTTGGCGTCCGTCGCCTCCCGTCAGGGGGGGCGCTGCCCCCCCTGAACCCCCCGAGCCTGTTCACTTTAGTTGAGTTTAGTTTAACGTAAGAACGGATTCCGAGCGTTAGATGTGTAGCAAATGCATTGTGCGCACGCTAAGTAGGTGTGCCGTGACACAAAGTGTGTTTTGTTGAATTGCGCTGCTTTGGTGGCCTGTAACATGACCAACAATCTCGGACTTGGCAAAATTGCGGAGAGAATTTTTGAATGAATTATTAATTTTGTAGGGCCGAAATTTCACGACAAAGCGCTTTTAGACTCCGACTTTCTTTTCAAAGGGCAGTGTTTTGGTCTTACTACCAAGATCTGAGCAAAACCAGTTTGTTGAAATTGCTTGTGATGCAGCTGGACGGCCTGTAAAACGCCCGTGGCTATCCCGTATATATACGGGATCCGCACCACAAGGGTTAAGACAATAAACAAGTGGGAATTTCTTCCTTTAGACAATGAACAAGTGGGGATGTCTCCCTTTAGACAAAGAATAGGGGTAATGTCTCCCTTTAGACAATGAATAGGGCTAATGTCTCCCCTTAGACAATGAACAAGTGGGAATGTCTTCCTTTAGACAATGAACAAGTGGGGATGTCTCCCTTTAGACAAAGAATAGGGGTAATGTCTCCCTTAGACAATGAATAGGGGTAATGTCTCCCCTTAGACAATGAACAAGTGGGAATGACTCCCTTTAGGCAATGAACAAGTGGGAATGTCTCCCTTTCGACAATGTGCAAGTGGGAATGTCGCCCTTTAAAGAAAGAACAAGTGGGAATGTCTCCATTTAGGGAATGAACAAATGGGGAAAGGACTTCCTTTAACCAGCGGAAATGTCTCCCTGAGCACTGAATCTAATATACAAACAGTTACATAATCAGTCCGGAAATGCGAATGCTGTTTATCTTGACATGTTTTGTCAAATATTTTAGGCAAGAGAAACACCTAAGAAAATACGCAACACACGCCAATTGTAAAAAGGACACGAAAAGAAGATTGAAGCGTCTTTTAATACACTTAAGAGACCTACCTTAAACGAGCAATTAGACTCACAGCGACGTATTCTTTTTAGAATTGGTGTAACATACATATCATAGGAAAATATAATTACTGTTTTACCGTAGAAAATTACATTTTCTTACATTTAATTTCTCCTTGATTAGCTCTGGCGTATAAGTATGTTTTTAACTTGGATATATTTGTAGCATATCTGATTTCCCATTTATTGTAACACTATAGCACTGAATGATGTTTTTCTACCGAAAACCTTTTGCTAAATATTTTTAAAATTGTTGTTGTCACTTCATTTTATTCCAAACGGAAATGTCTCGCTGAAAACATCAAACGAGTGAGAATGTCTCCCCTGAAAACAGTGCACATGTGAGAATGTCTCCCGGAATATAATAAACCAGCGAAAATGTCTCCCTGAGAACAGAGAACAATTTGGAATGTCTCCCAGAAGAAAATAAACAAGTGGAAATGTCTCTCTGAAGACAATGAACAAGTGGAAATGTCCCCTGAAGAGAATAAACAGGTGGGAATGTCTGCCTGAGAACAATGAACAAGCGGGAATGTCTTCTGGAAAACAGTAAACAAGTGGGAATGTCCCGCTGAAGACAGTAAGCAAGTGAGAATGCCTCGCGGAAGACAATGAACCAGTGGCAATGTCTCGTTAAAATAAAATTAACCAGTGATTCCCACTGAAAGCAGTGAACAAGTGGAATGACTCTCTTAGAAAAAATATGAGACGATAGAAATTAGCAAATATTTACTATTTCAAGCAGGAAAACGTCTTAAATAGGCAAAAAATATCAAAAAATGAATTTTCAGAAATTTCCGTTCCGCCCTTAACCCTCGTATTCCGTTTGTCAAAAAGCCCAAATTTGACACAACTTTTATTCCTACTTCAATTGACTATTCAAGAACAAAAAGGAACTAGATGCTCACTTCAGGCTTATTTGATAGAAAAAGACCTAAACTTTTTTTCTGGCGTCCAGAAATTTGTGTCTTGGCGTCCGTCGCCTCCCGTCAGGGGTGCGCTGCCCCCCCTGAAACCCCCCCGAGCCTGTTCACTTTAGTTGAGTTTTGTTTAACGTAAGAACGGATTCCGAGCGTTAGATGTGTAGCAAATGCATTGTGCGCACGCTAAAGTAGGTGTGCCGTGACACAAAAGTGTGTTTTGTTGAATTTGCGCTGCTTTTGGTGGCCCGTAACATGACCAACAATCTCGGACTTGGCAAAAATTTGCGGAGAGAATTTTTGAATGAATTATTAATTTTGTAGGGCCGAAATTTCACGACAAAGCGCTTTTAGACTCCGACTTTCTTTTCAAAAGGCAGTGTTTTGGTCTTTAATACCAGATCTGAGCAAAACCAGTTTGTTGAAATTGCTTGTGATGCAGCTGGACGGCCTGTAAAACGCCCGTGGCTATCCCGTATATATACGGGATCCGCACCACAAGGGTTAAGACAATAAAACAAGTGGGAATTTCTTCCTTTAGACAATGAACAAGTGGGGATGTCTCCCTTTAGACAAAGAATAGGGGTAATGTCTCCCTTTAGACAATGAATATGGCTAATGTCTCCCCTTAGACAATGAACAAGTGGGAATGTCTTCCTTTAGACAATGAACAAGTGGGGATGTCTCCCTTTAGACAAAGAATAGGGGTAATGTCTCCCTTTAGACAATGAATAGGGGTAATGTCTCCCCTTAGACAATGAACAAGTGGGAATGACTCCCTTTAGGCAATGAACAAGTGGGAATGTCTCCCTTTCGACAATGTGCAAGTGGAATGTCGCCCTTTAAAGAAAGAACAAGTGGGAATGTCTCCATTTAGGGAATGAAACAAATGGGAAAGACTTCCTTTAACCAGCGGAAATGTCTCCCTGAGCACCTGAATCTAATATACAAACAGTTACATAATCAGTCCGGAAATGCGAATGCTGTTTTGTCTTGACATGTTTTGTCAAATATTTTAGGCAAGAAAAACAAATAAGAAAATACGCAACACACGCCAATTGTAAAAAGGACACGAAAGAAGATTGAAGCGTCTTTTAATACACTTAAGAGACCTACCTTAAACGAGCAATTAGACTCACAGCGACGTATTCTTTTTAGAATTGGTGTAACATAGATTTCATAGATTTCATAGGAAAAGATAATTACTGTTTTACCGTAGAAAATTACATTCTTACATTTAATTTCTCCTTATTAGCTCTGCGTATACGTATGTTTTTAACTTGGATATATTTGTAGCATATCTGATTTCCCATTTTATTGTAACACTATAGCACTGATGACGTTTTTCTACCGAAAACCTTTTGCTAAATATTTTTAAAATTGTTGTTGTCATGTCATTTTATTCCAAACGGGAATGTCTCGCTGAAAACATCAAACGAGTGAGAATGTCTCCCTGAAAACAGTGCACAAGTGAGAATGTCTCCCGGAATATAATAAACCAGCGAAAATGTCTCCCTGAGAACAGAGAACAATTTGGAATGTCTCCCGGAAGAAAATAAACAAGTGGAAATGTCTCTCTGAAGACAATGAACAAGTGGAAATGTCCCCTGAAGAGAATAAACAGGTGGGAATGTCTCGCTGAGAACAATGAACAGCGGGAATGTCTTCTGGAAAACAGTAAACAAGTGGGAATGTCCCGCTGAAGACAGTAAGCAAGTGAGAATGCCTCGCGGAAGACAATCAAACCAGTGGCAATGTCTCGTTAAAATAAATTAACAAGTGATTCCGCACTGAAAGCAGTGAACAAGTGGGAATGTCTCTCTTAAGAAAAAATATGAGACGATAGAAATTAGCAAAAATTTACTATTTTAAGCAGGAAAACGTTTTAAATAGCCAAAAAATATCAAAAAAATGAATTTTCAGAAATTTCTGTTCCGCCCTTAACCCTCGTAGTCCGTTTGTCAAAAAGCCCAAATTTGACACAACTTTTATTCCTACTTCAATTGACTATTCAAGAACAAAAAGGAACTAGATGCTCACTTCAGGCTTATTTGATAGAAAAAGACCTAAACTTTTTTCTGGCGTCCAGAAATTTGCGTCTTGGCGTCCGTCGCCTTCCACGTTCATTCAGAATGTGAAATTCAGAATGCGCGTGCGCAAAATTCGCGATATATTTTGTAATTTTTTCAAGATGGTAGACGACGTCGCATGCCTGACAAACATTGTTTTACAAATTGGATGCTCTACTGATTTTGAACAAAAGCTGACTTTCATGACTACAAAGCGTTTGTTTTAATTTTATAATGTTTGATAACATGTTGGCGAAGACAAAAAAATTGTTGGTGGCTATGGCGAAAAGTAAGAAAACTAAAGAAGAAAATTTCATTGTCAAGAACGTATTTTTTCCGACAGGGGCAAAAGGAGCATATAAAAATGCCTAAAACTAACATTCAAAAGTTTTCTAAGCCTATTCATAGTTATTTTTATTAATTTCAAACATTGTATTACCAGAAGAAATCAACGTCCTGGTGCTTACATTTTTTTGCTCTGAAAAATTTGCCTTCAAAGTCAAGATATTTTGGTGACCTGTAGCTAGCTATAAATGGCACTTGAATGATGATGTTATGAGTAGTATAATGAATTGTAAGTAGAATTTTGTTATTACTGACTAAAAAGGTTACTGATATGAATGTTTTTTCTTAGTAAACTATATTTTGTTTTTTTTTCATCTTTTCAACGCTGGGCTGGGCCTCTGCTCTCCTAGCAACGCATTGTTGTTATGACTAAAGTACTGTGTATAGCTTTACAACTTTGTGCATAAACATGGTAGCCTTAAAGTAAAATATCAATAAAGAGTGTATTACACTGTGTTGTATAAGAAATATAGTGTGAATAGAACTATTTTATTGCGTTTACAATTGTTTATCACCAATTATGACGTGTTATTCTATTCTTACCTAAATTTCGGATATACGATTCCTAGGAATTGCTAAAACCTCTCCCCCCTTTCTTTTAGTGTCGAAAAGATGCTAATACACAAGTTCACAGTCTCACAGTCTTTCTTTTGTTACCACGTCTTATTGAGAATTAAAAAGAAAAGAAGTAAACTGTAATGAAGTAAGAAGGCTCTTACCATAAAAAAAAGTGAAATATTTTTTAGAGCATCATTGAAAAATTAATTTGTTTTTTGCCAAAACCCCTTGAACAAGAACTTAAAAATTCAAATTTCACATTAAAAATACTTATTATCGGAGAATTTTTTGTAAAAATATGTTAGGATTGTAACAGTGAATTTTTACAAAAAAAGTATATATGCATACACCTTTTTGCATAAGAAAACCCTTTTTTGACTTAAGCCTAAATGTTCTTAGCAAGGTGACTGAATATAGGCTGAAATTTTCTTAATTTTTATTTCTCTATTTTATGTATTTTATTTGAAACATCTATTTTTATTGGAGAAAAAAAACTCCTTTGTTATTTTTAGGATAAGGCCTTGTTAGGATGTTTATTTGACTGGAAAAAACGAAATTTTTATTGTGTGAATGTAAATATCAAGGTCTCCAAAAATTGGATCTTAACATGCTGGGGCTGGGGATTTTCTAAGGATTTTGAGGTTTTTAAGGCTCGTTTTCTTATAAAACTATTTCTTAGGGAGCGTTTACATATTACGTAATTAATTTTTTGCCTATTTTCTATTCCCCCCTCCGCCATGTAATCAGTCGTAATCATATGGTTGTCCCCCCTCCCAAAATTACGTCATCATCTACTTACCCCCCTCCCCCCCCAAAAAAACGCTTTAGATAGTTAATATTTTTTTACACTCATGATAAAATATGCTGTTAATTTTTTTTGATTTCCTTATGTCATCAAACAACTTGACCCCTCCCCCCTCCCCCATAATCAAGCGTAAGCAATTTCGATGCCTCCCTCCCCCCCCCCTACTTGATTACATAATATGTGAACGCTCCCTTATAAAAAAATGTGTATATATTCTTTATAGGGAGAAAGTTTCACTGGGGAAATGTTCCGCGAGGAAAAAAAAAGCGAAATAATGAGGATTTACATTCGCAAATAAGTGATTAAATCTATTTCGCTTAATTTTACTTTTATATTTGCTCCTATACAATTTATATGCACGTCTTTTTTACCTGCACAAGCTTAACATTCCAGTCATTATGAAATGTCTATGAAATACATTAAAAAAAATCCAAGGCAAAAAATTATTTCAAAATTTATCCTGTTAAGGTAATGTAAATATTAAAATCCACTTTCATATTTTTTTTAGTTTTTATGTGGCGTCAACAACCTGTTAAAGTGTTTATGGATTACTCCTTGTATGGTTTCAATCGTTTGGGATACTTTTTGTTGCAAACACAACTATGCACATTATATGGTTCTTATTGGAAGACTTATTTAAAGAATTATGTTAATGTACAGTTTTTATTTTTATGTTTGCTAAATGAAATACACAAATTATATTGTAACTTAGATTATTTTATCTTTGTTTGAGACTTTTCTTCATGAGTTCTAAGGGGCATGTTCATATGGGAAATATTTTCTCGGGAACCGGGAAAAGGTTTCAGCATGATATCAAGTCAAGATCTCAAACTCTTAACAAAATTTAGTTGCGTTTATATGAGAAAAAACATTTACCCGCCTACCAAGATCTCGGGTGCGCATGATCGAGATCTCGGTAAGCGGGTAATGCATTTTCCCAAAAAACAGAAGTTTCCTCGGCAGGCGAGATAAATTTATGTCGGTTGGGCATAATTTTCAAGAATAAACAATAGATTCTTATCATAATAAACAATAGAAACTTATCACATGGTATTTTCTCACCCGAGGAAAAGTTTTCTCGCCCATGCCATATGAACAGAAAGTAAAATTATATCATGCTGAAATATTTCCCCGCTATCCGTGGAAATATTTGATATGAAAAGCCCCTAAATATGACATTTCGCACTTAACAGCAAAAGCGTGGCAGTATACATTGTTCAAAGCATTCATAAGGCCTTATTTGGTTTATTTTTTCACAGTTTAATTAACAGCCAGCTAGCTAAATATAAAACCGAAACTGCCACTAGGCTCTTGGAGTGCTCTTAAAACATGCTCTTATTTCATCCAAATTTAAGGCTTGTATTCTTTGGCCAAAAATTAACCCATGTGCTATTAAATTGAAGGTAATGCAATTGTGTGGCCACATAACAATCTGCTATATCTTAAGCTTTTGCTGCATTTTTTCCCTGTCCTAGCATTTATGGCTATAGCTACCCCACAATGACCTGCTACACTGTATCTAGGTGGTCTTGATCTACCACAATTTCATACTTAGATTTGTGCAAATCAGAGTGACATCAAAAGAACTGTTAAATGTAATAATGAGATTAATTTAACCTTTTTGACTATCTAAGACTTAGCTATAGAACTTTTTGCATATCGTTCTGTCGGCCATGTTTGTTGATATTCAAGGAGGCTAGCTAGCCCCAAACACCCTTACCGTGGAAAATGCTTAAAAACTTTTAGTAAAAAAATGTAAGCAAAATAAGGTTTTTTGCAGCGGAAAGACAAATGCCGTAGCTTTTCAAAATATATATACTTTGCTGGGTGAAAAACTTTAGTTCTCTCTCAAATTTTGGTAGAATATAGGAATTCTGCAAATTTGTCGGATAAAAAAACCCTTTCGTTTACGTTGCCACAACAAAAGCAAACCCGTCGTTTTCACTGTTTATACGGAGCCTTGGCCACACTTATTATAATAAAATACAAAGTAAACAATATTTTAGCACCATGCCTTGTAATTTAGCATGTTAAGTCAGGTATGTCGAGATTATGACGTCATCATCGCCACGGAAATTTTGCGTTTTGAGATTCCAAAAGTTAGCGCATGCGCAGACTGAATTTCCCGTGTACAGGCGGAACTGAATGACCGTGCTTCCGCCAGGGGGGGGGGGGGCGCTGCCCCCCTGAACCCCCCGAGCCTGTTCATTTTACTTGAGTTTAGTTTAACGTAAGAACGGATTGCGAGCATTAGATGTGTAGCAAATGCATTGTGCGCACGATAAGTAGGTGTGCCGTGACACAAAACTGTGTTTTGTTGAATTTGCGCTGCTTTGGTGGCCCGTAACATGACCCACAATCTCGGACTTGGCAAAATTTGCGGAGAGAAATTTTGAATGAATTATTAATTTTGTAGGGCCGAAATTTGACGACAAAGCGCTTTTAGACTCCGACTTTCTTTTCAAAGGGCAGTGTTTTGGTCTTACTACCAGATCTGAGCAAAACCAGTTTGTTGAAATTGCTTGTGATGCAGCTTGGCGGGCCTGTAAAACGCCCGTGGCTATCCCGTATATATACGGGATCCGCACCACAAGGGTTAAGACAATAAACAAGTGGGAATGTCTTCCTTTAGACAATGAACAAGTGGGGATGTCTCCCTTTAGACAAAGAATAGTGGTAATGTCTCCCTTTAGACAATGAATAGGGGTAATGTCTTCCCTTAGACAATGAACAAGTGGGAATGTCTCCCTTTAGGCAATGAACAAGAGGGAATGTCTCCCTTTCGACAATGAACAATTGGGAATGTCTCCCTTTTGACAATATGCAAGTTGGTATGTCGCCCTTTAAAGAAAGAACAAGTGGGAATGTCTCCATTTAGGGAATGAACAAATGGGAAGGACTTCCTTTAAGCAGCGGAAATGTCTCCCTGAGCACCTGAATCTAATATACAAACAGTTACATAATCAGTCCGGAAATGCGAATGCTGTTTTGTCTTGACATGTTTTGTCAAATATTTAGAGAAACACCTAAGAAAATACGCAACACAAACTTTCAATTGGAAAATTATATTAAATGCGCCAATTGTAAAAAGGACACGAAAGAAGATTGAAGCGTCTTTTAATACACTTAAGAGACCTACCTTAAACGAGCAATTAGACTCACAGCGACGTATTCTTTTTAGAATTGGTGTAACATAGATCTCATAGGAAAAGATAATTACTGTTTTACCGTAGAAAATTACATTTTCTTACATTTAATTTCTCCTTTATTAGCTCTGCGTATACGTATGTTTTTAACTTGGATATATTTGTAGCATATCTGATTTCCCATTTTATTGTAACACTATAGCACTGATGACGTTTTTCTACCGAAAACCTTTTGCTAAATATTTTTAAAATTGTTGTTGTTATTTCATTTTATTCCAAACGGGAATGTCTCGCTGAAAACATCAAACGAGTGAGAATGTCTCCCTGAAAACAGTGCACAAGTGAGAATGTCTCCCGGAATATAATAAACCAGCGAAAATGTCTCCCTGAGAACAGAGAACAATTTGGAATGTCTCCCGGAAGAAAACAAACAAGTGGAAATGTCTCTCTGAAGACAATGAACAAGTGGAAATGTCCCCTGAAGAGAATAAACAGGTGGGAATGTCTCGCTGAGAACAATGAACAAGCGGGAATGTCTTCTGGAAAACAGTAAACAAGTGGGAATGTCCCGCTGAAGACAGTAAGCAAGTGAGAATGCCTCGCGGAAGACAATCAACCAGTGGCAATGTCTCGTTAAAATAAATTAACAAGTGATTCCCACTGAAAGCAGTGAACAAGTGGGAATGTCTCTCTTAAGAAAAAATATGAGACGATAGAAATTAGCAAAAATTTACTATTTTAAGCAGGAAAACGTTTTTAATAGCCAAAAAATATCAAAAAAATGAATTTTCAGAAATTTCTGTTCCGCCCTTAACCCTCGTAGTCCGTTTGTCAAAAAGCCCAAATTTGACACAACTTTTATTCCTACTTCAATTGACTATTCAAGAACAAAAAGGAACTAGATGCTCACTTCAGGCTTATTTGATAGAAAAAGACCTAAACTTTTTTTCTGGCGTCCAGAAATTTGCGTCTTGGCGTCCGTCGCCTCCCGTCAGGGGTGCGCTGCCCCCCCTGAACCCTCCGAGCCTGTTCACTTTAGTTGAGTTTTGTTTAACGTAAGAACGGATTCCGAGCGTTAGATGTGTAGCAAATGCATTGTGCGCACGCTAAGTAGGTGTGCCGTGACACAAAAGTGTGTTTTGTTGAATTTGCGCTGCTTTGGTGGCCCGTAACATGACCAACAATCTCGGACTTGGCAAAATTTGCGGAGAGAATTTGTGAATGAATTATTAATTTTGTAGGGCCGAAATTTCACGACAAAGCGCTTTTAGACTCCGACTTTCTTTTCAAAGGGCAGTGTTTTGGTCTTACTACCAGATCTGAGCAAAACCAGTTTGTTGAAATTGCTTGTGATGCAGCTGGACGGCCTGTAAAACGCCCGTGGCTATCCCGTATATATACGGGATCCGCACCACAAGGGTTAAGACAATAAACAAGTGGGAATTTCTTCCTTTAGACAATGAACAAGTGGGGATGTCTCCCTTTAGACAAAGAATAGGGGTAATGTCTCCCTTTAGACAATGAATAGGGCTAATGTCTCCCCTTAGACAATGAACAAGTGGGAATGTCTTCCTTTAGACAATGAACAAGTGGGGATGTCTCCCTTTAGACAAAGAATAGGGGTAATGTCTCCCTTTAGACAATGAATAGGGGTAATGTCTCCCCTTAGACAATGAACAAGTGGGAATGTCTTCCTTTAGACAATGAACAAGTGGGGATGTCTCCCTTTAGACAAAGAATAGGGGTAATGTCTCCCTTTAGACAATGAATAGGGGTTAGGTCTCCCCTTAGACAATGAACAAGTGGGAATGTCTCCCTTTCGACAATGTGCAAGTGGGAATGTCGCCCTTTAAAGAAAGAACAAGTGGGAATGTCTCCATTTAGGGAATGAACAAATGGGAAAGACTTCCTTTAACCAGCGGAAATGTCTCCCTGAGCACCTGAATCTAATATACAAACAGTTACATAATCAGTCCGGAAATGCGAATGCTGTTTTGTCTTGACATGTTTTGTCAAATATTTTAGGCAAGAGAAACACCTAAGAAAATACGCAACACACGCCAATTGTAAAAAGGACACGAAAGAAGATTGAAGCGTCTTTTAATACACTTAAGAGACCTACCTTAAACGAGCAATTAGACTCACAGCGACGTATTTTTTTTAGAATTGGTGTAACATACATATCATAGGAAAATATAATTACTGTTTTACCGCAGAAAATTACATTTTCTTACATTTAATTTCTCCTTTATTAGCTCTGCGTATAAGTATGTTTTTAACTTGGATATATTTGTAGCATATCTGATTTCCCATTTTATTGTAACACTATAGCACTGATGATGTTTTTCTACCGAAAACCTTTTGCTAAATATTTTTAAAATTGTTGTTGTCATTTCATTTTATTCCAAACGGAAATGTCTCGCTGAAAACATCAAACGAGTGAGAATGTCTCCCTGAAAACAGTGCACATGTGAGAATGTCTCCCGGAATATAATAAACCAGCGAAAATGTCTCCCTGAGAACAGAGAACAATTTGGAATGTCTCACAGAAGAAAATAAACAAGTGGAAATGTCTCTCTGAAGACAATGAACAAGTGGAAATGTCCCCTGAAGAGAATAAACAGGTGGGAATGTCTGCCTGAGAACAATGAACAAGCGGGAATGTCTTCTGGAAAACAGTAAACAAGTGGGAATGTCCCGCTGAAGACAGTAAGCAAGTGAGAATGCCTCGCGGAAGACAATGAACCAGTGGCAATGTCTCGTTAAAATAAATTAACCAGTGATTCCCACTGAAATCAGTGAACAAGTGGGAATGTCTCTCTTAAGAAAAAATATGAGACGATAGAAATTAGCAAAAATTTACTATTTCAAGCAGGAAAACGTCTTAAATAGGCAAAAAATATCAAAAAAATGAATTTTCAGAAATTTCCGTTCCGCCCTTAACCCTCGTAGTCCGTTTGTCAAAAAGCCCAAATTTGACACAACTTTTATTCCTACTTCAATTGACTATTCAAGAACAAAAAGGAACTAGATGCTCACTTCAGGCTTATTTGATAGAAAAAGACCTAAACTTTTTTTCTGGCGTCCAGAAATTTGCGTCTTGGCGTCCGTCGCCTCCCGTCAGGGGTGCGCTGCCCCCCCTGAACCCCCCGAGCCTGTTCACTTTAGTTGAGTTTTGTTTAACGTAAGAACGGATTCCGAGCGTTAGATGTGTAGCAAATGCATTGTGCGCACGCTAAGTAGGTGTGCCGTGACACAAAAGTGTGTTTTGTTGAATTTGCGCTGCTTTGGTGGCCCGTAACATGACCAACAATCTCGGACTTGGCAAAATTTGCGGAGAGAATTTTTGAATGAATTATTAATTTTGTAGGGCCGAAATTTCACGACAAAGCGCTTTTAGACTCCGACTTTCTTTTCAAAGGGCAGTGTTTTGGTCTTACTACCAGATCTGAGCAAAACCAGTTTGTTGAAATTGCTTGTGATGCAGCTGGACGGCCTGTAAAACGCCCGTGGCTATCCCGTATATATACGGGATCCGCACCACAAGGGTTAAGACAATAAACAAGTGGGAATTTCTTCCTTTAGACAATGAACAAGTGGGGATGTCTCCCTTTAGACAAAGAATAGGGGTAATGTCTCCCTTTAGACAATGAATAGGGCTAATGTCTCCCCTTAGACAATGAACAAGTGGGAATGTCTTCCTTTAGACAATGAACAAGTGGGGATGTCTCCCTTTAGACAAAGAATAGGGGTAATGTCTCCCTTTAGACAATGAATAGGGGTAATGTCTCCCCTTAGACAATGAACAAGTGGGAATGTCTTCCTTTAGACAATGAACAAGTGGGGATGTCTCCCTTTAGACAAAGAATAGGGGTAATGTCTCCCTTTAGACAATGAATAGGGGTTAGGTCTCCCCTTAGACAATGAACAAGTGGGAATGTCTCTTTTTCGACAATGTGCAATTGGGAATGTCGCCCTTTAAAGAAAGAACAAGTGGGAATGTCTCCATTTAGGGAATGAACAAATGGGAAAGACTTCCTTTAACCAGCGGAAATGTCTCCCTGAGCACCTGAATCTAATATACAAACAGTTACATAATCAGTCCGGAAATGCGAATGCTGTTTTGTCTTGACATGTTTTGTCAAATATTTTAGGCAAGAGAAACACCTAAGAAAATACGCAACACACGCCAATTGTAAAAAGGACACGAAAGAAGATTGAAGCGTCTTTTAATACACTTAAGAGACCTACCTTAAACGAGCAATTAGACTCACAGCGACGTATTCTTTTTAGAATTGTTGTAACATACATATCACAACCTCGATCCCAGGGCCTGTAGCGTTTTTTGATATGAGGATGAAACGCGTACGAGGCCCTGGTACAACAGACTTAATCAACCAATGAGATTGCGTTCACGGCTTTTTAAATTATGTTAAAAAGATAATTAATGCAGACGTTTTTTTGCAAGCACTGCATTTTTTTATCAACAACAAATATGGCGGTGAGCATTACGAAGATTTTTCTGGTTACTTGTTTTTATGAAGAAAATATTTATATTCACGTTATTTTTGACTTCCTTGCATCGTTTACAAATTTATCAAAGCTGTTAAAAAATTTTAAACATTACTTTTGTTTCCTCACGTCACTGATGGTGAAAAAGGCAGCTGACAACTCAAATGGAATAGTGCGACGAACATCCTGTCCTGCGAACGAAAGTAACAGGTACTCTCACCTATTGTTGGACACAATACTGAAAATTTTATTTTTGTTTTCATATGCTAAAAAGTAAAGAAAACTTCGTACAGATGCAACTCTGTAGTGTGTATGCTGACTAACTGGCTAAATGCTGTTGGCTTAAAGATGCACAAACACAACAAACACAACAATGACAACCAATTTTTCTTAAAATGCCACACGTGTCAAGAGATATCTTTTAACAAACTATTGGGACAAAATACTAGCTAAAGTATTGAAAAATTAATGGAAATAAATTAGGGAATAAAGTATAGCTAGCTGTATAAATAAAAAGAAATATATATATATACAAGAAATCACAACTATATCACATATTATTGTTTTTAGGCAATGAGAAAGAAAATATTGCAACATAAAGTTTATGGTGGGTCTGTTGAAGTATGTAGGCTGCGTGCTGAAACAAACTTAGTAATGGAACCTCAAATATCACAATTATGCAAACTAATACTGCCGTAAATGTAAAAGACAATTAAAGATTTTCTGCCGGATTGCACAAATAAGCTTTCAGAAAAATTACATTGTAAAGAGCGTTATATCATCACCAAAAACTCATTAATGTTATTTTGTTTCAAACACCTAGTGCTGATATTATGTCCAGTATAATATAATCTTGCCAATGCTTTTTGCCCTCATCGACCAGACCGTCCAAATTGCTGCATATATATATATATTCAATGGTCTTCAATGGTACTTGGTGGACTTATATGGTAGATTTGTTTGATAATGGTGCATAAACTCCTATACCAAGAGCAGAGGTTGCTATAATAATGCAAACGTTCAGATCTTCTTTTGCAACTTCAAGAAGAATTTGGTTGGTTTTACATGGTCTTTGTTTGTGGTGTATGAAATTGCACAATAAAACAATTGCTAGATGTTATGTTTTTAATGTATATATATACTTGTCTTCTTAATATGTTATGTTTTATAACCTTAATCTGCAATATTTCTTCCTTGCCAACTTTTCTCTTTTTTCTGCGGTATACATTTTTTCTGTTTGGATTGACAGATTATTGATTCTTATTCCAAATATAATATGTTTCATTCTAGTCACTGTTTTTCCTGTTATCCCGGTTGTTATAGATATTCTTAAGTATAAGTAAGTATAAGTATTGGTCATATAGCTATATATATATATAAAGTACAAAACAGGTGTTGAAGCAGTAAGCCTCGTCAATAACACAAGCTTTGACATTTTTTGATAAATTTCTAATTTCATTAAATTTCTTTCTCTTTCACTCAAAATTTCCCCAATGACCATCCAATAGATGACTTCCAATGTTTACGTTTTTAAGGGATTCTTGAACATACCACTTACCGCCTCCATTATTTTGCCTGTCGATTTGCGTAAGAGGTCTGGGGATTATAAACAACACGCGTCACGATGATGAAAGTCGTCTAGCTATACAAATGATGACAACACATCTTCTATTTTATTGTTAAGACAGAGATCCTCAAACAACATCTGTACAGCATTCTTCTCAAAGATTGAACCACGTAAAATGTATCAAGTCATTCCTACATCTTCAAGAAAATTCACTTGATCTTTAATTATTGCATTGCTAACACTTGAAAAATTAAAGATTTTCCATATGCTTATGATAAAACTCCAATGACGTCCTTGTCCTCATACTATTGACTCTAAGCATTTGACTTGTTATGGTCAGGAAAATTTCGGCCCTCTAAAGATCTCTGAATTTTCTCCAATTAAGTGGTCCTGTTCTGCCCAATCTTAGGACGCTGCCCAATCTTTGGACATAAAATTGCCCAGTCTTAAGACTGACCAGCCAGTCTTAAGACTGGGCAGGGCGTCACAAGATTGGGCAAAAGATCATGTTAGGCCCATCTTCGGACGCCTTTTAGATTTTAAGGAAGGGATGTGCCACACGAGCTCTGTTGTTTGCAAGACCCAACAAACATTCTCAGGCACATTATAAAACATCACATTTTGGGTACTGTTGAATTGACCCGGCCAGTTTTTTTACACAGTAGAGTGAAAATCGTAGCTAGTTAGGTAGCTGAGAGCTCCTGTGATATATTTAGCATTTATTATACAGCTTGTAGTGGCTAAATTTTAAAAATAAAATTTTTATATTTATGAAGAATCAGAAAAATCGTATTCAACCATATTATTAGTTAGCTAGCTGGTAATTTCATTGGATGAGATGTTTAGCCAGCTAGCGAGCTAGCTAATATGGTTGAGTAGTTTCAAATTTTTTTAAACACGTATAATACATGGTATAAATTTTTGGCCTTTTGATTTTCCAAGAAAAGTTAAAGTTCCTTTTAAGAGGTAGAGTCTAAAATTTTTATTGTTCTGTTTGTCTTCCACAATTGTTCTAAGTTTGGGCATGTACGTCCATAGACTGGGCAGTCCAGTCTTAAGACTGGCCACCCAATTGTCACTGTCGGAAGATTGGCCTGGCCAGTCTTAAGACGGGGCGCGTTCCAAGATTGGGCAGAACAGTCCATCCTTTCATCTGTTATTTTTGCAGCTGGTGTAAATTATTCTATAATATTTATAAGTGCTGTAGTTTTTATGTATGATACACCACAAAATGACTAGAAAGTCACTAAGGGTTGTATCTATTCTGAAATTGTATGGTGTATGGCTAGGTACCTCTAGCTACAAAAACTCAGAAAAACACTTTACAAATTCACGCCACCAATAAAACACCATCTTTAATCGAAACGTCACGCATACATTACTTTTCTGTGCATGCTTAATTTTGGGCGAATTTCAGTCTGTTGTACCAGGGCCTCGTACGCGTTTCATCCTCATATCAAAAAAACGCTACAGGCCCTGGGATCGAGGTTGATACATATCATAGGAAAAGATAATTACTGTTTTACCGTAGAAAATTACATTTTCTTACATTTAATTTCTCCTTTATTAGCTCTGCGTATAAGTATGTTTTTAACTTGGATATATTTGTAGCATATCTGATTTCCCATTTTATTTTAACACTATAGCACTGATGATGTTTTTCTACCGAAAACCTTTTGCTAAATATTTTTAAAATTGTTGTTGTCATTTCATTTTATTCCAAACGGAAATGTCTCGCTGAAAACATCAAACGAGTGAGAATATCTCCCTGAAAACAGTGCACATGTGAGAATGTCTCCCGGAATATAAGAAAACCAGCGAAAATGTCTCCCTGAGAACAGAGAACAATTTGGAATGTCTCCCAGAAGAAAATAAACAAGTGGAAATGTCTCTCTGAAGACAATGAACAAGTGGAAATGTCCCCTGAAGAGAATAAACAGGTGGGAATGTCTGCCTGAGAACAATGAACAAGCGGGAATGTCTTCTGGAAAACAGTAAACAAGTGGGAATGTCCCGCTGAAGACAGTAAGCAAGTGAGAATGCCTCGCAGAAGACAATGAACCAGTGGCAATGTCTCGTTAAAATAAATTAACCAGTGATTCCCACTGAAAGCAGTGAACAAGTGGGAATGTCTCTCTTAAGAAAAAATATGAGACGATAGAAATTAGCAAAAATTTACTATTTCAAGCAGGAAAACGTCTTAAATAGGCAAAAAATATCAAAAAAATGAATTTTCAGAAATTTCTGTTCCGCCCTTAACCCTCGTAGTCCGTTTGTCAAAAAGCCCAAATTTGACACAACTTTTATTCCTACTTCAATTGACTATTCAAGAACAAAAAGGAACTAGATGCTCTCTTCAGGCTTATTTGATAGAAAAAGACCTAAACTTTTTTTCTGGCGTCCAGAAATTTGCGTCTTGGCGTCCGTCGCCTCCCGCCAGGGGGGGCGCTGCCCCCCTGAACCCCCCGAGCCTGTTGACTTTAGTTGAGTTTAGTTTAACGTAAGAACGGATTCCGAGCGTTAGATGTGTAGCAAATGCATTGTGCGCACGCTAAGTAGGTGTGCCGTGACACAAAAGTGTGTTTTGTTGAATTTGCGCTGCTTTGGTGGCCCGTAACATGACCAACAATCTCGGACTTGGCAAAATTTGCGGAGAGAATTTTTGAACGAATTATTAATTTTGTAGGGCCGAAATTTCACGACAAAGCGCTTTTGGACTCCGACTTTCTTTTCAAAGGGCAGTGTTTTGGTCTTACTACCAGATCTGAGCAAAACCACTTTGTTGAAATTGCTTGTGATGCAGCTGGGCGGGCCTGTAAAACGCCCGTGGCTATCCCGTATATATACGGGATCCGCACCACAAGGGTTAAGACAATAAACAAGTGGGAATGTCTTCCTTTAGACAATGAACAAGTGGGGATGTCTCCCTTTAGACAAAGAATAGGGGTATTGTCTCCCTTTAGACAATGAATAGGGGTAATGTCTCCCCTTAGACAATGAACAAGTGGGAATGTCTGCCTTTAGACAATGAACAAATGGGGATGTCTCCCTTTAGACAAAGAATAGGGGTAATGTCTCCCTTTAGACAATGAATAGGGGTTAGGTCTCCCCTTAGACAATGAACAAGTGGGAATGTCTCTTTTTCGACAATGTGCAATTGGGAATGTCGCCCTTTAAAGAAAGAACAAGTGGGAATGTCTCCATTTAGGGAATGAACAAATGGGAAAGACTTCCTTTAACCAGCGGAAATGTCTCCCTGAGCACCTGAATCTAATATACAAACAGTTACATAATCAGTCCGGAAATGCGAATGCTGTTTTGTCTTGACATGTTTTGTCAAATATTTTAGGCAAGAGAAACACCTAAGAAAATACGCAACACACGCCAATTGTAAAAAGGACACGAAAGAAGATTGAAGCGTCTTTTAATACACTTAAGAGACCTACCTTAAACGAGCAATTAGACTCACAGCGACGTATTCTTTTTAGAATTGTTGTAACATACATATCATAGGAAAAGATAATTACTGTTTTACCGTAGAAAATTACATTTTCTTACATTTAATTTCTCCTTTATTAGCTCTGCGTATAAGTATGTTTTTAACTTGGATATATTTGTAGCATATCTGATTTCCCATTTTATTTTAACACTATAGCACTGATGATGTTTTTCTACCGAAAACCTTTTGCTAAATATTTTTAAAATTGTTGTTGTCATTTCATTTTATTCCAAACGGAAATGTCTCGCTGAAAACATCAAACGAGTGAGAATGTCTCCCTGAAAACAGTGCACATGTGAGAATGTCTCCCGGAATATAATAAACCAGCGAAAATGTCTCCCTGAGAACAGAGAACAATTTGGAATGTCTCCCAGAAGAAAATAAACAAGTGGAATTGTCTCTCTGAAGACAATGAACAAGTGGAAATGTCCCCTGAAGAGAATAAACAGGTGGGAATGTCTGCCTGAGAACAATGAACAAGCGGGAATGTCTTCTGGAAAACAGTAAACAAGTGGGAATGTCCCGCTGAAGACAGTAAGCAAGTGAGAATGCCTCGCGGAAGACAATGAACCAGTGGCAATGTCTCGTTAAAATAAATTAACCAGTGATTCCCACTGAAAGCAGTGAACAAGTGGGAATGTCTCTCTTAAGAAAAAATATGAGACGATAGAAATTAGCAAAAATTTACTATTTCAAGCAGGAAAACGTCTTAAATAGGCAAAAAATATCAAAAAAATGAATTTTCAGAAATTTCCGTTCCGCCCTTAACCCTCGTAGTCCGTTTGTCAAAAAGCCCAATTTTGACACAACTTTTATTCCTACTTCAATTGACTATTCAAGAACAAAAAGGAACTAGATGCTCACTTCAGGCTTATTTGATAAAAAAAGACCTAAACTTTTTTTCTGGCGTCCAGAAATTTGCGTCTTGGCGTCCGTCGCCTCCCGTCAGGGGGGGCGCTGCCCCCCCTGAACCCCCTGAGCCTGTTCACTTTAGTTGAGTTTAGTTTAACGTAAGAACGGATTCCGAGCGTTAGATGTGTAGCAAATGCATTGTGCGCACGCTAAGTAGGTGTGCCGTGACACAAAAGTGTGTTTTGTTGAATTTGCGCTGCTTTGGTGGCCCGTAACATGACCAACAATCTCGGACTTGGCAAAATTTGCGGAGAGAATTTTTGAATGAACTATTAATTTTGTAGGGCCGAAATTTCACGACAAAGCGCTTTTAGACTCCGACTTTCTTTTCAAAGGGCAGTGTTTTGGTCTTACTACCAGATCTGAGCAAAACCAGTTTGTTGAAATTGCTTGTGATGCAGCTGGACGGCCTGTAAAACGCCCGTGGCTATCCCGTATATATACGGGATCCGCACCACAAGGGTTAAGACAATAAACAAGTGGGAATTTCTTCCTTTAGACAATGAACAAGTGGGGATGTCTCCCTTTAGACAAAGAATAGGGGTAATGTCTCCCTTTAGACAATGAATAGGGCTAATGTCTCCCCTTAGACAATGAACAAGTGGGAATGTCTTCCTTTAGACAATGAACAAGTGGGGATGTCTCCCTTTAGACAAAGAATAGGGGTAATGTCTCCCTTTAGACAATGAATAGGGGTAATGTCTCCCCTTAGACAATGAACAAGTGGGAATGACTCCCTTTAGGCAATGAACAAGTGGGAATGTCTCCCTTTCGACAATGTGCAAGTGGGAATGTCGCCCTTTAAAGAAAAAACAAGTGGGAATGTCTCCATTTAGGGAATGAACAAATGGGAAAGACTTCCTTTAACCAGCGGAAATGTCTCCCTGAGCACCTGAATCTAATATACAAACAGTTACATAATCAGTCCGGAAATGCAAATGCTGTTTTATCTTGACATGTTTTGTCAAATATTTTAGGCAAGAGAAACACCTAAGAAAATACGCAACACCAACGCCAATTGTAAAAAGGACACGAAAGAAGATTGAAGCGTCTTTTAATACACTTAAGAGACCTACCTTAAACGAGCAATTAGACTCACAGCGACGTATTCTTTTAGAATTGGTGTAACATACATATCATAGGAAAATATAATTACTGTTTTACCGTAGAAAATTACATTTTCTTACATTTAATTTCTCCTTTATTAGCTCTGCGTATAAGTATGTTTTTAACTTGGATATATTTGTAGCATATCTGATTTCCCATTTTATTGTAACACTATAGCACTGATGATGTTTTTCTACCGAAAACCTTTTGCTAAATATTTTTAAAATTGTTGTTGTCATTTCATTTTATTCCAAACGGAAATGTCTCGCTGAAAACATCAAACGAGTTAGAATGTCTCCCTGAAAACAGTGCACATGTGAGAATGTCTCCCGGAATATAATAAACCAGCGAAAATGTCTCCCTGAGAACAGAGAACAATTTGGAATGTCTCCCAGAAGAAAATAAACAAGTGGAAATGTCTCTCTGAAGACAATGAACAAGTGGAAATGTCCCCTGAAGAGAATAAACAGGTGGGAATGTCTCGCTGAGAACAATGAACAAGCGGGAATGTCTTCTGGAAAACAGTAAACAAGTGGGAATGTCCCGCTGAAGACAGTAAGCAAGTGAGAATGCCTCGCGGAAGACAATGAACCAGTGGCAATGTCTCGTTAAAATAAATTAACCAGTGATTCCCACTGAAAGCAGTGAACAAGTGGGAATGTCTCTCTTAAGAAAAAAATATGAGACGATAGAAATTAGCAAAAATTTACTATTTCAAGCAGGAAAACGTCTTTAAATAGGCAAAAAATATCAAAAAAATGAATTTTCAGAAATTTCCGTTCCGCCCTTAACCCTCGTAGTCCGTTTGTCAAAAAGCCCAAACTTGACACAACTTTTATTCCTACTTCAATTGACTATTCAAGAACAAAAAGGAACTAGATGCTCACTTCAGGCTTATTTGATAGAAAAAGACCTAAACTTTTTTTCTGGCGTCCAGAAATTTGCGTCTTGGCGTCCGTCGCCTCCCGTCAGGGGGTGCGCTGCCCCCCTGAACCCCCCGAGCCTGTTCACTTTAGTTGAGTTTTGTTTAACGTAAGAACGGATTCCGAGCGTTAGATGTGTAGCAAATGCATTGTGCGCACGCTAAGTAGGTGTGCCGTGACACAAAAGTGTGTTTTGTTGAATTTGCGCTGCTTTGGGGGCCCGTAACATGACCAACAATCTCGGACTTGGCAAAATTTGCGGAGAGAATTTTTGAATGAATTATTAATTTTGTAGGGCCGAAATTTCACGACAAAGCGCTTTTAGACTCCGACTTTCTTTTCAAAGGGCAGTGTTTTGGTCTTACTACCAGATCTGAGCAAAACCAGTTTGTTGAAATTGCTTGTGATGCAGCTGGACGGCCTGTAAAACGCCCGTGGCTATCCTGTATATATACGGGATCCGCACCACAAGGGTTAAGACAATAAACAAGTGGGAATTTCTTCCTTTAGACAATGAACAAGTGGGGATGTCTCCCTTTAGACAAAGAATAGGGGTAATGTCTCCCTTTAGACAATGAATAGGGCTAATGTCTCCCCTTAGACAATGAACAAGTGGGAATGTCTTCCTTTAGACAATGAACAAGTGGGGATGTCTCCCTTTAGACACAGAATAGGGGTAATGTCTCCCTTTAGACAATGAATAGGGGTAATGTCTCCCCTTAGACAATGAACAAGTGGGAATGACTCCCTTTAGGCAATGAACAAGTGGGAATGTCTCCCTTTCGACAATGTGCAAGTGGGAATGTCGCCCTTTAAAGAAAAAACAAGTGGGAATGTCTCCATTTAGGGAATGAACAAATGGGAAAGACTTCCTTTAACCAGCGGAAATGTCTCCCTGAGCACCTGAATCTAATATACAAACAGTTACATAATCAGTCCGGAAATGCGAATGCTGTTTTATCTTGACATGTTTTGTCAAATATTTTAGGCAAGAGAAACACCTAAGAAAATACGCAACACACGCCAATTGTAAAAAGGACACGAAAGAAGATTGAAGCGTCTTTTAATACACTTAAGAGACCTACCTTAAACGAGCAATTAGACTCACAGCGACGTATTCTTTTTAGAATTGGTGTAACATACATATCATAGGAAAATATAATTACTGTTTTACCGTAGAAAATTACATTTTCTTACATTTAATTTCTCCTTTATTAGCTCTGCGTATAAGTATGTTTTTAACTTGGATATATTTGTAGCATATCTGATTTCCCATTTTATTGTAACACTATAGCACTGATGATGTTTTTCTACCGAAAACCTTTTGCTAAATATTTTTAAAATTGTTGTTGTCATTTCATTTTATTCCAAACGGAAATGTCTCGCTGAAAACATCAAACGAGTGAGAATGTCTCCCTGAAAACAGTGCACATGTGAGAATGTCTCCCGGAATATAATAAACCAGCGAAAATGTCTCCCTGAGAACAGAGAACAATTTGGAATGTCTCCCAGAAGAAAATAAACAAGTGGAAATGTCTCTCTGAAGACAATGAACAAGTGGAAATGTCCCCTGAAGAGAATAAACAGGTGGGAATGTCTCGCTGAGAACAATGAACAAGCGGGAATGTCTTCTGGAAAACAGTAAACAAGTGGGAATGTCCCGCTGAAGACAGTAAGCAAGTGAGAATGCCTCGCGGAAGACAATGAACCAGTGGCAATGTCTCGTTAAAATAAATTAACCAGTGATTCCCACTGAAAGCAGTGAACAAGTGGGAATGTCTCTCTTAAGAAAAAATATGAGACGATAGAAATTAGCAAAAATTTACTATTTCAAGCAGGAAAACGTCTTAAATAGGCAAAAAATATCAAAAAAATGAATTTTCAGAAATTTCCGTTCCGCCCTTAACCCTCGTAGTCCGTTTGTCAAAAAGCCCAAACTTGACACAACTTTTATTCCTACTTCAATTGACTATTCAAGAACAAAAAGGAACTAGATGCTCACTTCAGGCTTATTTGATAGAAAAAGACCTAAACTTTTTTTCTGGCGTCCAGAAATTTGCGTCTTGGCGTCCGTCGCCTCCCGTCAGGGGGTGCGCTGCCCCCCCTGAACCCCCCGAGCCTGTTCACTTTAGTTGAGTTTTGTTTAACGTAAGAACGGATTCCGAGCGTTAGATGTGTAGCAAATGCATTGTGCGCACGCTAAGTAGGTGTGCCGTGACACAAAAGTGTGTTTTGTTGAATTTGCGCTGCTTTGGTGGCCCGTAACATGACCAACAATCTCGGACTTGGCAAAATTTGCGGAGAGAATTTTTGAATGAATTATTAATTTTGTAGGGCCGAAATTTCACGACAAAGCGCTTTTAGACTCCGACTTTCTTTTCAAAGGGCAGTGTTTTGGTCTTACTACCAGATCTGAGCAAGACCAGTTTGTTGAAATTGCTTGTGATGCAGCTGGACGGCCTGTAAAACGCCCGTGGCTATCCCGTATATATACGGGATCCGCACCACAAGGGTTAAGACAATAAACAAGTGGGAATTTCTTCCTTTAGACAATGAACAAGTGGGGATGTCTCCCTTTAGACAAAGAATAGGGGTAATGTTTCCCTTTAGACAATGAATAGGGCTAATGTCTCCCCTTAGACAATGAACAAGTGGGGATGTCTCCCTTTAGACAAAGAATAGGGGTAATGTCTCCCTTTAGACAATGAATAGGGGTAATGTCTCCCCTTAGACAATGAACAAGTGGGAATGACTCCCTTTAGGCAATGAACAAGTGGGAATGTCTCCCTTTCGACAATGTGCAAGTGGGAATGTCGCCCTTTAAAGAAAAAACAAGTGGGAATGTCTCCATTTAGGGAATGAACAAATGGGAAAGACTTCCTTTAACCAGCGGAAATATCTCCCTGAGCACCTGAATCTAATATACAAACAGTTACATAATCAGTCCGGAAATGCGAATGCTGTTTTATCTTGACATGTTTTGTCAAATATTTTAGGCAAGAGAAACACCTAAGAAAATACGCAACACACGCCAATTGTAAAAAGGACACGAAAGAAGATTGAAGCGTCTTTTAATACACTTAAGAGACCTACCTTAAACGAGCAATTAGACTCACAGCGACGTATTCTTTTTAGAATTGGTGTAACATACATATCATAGGAAAATATAATTACTGTTTTACCGTAGAAAATTACATTTTCTTACATTTAATTTCTCCTTTATTAGCTCTGCGTATAAGTATGTTTTTAACTTGGATATATTTGTAGCATATCTGATTTCCCATTTTATTGTAACACTATAGCACTGATGATGTTTTTCTACCGAAAACCTTTTGCTAAATATTTTTAAAATTGTTGTTGTCATTTCATTTTATTCCAAACGGAAATGTCTCGCTGAAAACATCAAACGAGTGAGAATGTCTCCCTGAAAACAGTGCACATGTGAGAATGTCTCCCGGAATATAATAAACCAGCGAAAATGTCTCCCTGAGAACAGAGAACAATTTGGAATGTCTCCCAGAAGAAAATAAACAAGTGGAAATGTCTCTCTGAAGACAATGAACAAGTGGAAATGTCCCCTGAAGAGAATAAACAGGTGGGAATGTCTCGCTGAGAACAATGAACAAGCGGGAATGTCTTCTGGAAAACAGTAAACAAGTGGGAATGTCCCGCTGAAGACAGTAAGCAAGTGAGAATGCCTCGCGGAAGACAATGAACCAGTGGCAATGTCTCGTTAAAATAAATTAACCAGTGATTCCCACTGAAAGCAGTGAACAAGTGGGAATGTCTCTCTTAAGAAAAAATATGAGACGATAGAAATTAGCAAAAATTTACTATTTCAAGCAGGAAAACGTCTTAAATAGGCAAAAAATATCAAAAAAATGAATTTTCAGAAATTTCCGTTCCGCCCTTAACCCTCGTAGTCCGTTTGTCAAAAAGCCCAAACTTGACACAACTTTTATTCCTACTTCAATTGACTATTCAAGAACAAAAAGGAACTAGATGCTCACTTCAGGCTTATTTGATAGAAAAAGACCTAAACTTTTTTTCTGGCGTCCAGAAATTTGCGTCTTGGCGTCCGTCGCCTCCCGTCAGGGGTGCGCTGCCCCCCCTGAACCCCCCGAGCCTGTTCACTTTAGTTGAGTTTTGTTTAACGTAAGAACGGATTCCGAGCGTTAGATGTGTAGCAAATGCATTGTGCGCACGCTAAGTAGGTGTGCCGTGACACAAAAGTGTGTTTTGTTGAATTTGCGCTGCTTTGGTGGCCCGTAACATGACCAACAATCTCGGACTTGGCAAAATTTGCGGAGAGAATTTGTGAATGAATTATTAATTTTGTTGGGCCGAAATTTCACGACAAAGCGCTTTTAGACTCCGACTTTCTTTTCAAAGGGCAGTGTTTTGGTCTTACTACCAGATCTGAGCAAAACCAGTTTGTTGAAATTGCTTGTGATGCAGCTGGACGGCCTGTAAAACGCCCGTGGCTATCCCGTATATATACGGGATCCGCACCACAAGGGTTAAGACAATAAACAAGTGGGAATTTCTTCCTTTAGACAATGAACAAGTGGGGATGTCTCCCTTTAGACAAAGAATAGGGGTAATGTCTCCCTTTAGACAATGAATAGGGCTAATGTCTCCCCTTAGACAATGAACAAGTGGGGATGTCTCCCTTTAGACAAAGAATAGGGGTAATGTCTCCCTTTAGACAATGAATAGGGGTAATGTCTCCCCTTAGACAATGAACAAGTGGGAATGACTCCCTTTAGGCAATGAACAAGTGGGAATGTCTCCCTTTCGACAATGTGCAAGTGGGAATGTCGCCCTTTAAAGAAAAAACAAGTGGGAATGTCTCCATTTAGGGAATGAACAAATGGGAAAGACTTCCTTTAACCAGCGGAAATATCTCCCTGAGCACCTGAATCTAATATACAAACAGTTACATAATCAGTCCGGAAATGCGAATGCTGTTTTATCTTGACATGTTTTGTCAAATATTTTAGGCAAGAGAAACACCTAAGAAAATACGCAACACACGCCAATTGTAAAAAGGACACGAAAGAAGATTGAAGCGTCTTTTAATACACTTAAGAGACCTACCTTAAACGAGCAATTAGACTCACAGCGACGTATTCTTTTTAGAATTGGTGTAACATACATATCATAGGAAAATATAATTACTGTTTTACCGTAGAAAATTACATTTTCTTACATTTAATTTCTCCTTTATTAGCTCTGCGTATAAGTATGTTTTTAACTTGGATATATTTGTAGCATATCTGATTTCCCATTTTATTGTAACACTATAGCACTGATGATGTTTTTCTACCGAAAACCTTTTGCTAAATATTTTTAAAATTGTTGTTGTCATTTCATTTTATTCCAAACGGAAATGTCTCGCTGAAAACATCAAACGAGTGAGAATGTCTCCCTGAAAACAGTGCACATGTGAGAATGTCTCCCGGAATATAATAAACCAGCGAAAATGTCTCCCTGAGAACAGAGAACAATTTGGAATGTCTCCCAGAAGAAAATAAACAAGTGGAAATGTCTCTCTGAAGACAATGAACAAGTGGAAATGTCCCCTGAAGAGAATAAACAGGTGGGAATGTCTCGCTGAGAACAATGAACAAGCGGGAATGTCTTCTGGAAAACAGTAAACAAGTGGGAATGTCCCGCTGAAGACAGTAAGCAAGTGAGAATGCCTCGCGGAAGACAATGAACCAGTGGCAATGTCTCGTTAAAATAAATTAACCAGTGATTCCCACTGAAAGCAGTGAACAAGTGGGAATGTCTCTCTTAAGAAAAAATATGAGACGATAGAAATTAGCAAAAATTTACTATTTAAAGCAGGAAAACGTCTTAAATAGGCAAAAAATATCAAAAAAATGAATTTTCAGAAATTTCCGTTCCGCCCTTAACCCTCGTAGTCCGTTTGTCAAAAAGCCCAAACTTCACACAACTTTTATTCCTACTTCAATTGACTATTCAAGAACAAAAAGGAACTAGATGCTCACTTCAGGCTTATTTGATAGAAAAAGACCTAAACTTTTTTTCTGGCGTCCAGAAATTTGCGTCTTGGCGTCCGTCGCCTCCCGTCAGGGGTGCGCTGCCCCCCCCTGAACCCCCCGAGCCTGTTCACTTTAGTTGAGTTTTGTTTAACGTAAGAACGGATTCCGAGCGTTAGATGTGTAGCAAATGCATTGTGCGCACGCTAAGTAGGTGTGCCGTGACACAAAAGTGTGTTTTGTTGAATTTGCGCTGCTTTGGTGGCCCGTAACATGACCAACAATCTCGGACTTGGCAAAATTTGCGGAGAGAATTTTTGAATGAATTATTAATTTTGTAGGGCCGATATTTCACGACAAAGCGCTTTTAGACTCCGACTTTCTTTTCAAAGGGCAGTGTTTTGGTCTTACTACCAGATCTGAGCAAAACCAGTTTGTTGAAATTGCTTGTGATGCAGCTGGACGGCCTGTAAAACGCCCGTGGCTATCCCGTATATATACGGGATCCGCACCACAAGGGTTAAGACAATAAACAAGTGGGAATTTCTTCCTTTAGACAATGAACAAGTGGGGATGTCTCCCTTTAGACAAAGAATAGGGGTAATGTCTCCCTTTAGACAATGAATAGGGCTAATGTCTCCCCTTAGATAATGAACAAGTGGGAATGTCTTCCTTTAGACAATGAACAAGTGGGGATGTCTCCCTTTAGACAAAGAATAGGGGTAATGTCTCCCTTTAGACAATGAATAGGGGTAATGTCTCCCCTTAGACAATGAACAAGTGGGAATGACTCCCTTTAGGCAATGAACAAGTGGGAATGTCTCCCTTTCGACAATGTGCAAGTGGGAATGTCGCCCTTTAAAGAAAGAACAAGTGGGAATGTTTCCATTTAGGGAATGAACAAATGGGAAAGACTTCCTTTAACCAGCGGAAATGTCTCCCTGAGCACCTGAATCTAATATACAAACAGTTACATAATCAGTCCGGAAATGCGAATGCTGTTTTGTCTTGACATGTTTTGTCAAATATTTTAGGCAAGAAAAACACCTAAGAAAATACGCAACACACGCCAATTGTAAAAAGGACACGAAAGAAGATTGAAGCGTCTTTTAATACACTTAAGAGACCTACCTTAAACGAGCAATTAGACTCACAGCGACGTATTCTTTTTAGAATTGGTGTAACATAGATTTCATAGGAAAAGATAATTACTGTTTTACCGTAGAAAATTACATTTTCTTACATTTAATTTCTCCTTTATTAGCTCTGCGTATACGTATGTTTTTAACTTGGATATATTTGTAGCATATCTGATTTCCCATTTTATTGTAACACTATAGCACTGATGACGTTTTTCTACCGAAAACCTTTTGCTAAATATTTTTAAAATTGTTGTTGTCATTTCATTTTATTCCAAACGGGAATGTCTCGCTGAAAACATCAAACGAGTGAGAATGTCTCCCTGAAAACAGTGCACAAGTGAGAATGTCTCCCGGAATATAATAAACCAGCGAAAATGTCTCCCTGAGAACAGAGAACAATTTGGAATGTCTCCCGGAAGAAAATAAACAAGTGGAAATGTCTCTCTGAAGACAATGAACAAGTGGAAATGTCCCCTGAAGAGAATAAACAGGTGGGAATGTCTCGCTGAGAACAATGAACAAGCGGGAATGTCTTCTGGAAAACAGTAAACAAGTGGGAATGTCCCGCTGAAGACAGTAAGCAAGTGAGAATGCCTCGCGGAAGACAATCAACCAGTGGCAATGTCTCGTTAAAATAAATTAACAAGTGATTCCCACTGAAAGCAGTGAACAAGTGGGAATGTCTCTCTTAAGAAAAAATATGAGACGATAGAAATTAGCAAAAATTTACTATTTTAAGCAGGAAAACGTTTTTAATAGCCAAAAAATATCAAAAAAATGAATTTTCAGAAATTTCTGTTCCGCCCTTAACCCTCGTAGTCCGTTTGTCAAAAAGCCCAAATTTGACACAACTTTTATTCCTACTTCAATTGACTATTCAAGAACAAAAAGGAACTAGATGCTCACTTCAGGCTTATTTGATAGAAAAAGACCTAAACTTTTTTTCTGGCGTCCAGAAATTTGCGTCTTGGCGTCCGTCGCCTTCCACGTTCATTCAGAATGTGAAATTCAGAATGCGCGTGCGCAAAATTCGCGATATATTTTGTAATTTTTTCAAGATGGTAGACGACGTCGCATGCCTGACAAACATTGTTTTACAAATTGGATGCTCTACTGATTTTGAACAAAAGCTGACTTTCATGACTACAAAGCGTTTGTTTTAATTTTATAATGTTTGATAACATGTTGGCGAAGACAAAAAAATTGTTGGTGGCTATGGCGAAAAGTAAGAAAACTAAAGAAGAAAATTTCATTGTCAAGAACGTATTTTTTTCCGACAGGGGCAAAAGGAGCATATAAAAATGCCTAAAACTAACATTCAAAAGTTTTCCAAGCCTATTCATAGTTATTTTTATTAATTTCAAACATTGTATTACCAGAAGAAATCAACGTCCTGGTGCTTACATTTTTTTGCTCTGAAAAATTTGCCTTCAAAGTCAAGATATTTTGGTGACCTGTAGCTAGCTATAAATGGCACTTGAATGATGATGTTATGAGTAGTATAATGAATTGTAAGTAGAATTTTGTTATTACTGACTAAAAAAGGTTACTGATATGAATGTTTTTTCTTAGTAAACTATATTTTGTGTTTTTTTCATCTTTTCAACGCTGGGCTGGGCCTCTGCTCTCCTAGCAACGCATTGTTGTTATGACTAAAGTACTGTGTATAGCTTTACAACTTTGTGCATAAACATGGTAGCCTTAAAGTAAAATATCAATAAAGAGTGTATTACACTGTGTTGTATAAGAAATATAGTGTGAATAGAACTATTTTATTGCGTTTACAATTGTTTATCACCAATTATGACGTGTTATTCTATTCTTACCTAAATTTCGGATATACGATTCCTAGGAATTGCTAAAACCTCTCCCCCCCTTTCTTTTAGTGTCGAAAAGATGCTAATACACAAGTTCACAGTCTCACAGTCTTTCTTTTGTTACCACGTCTTATTGAGAATTAAAAAGAAAAGAAGTAAACTGTAATGAATTAAGAAGGCTCTTACCATAAAAAAAAGTGAAATATTTTTTAGAGCATCATTGAAAAATTAATTTGTTTTTTGCCAAAACCCCTTGAACAAGAACTTAAAAATTCAAATTTCACATTAAAAATACTTATTATCGGAGAATTTTTTGTAAAAATATGTTAGGATTGTAACAGTGAATTTTACAAAAAAAGTATATATGCATACACCTTTTTGCATAAGAAAACCCTTTTTTGACTTAAGCCTAAATGTTCTTAGCAAGGTGACTGAATATAGGCTGAAATTTTCTTAATTTTTATTTCTCTATTTTATGTATTTTATTTGAAACATCTATTTTTATTGGAGAAAAAAAACTCCTTTTGTTATTTTTAGGATAAGGCCTTGTTAGGATGTTTATTTGACTGGAAAAAACGAAATTTTTATTGTGTGAATGTAAATATCAAGGTCTCCAAAAATTGGATCTTAACATGCTGGGGCTGGGGATTTTCTAAGGATTTTGAGGTTTTTAAGGCTCGTTTTCTTATAAAACTATTTCTTAGGGAGCGTTTACATATTACGTAATTAATTTTTTGCCTATTTTCTATTCCCCCCTCCGCCATGTAATCAGTCGTAATCATATGGTTGTCCCCCCTCCCAAAATTACGTCATCATCTACTTACCCCCCTCCCCCCCAAAAAAAAACGCTTTAGATAGTTGATATTTTTTTACACTCATGATAAAATATGCTGTTAATTTTTTTTGATTTCCTTATGTCATCAAACAACTTGACCCCTCCCCCCTCCCCCATAATCAAGCGTAAGCAATTTCGATGCCTCCCTCCCCCCCCCCTACTTGATTACATAATATGTGAACGCTCCCTTATAAAAAAAATGTGTATATATTCTTTATAGGGAGAAAGTTTCACTGGGGAAATGTTCCGCGAGGAAAAAAAAAGCGAAATAATGAGGATTTACATTCGCAAATAAGTGATTAAATCTATTTCGCTTAATTTTACTTTTATATTTGCTCCTATACAATTTATATGCACGTCTTTTTTACCTGCACAAGCTTAACATTCCAGTCATTATGAAATGTCTATGAAATACATTAAAAAAAATCCAAGGCAAAAAATTATTTCAAAATTTATCCTGTTAAGGTAATGTAAATATTAAAATCCACTTTCATATTTTTTTTAGTTTTTATGTGGCGTCAACAACCTGTTAAAGTGTTTATGGATTACTCCTTGTATGGTTTCAATCGTTTGGGATACTTTTTGTTGCAAACACAACTATGCACATTATATGGTTCTTATTGGAAGACTTATTTAAAGAATTATGTTAATGTACAGTTTTTATTTTTATGTTTGCTAAATGAAATACACAAATTATATTGTAACTTAGATTATTTTATCTTTGTTTGAGACTTTTCTTCATGAGTTCTAAGGGGCATGTTCATATGGGAAATATTTTCTCGGGAACCGGGAAAAGGTTTCAGCATGATATCAAGTCAAGATCTCAAACTCTTAACAAAATTTAGTTGCGTTTATATGAGAAAAAACATTTACCCGCCTACCAAGATCTCGGGTGCGCATGATCGAGATCTCGGTAAGCGGGTAATGCATTTTCCCAAAAAACAGAAGTTTCCTCGGCAGGCGAGATAAATTTATGTCGGTTGGGCATAATTTTCAAGAATAAACAATAGATTCTTATCATAATAAACAATAGAAACTTATCACATGGTATTTTCTCACCCGAGGAAAAGTTTTCTCGCCCATGCCATATGAACAGAAAGTAAAAATTATATCATGCTGAAATATTTCCCCGCTATCCGTGGAAATATTTGATATGAAAAGCCCCTAAATATGACATTTCGCACTTAACAGCAAAAGCGTGGCAGTATACATTGTTCAAAGCATTCATAAGGCCTTATTTGGTTTATTTTTTCACAGTTTAATTAACAGCCAGCTAGCTAAATATAAAACCGAAACTGCCACTAGGCTCTTGGAGTGCTCTTAAAACATGCTCTTATTTCATCCAAATTTAAGGCTTGTATTCTTTGGCCAAAAATTAACCCATGTGCTATTAAATTGAAGGTAATGCAATTGTGTGGCCACATAACAATCTGCTATATCTTAAGCTTTTGCTGCATTTTTTCCCTGTCCTAGCATTTATGGCTATAGCTACCCCACAATGACCTGCTACACTGTATCTAGGTGGTCTTGATCTACCACAATTTCATACTTAGATTTGTGCAAATCAGAGTGACATCAAAAGAACTGTTAAATGTAATAATGAGATTAATTTAACCTTTTTTGACTATCTAAGACTTAGCTATAGAACTTTTTGCATATCGTTCTGTCGGCCATGTTTGTTGATATTCAAGGAGGCTAGCTAGCCCCAAACACCCTTACCGTGGAAAATGCTTAAAAACTTTTAGTAAAAAAATGTAAACAAAATAAGGTTTTTTGCAGCGGAAAGACAAATCCCGTAGCTTTTCAAAATATATATACTTTGCTGGGTGAAAAACTTTAGTTCTCTCTCAAATTTTGGTAGAATATAGGAATTCTGCAAATTTGTCGGATAAAAAAACCCTTTCGTTTACGTTGCCACAACAAAAGCAAACCCGTCGTTTTCACTGTTTATACGGAGCCTTGGCCACACTTATTATAATAAAATACAAAGTAAACAATATTTTAGCACCATGCCTTGTAATTTAGCATGTTAAGTCAGGTATGTCGAGATTATGACGTCATCATCGCCACGGAATTTTTGCGTTTTGAGATTATAAAAGTTAGCGCATGCGCAGACTGAATTTCCCGTGTACAGGCGGAACTGAATGACCGTGCTTCCGCCAGGGGGGGGGGCGCTGCCCCCCTGAACCCCCCGAGCCTGTTCATTTTACTTGAGTTTAGTTTAACGTAAGAACGGATTGCGAGCATTAGATGTGTAGCAAATGCATTGTGCGCACGATAAGTAGGTGTGCCGTGACACAAAACTGTGTTTTGTTGAATTTGCGCTGCTTTGGTGGCCCGTAACATGACCCACAATCTCGGACTTGGCAAAATTTGCGGAGAGAAATTTTGAATGAATTATTAATTTTGTAGGGCCGAAATTTGACGACAAAGCGCTTTTAGACTCCGACTTTCTTTTCAAAGGGCAGTGTTTTGGTCTTACTACCAGATCTGAGCAAAACCAGTTTGTTGAAATTGCTTGTGATGCAGCTTGGCGGGCCTGTAAAACGCCCGTGGCTATCCCGTATATATACGGGATCCGCACCACAAGGGTTAAGACAATAAACAAGTGGGAATGTCTTCCTTTAGACAATGAACAAGTGGGGATGTCTCCCTTTAGACAAAGAATAGTGGTAATGTCTCCCTTTAGACAATGAATAGGGGTAATGTCTTCCCTTAGACAATGAACAAGTGGGAATGTCTCCCTTTAGGCAATGAACAAGAGGGAATGTCTCCCTTTCGACAATGAACAATTGGGAATGTCTCCCTTTTGACAATATGCAAGTTGGTATGTCGCCCTTTAAAGAAAGAACAAGTGGAAATGTCTCCATTTAGGGAATGAACAAATGGGAAGGACTTCCTTTAAGCAGCGGAAATGTCTCCCTGAGCACCTGAATCTAATATACAAACAGTTACATAATCAGTCCGGAAATGCAAATGCTGTTTTGTCTTGACATGTTTTGTCAAATATTTAGAGAAACACCTAAGAAAATACGCAACACAAACTTTCAATTGGAAAATTATATTAAATGCGCCAATTGCAAAAAGGACACGAAAGAAGATTGAAGCGTCTGTTATTACACTTAAGAGACGTACCTTAAACGAGCAATTAGACTCACAGCGACGTATTCTTTTTAGAATTGGTGTAACATAGATATCATAGGAAAAGATAATTACTGTTTTACCGTAGAAAATTACATTTTCTTACATTTAATTTCTCCTTTATTACCTCTGCGTATACGTATGTTTTTAACTTGGATATATTTGTAGCATATCTGATTTCCCATTTTATTGAAACACTACAGCACTGATGATGTTTTTCTACCGAAAACCTTTTGCTAAATATTTTTAAAATTGTTGTTGTCATTTCATTTTATTCCAAACGGGAATGTCTCGCTGAAAACATCAAACGAGTGAGAATGTCTCCCCGAAAACAGTGCACAAGTGAGAATGTCTCCCGGAATATAATAAACCAGCGAAAATGTCTCCCTGAGAACAGAGAACAATTTGGAATGTCTCCCGGAAGAAAATAAACAAGTGGAAATGTCTCTCTGAAGACAATGAACAAGTGGAAATGTCCCCTGAAGAAAATAAACAGGTGGGAATGTCTCGCTGAGAACAATGAACAAGCGGGAATGTCTTCTGGAAAACAGTAATCAAGTGGGAATGTCCCGCTGAAGACAGTAAGCAAGTGAGAATGCCTCGCGTAAGACAATGAACCAATGTCTCTTTAAAATCAATTAATAAGTGATTCCCACTGAAAGCAGTGAACCAGTGAGAATGTCTCTCTTAAGAAAAAATATGAGACGATAGAAATTAGCAAAAATTTACTATTTTAAGCAGGAAAACGTCTTAAATAGGCAAAAAATATCAAAAAAATGAATTTTCAGAAACTTCTGTTCCGCCCTTAACCCTCGTAGTCCGTTTGTCAAAAAGCCCAATTTTGACACAACTTTTATTCCTACTTCAATTGACTATAACTCAAGAACAAAAAGGAACTAGATGCTCACTTCAGGCTTATTTGATAGAAAAAGACCTAAACTTTTTTTTTGGCGTCCAGAAATTTGCGTCTTGGCGTCCATCGCCTCCCGCCAAGGTGGGACGCTGCCCCCCTGGACCCCCTAGCCTGTTGACTTTAGTTGACTTTAGTTTAACTTAGGAGCGGATTGCGAGCATTAGATGTGTTGCAAATGCATTGGGCGCACGCTAAGTAGGTGTGCCTTGACACAAAACTGTGTTTGGATGAATTTGCGCTGCTTTGGTGGCCCGTAACATGACCAACAATCTCGGACTTGGCAAAATTTGCGGAGAGATTTTTTGAATGAATTTTGTAGGGTCGAAATTTCAGGACAAAGCGCTTTTAGACTCCGACTTTCTTTTCAAAGGGCAGTGTTTTGGTTTTACTACCAGATCTGAGCAGAACCAGTTTGTTAAAATTGCTTGTGACGCAGCTGGGTGGGCCTGTAAAACGCCCGTTGCTATCCCGTATATATACGGGATCCGCACAACAAGGGTTAAGACAATAAACAAGTGGGAATGTCTTCCTTTAGACAATGAACAGGGGTAATGTCTCCCCTTAGACAATGAACAAGTGGGAATGTCTCCCTTTAGACAATGTACATGTGGGAATGTCTTCCCTTCAACAATGAACAAGTGGGAATGTCTCCCTTTCGACAATGTGCAAGTGGGAATGTCTCCCTTTAAACAAAGAACAAGTGGGAATGTCTCCATTTAGGGAATGAACAAATGGGAAAGACTTCCTTTAACCAGCGGAAATGTCTCCCTGAGCACCTGAATCTAATATACAAACAGTTACATAATCAGTCCGGAAATGCGAATGCTGTTTTGTCTTGACATGTTTTGACAAATATTTTAGGCAAGAGATCCTTGGAAGAGTATAAATAATTGATGTCCCCGGGCTGATTACAATATAAAATATTGTTCATACAAACAAGTGTACGTTGTAATGCACTGTTAACAGTAAGAGTAGTGCGAAAGCTGTATAGGCACAACAATCGCTCATTTTGGCAACCACCTAAGATATCAATCCTATTTTTATGCTGAACTCTAACAGAATGGATCAATTTACACTTTTTATAGTCTATGACATGACTCAGCCGGGGTTTACACCCCCGACCTTTCGCACTGGAAACAAAGAATCCACTACAAGTCTACAAGATGGTTAATCGCTTTTTCCCAAGTTTTTTATGACTTGTTTCAGTAAAAACTTGTGACTAATTCTTCGTCTTCAACCAAAGGGATAACTCACTGAGAAAAAAAACTCGACACGACACAAGAACATTTCTTATACAAGTAGATTAATCAAATTAATACAATTGTAGACAAAATACTAGCAAAATATCGGTACCGAGAAAAAGGCTTTCACATGAATATAACAATATGACGCTCCTTTGGAATTTAATAGAAAAGTCGCCTGCGTCTTTTTTCTGTGTATCTGTGTGCGTCATTATAAGGTTTCTGGTCGTGACGTCATTGCAATTGTTCCCGCTTTTGTGAGGCACCAGTTGCATTTATGCTTACACAAGCTGCACACAAAAATTCTTAAAAAAGTGTAAATGGTTAAAAATGAAATAAAATTTAAGAAATAATATTCGAATTCATGTTAAGAACAAACACAAAATTCACTTACAAAATCTTCTTAAAAACTTTTTGTTCTCTTCTTCTTATCATAAAACTTGTTTTTGGTCATTTCTTTATAAAGGCGCGAATAATTAAAACTGATAACGAAATAGACAGCGCAATGTTAATTCTCCGTAACTTTGACCGTGCACGTATTCATAACAAAGAAACTGCATCGAGGGAACAATAAAAGCTAACTACTACATGACTTTGTATAAGAATTTTTAAATTTAGCAAAAGCTTTTGTAAAATCACGAAAACACAAAATAAATTATATATCGCATTTCGTGTTTCCGAAACACGACTTTTTTCTCGCGCACAAACAGACCAACGGAATACGGCTATTATTAAAGAGATTAGCCCGTGGAACAAATCCACAGAAATTCACTGGCCATACATAATTCTTGCATCGATACTTTGCGAATCTTTTTTTTTCACCTGGTATGAAATTACTCTATGATAGTCATATGGCCCCTGAAAAGATCTACTTGTGGGTACTAAAGTATTAAAAACTACATGTTTTTTGTTTTTATTAGAACCTAGTTTACAAAAAATTTAGGCTGACATTAGGCTGAGATCATAGTAATGCTATATTACGCTTAGCAAAATTTACGAAAATAAAGCAAAGCAGGGTCACGTCGCTTTCTTGCAAAAAGACATGTGGCAATAATGATCGCATTTTTACAGCCAGATCTGGGTTAAAAACTAAAAGCTGTAAACAGCTTTCAGAAATTTAAATTTCACACTTTCTTACGCTTTTAAAGATAAATAAAACAAAACAAAAAAATAATAAAAGAAAAAAATTCACACTCAGCTTCAGCGATCTTATAAAAAAAATTTATGGTGAGATCAAACAAAATTCACGAAGGAGTAAATTCGAATTTATACTGAGTAAATACAAATGCTTTTTTAGAATTTATTATACTTTATCATATACTTTGAGTTTTTCTCGCAACTTGATTGGCTAATCTGCACGAAATATATGTTGTATTTTGTTTTTCAACCGAGAAACGAGTGCAAAAGACAAAATAAAAATAAAATTTTATGATAGCGCAGCGAAAGGAGCAAAGCGTTTGAGCTGTGCGCAACCATTTCGTGTGTCCGCAACAAACTTGTTTCTTGCGCACAAACAGACAGACGGAATAAGGGTATTATTAAAGAGAAGCCGTTACCGGTGGAAAAATCCACGGGAATCCACCTGTCATACATATTTCTTGCATCGGTATTTCGCGAATCTTTTATTTACTTCGTATGAAATTACTCTATAGCATCCATGATAGTAGTCATATGGGCCACTGAAGAGATATACTTTGGACACTGAAGTATTAAAAACTACATGTTTTTGTTTTTATTAGAACCTATAGTTTATCAAAAAATTTATGCTGACATTAAGCTGAGAACATATTAACTCTATACTGAGTGTCAATCGACTTTTAAACTTAGCAAAATTTACGAAAAGAAAACAAAGTAGAGTCACGTTGCTTTCTCGTAAAAGACATATGTAGCAATAATAATCGCCTTTTTTCAGCCAGACCGGGGTTTCGAACAAAAATCTGTAAATAGTTTTCAAAATTTAAAATTTGACATTCTCTTAAGCTTATAAAGATTGTTTAAGACATAATTAAAACAATTTCAGCAAAAAATAAGTACACCCAGCTTCAGTGAGTGATCTTGGAAAAAAATCTATGGTGTCATCAAACAAAATTCACGAAGAAAACCGAGTGAATATAAATACTTTTATATTATAATTCGTTTAATTAATTATTATCATTCGTTTTGATAATAATAATCGAAGGGCAGAAATGAAATAGTAAACAAACAAATAACCGAAAGCTTTTGTAAAATCACGAAAAAGGCAAAATAAATTATATATCGCATTTCGTGTTTCTGAAACACGACTTTTTCTCGCGCACGAACAGACAGACGGAATACGGCTATTATTAAAGAGAAAGACTAGTCGTCAAGCTGTGGAAAAATCCACAGGGTTGCCCGTCCTTTATATATCGCATTTCCGTAACACAACTTTTTTTTCGCGCACAAACAGACAGACGGAATACGGCTATTATTAAAGAGACTAAGTCGTTAGCCCGTGGGACAATCCACGGGAATTCGCCGTCGTAGTTATTTCGCGAACCTGTTATAAAATTACACTGCGGTAGACAGTTCCTGAAAAAATACACTTATAGGCACGGAACCAGTATAAGCTACACATTTCTCTTTTTTCAGACCATAGTTTATTGAAAGTAGTGTTACGCCACTTTCTCGTAGAATTCATATATTTACCAATAATTCGCTCATTTTTACGGCCTGTTTGGGGTTAAGAAAGAGACTCCTCTTGTAAATAGCGTTTAAAAAGCTAAACTTGACATTTTCTTACACTTTTCGCTTAAACATGATAAGAACGATTTCAGCAAAAAAATAAGTACACCCAGCTTCACACAAAAATTCTTAAAAAAAGTGTAAATGGTTAAAGATGAAATAAAATTTATGAAATAAAATTCGAATTCATGTTAAGAACAAACACAAAATTCACTTACAAAATCTTCTTAAAATTTGTCGTTCTCTTCTTATCATAAAACTTGTTTTTGTAATTTCTTTAAAAAGGCGCGAATAATTAAAACTGTTAACGAAATAGACAACGCAATGTTAATTGTCCGTAACTTTGACCGTGCACGTATTCATAACAAAGAAACTGCATCGAGGGAACAATAAAAGCTAACTACCCATGGGATTTGTATAAGACTTTTTAAATTTAGCAAAAGCTTTTGTAAAATCACGAAAACACAAAATAAATTATATATCGCATTTCGTGTTTCCGAAACACCACTTTTTTCTCGCGCACAAACAGACAGACGGAATACGGCTATTATTAAAGAGACTAGTCGTTAGCCCGTGGAAAAATCCACGGGGTCGCCCGTCCTTTATATATCACATTTCGTGTTTCCGTTACGGGACGCGGTAACCCTTTTGAACAGCCAAACAAAATACGGCTATTATAATAGAGACTAGCCGGTGGCCCGTGAATAAATCCACGGGTTCGCCCGTCCTTTATATATCGCATTTCGTGTTTCCGTAACAGAACGCGGCTTTCGCGGACAGACAGACAGACGGAATACGGCTATTATTAAAGAGACTAGCCGAGAGACCCGGCGTCGAAACGCCGGGTTAAGCCACAAGTAACTTATTGAACGCCTTGAGGAGCGCTTAATAAGAACGGCAAACTGTGCGACCCGGTGAGTTGGGGCGCTTTAGTATGGGTAAGCAGTATGTCACAAATCAAGTGGAGCGCACACACCATTGTAGTGTTGTGACTGTAACATATTTTTCAAAAAATAACTTTCCCGCAACAAAAGCTGAATTAAAACAGAGTTTACAAACCGCTGTTACTCCGTCATAGCAAAAACAATCGGGCAATATTATTTTATTTTGCGGAATAAGTTTCCATGAAAGTTCAAAACTTAATCATGAGAGCGGTCCTAGAACGCATAATACCCTTTTCAAAAAAGACTTTACTGCAACTTCGGTTTAATTAAAACACAGGAAAAATCCAGTCGTTACCCCATCCAGCTAAAAAAACTCCCTAATTGGAGCGCTCTAGTACAGGTATGCAGAATATGTAGTGAATCGAGTAAACCTCACACAACATTATAGTGTTTCGATTGTAATGTATTTTTTAAAATATATATATATATATAACTTTACTGCAACTTTAGCCAAAATAAAAACACAGTTTACAACCTGTTGTTACCCAGTTATAAAAAAAACTAGTCAATATTATTTTATTTTGCGGAATAAGTTTCAGTAAACCTTAACAAATTAATCATGACACCGGGCTAAGCACTTAGTACAGGTAATTGTCAGGTGTCACACATGCGTTAGTAAAGCCATAATAGCCTTTTCCAAAAAAACTTATCGCAACTTCAATTTAAAAAAAAAACACCCTGTTGTAAACACCGGGTTGAACGTTTATTGCAGGTAAAAAAACTTTATCACAACGGATTAAATAAAAACACAGGAAACAGCCCGTCATTAACACCAGGCTGAGCACTTAACAGGTAAATCGTGTCATACATGAGTAATAGGCATAATAAAATTTTCCAAAGAAACTTTATCACAACGGTTTAAATAAAAACACAAGAAACAACCCGTCGTTAACAGCGGGCTGAGCGCTTAATAGGTGAATCGTGTCATACATAAGAATAGGGGTAATACCATTTTCCAAATATTCTTATCGCTTCGGTTTAAAAGAAATCAGTGAACACCTGGCGTTAACCCGGTTCAATTTAAAAAATTACTCAGCAATTTTATTTTGCAGAATAAATTTTTAAAACAGTAATAAAAGTGGTCGCTGCCAACTGCATTTATCATAAGAATTGTTAAGAATTGTGTTGCAGCCAAACTGCATTTGGCTACATTCACTTGCTGCCAAACTGCATTTGGCTACTTTCACTTTTTAGCCAGAGGTAGCTAAAACGAGCTAGCTAGGTATAGACCCAACTTCAACATAAAAATAAATAACAATATACCAAACTGAATAAAAACTTTAAAAGAATAGGAATAAATAAGGATAGCTATAGCTAGCTGCCTTAAAATCTACGTTTTGTAGCTAGCCAAAAACTTAAAATTGGTTTGTTTAAGATTTATACGTAGCTAGAAAACGTGATGAAATATTCACCTTAACATGTGAAAACACACAGAAACTAAATAATCCTAGGATAGGATACAAAGTAGTCAGAAGAAAAAAGGATTGAAAGGAGACCTACAAACTTCACACCATCACTTCCAAACCAAAAAAATGGCCTTCGTGAGCGTAGCATGTTTCCTCCGTCGCGAAGAGCTTGGATTGGTTATAAGTGAAAATGGAGCCTCGTGATTGGTCTATTACGCGTAAGCGATCAAAACAAAGCCGGTAAAAACGGGGTCTGCCGTGGATCCGAAATAAAGCTGCAGGGCCGCGGGGATTTTCCGTATGTCTCGCTACTTGCGACGCCATGTTGCGCAGAAACAGAAAAAATAAGTTGTTAACCCGTGGAAAAATCCATGGGGTCGCCTGTCCTTTATATATCGCATTTCGTGTTTCCGTAACAGGACGCGGCTTTCGCGGACATACAGACAGACGCAATACGGCTAAAGAGACTAGCCGGAGGACCCGGCGTCAAAACGCCGGGTTAAGCTACAAGTAACTGTGCGACTTGCCGTTAACGCTCTGTAAAGGGCTTAATAGGAGCCGCAAACTCTGTCACACAATCAGGTGGAGCGCTTTAATACGTGAATCGAGTAGAGTGCACACAACATTATAGTATTTCGGGTTAATGTATTTTCAAAATATAATTCTACTGCAACTTAAGCCGAAACAAAAACATAGTTTACAACCCGTTGTTACCCCGTCATAGCAAAAATAATCAGTCATTAATATTATAGTTTTCGAAATAAGTTTCAGTAAATGTTAACAAATTAATCGTGACACTGAACTGACCCCTTAGTAACCGTGTCGCACATGCTTTTAGGCTTAATTCGCTTTTCAAAAAACTTTATTACAGTTTTGGTTTACAAAACACAGGATGCACTCTGTTGAAACGCTGGGTTAAGCCACAAGTAACTGTGTTACCCGACGTTGACACACGGTAAGTGATTAATAAGAACCGTCAACTGTGCCACACATTCAGGTAAAGCGTTTTAGTACAGCAATATAATATGTAGTAAATCAAGTGAAGTGCGCACAACTTTAAAAAATACCTTTCCACAACTTAAGCTGAAATGAAAACACAGTTTACAATTCGTTGCTACGCCGTCAAAGCAAAACAGCTGGCTAACCTTCTTTTATTTTTTAGGGAATGTTCCCGCTGAAAGTTAAAAAAAATGTTCCTACAAGCTAAGCGCTTAGTACAGGTAAACAATGTCACACATCAATATAGGTAGGTGTAACACCCTTTTCCGAAAAAAACATTATATATCACAACTTCGGTTAAACAGAAACACAGGAAACAGCCCATCGTTAACACTGGACTGAGCGCTTAGTACAGGTAAACCGGACGCACATGAGTATAGACGTAATATCATTTTTCAAAAAACTTTATCGCAACTTCGGTTAAAAGAAAGTCAGGAAACCGCCTGTCGTTATCCTGTGCAGTTAAAAAAAAATACTCAGCAATTTTATATTGCAGCATAAGTTTTCATAACAATAATAAAAGTGGTAGCTACCTAGCTAACTGCATATAGCATAAGTGAAATAAGAAATTTCCCTGCGGTAGTCATGGTCCCTGAAAAAATATACTTATAGGCACAGAAGCAGTATAAACTACATCTTTTTTTTTATAATATAACATAGTTTATCGAAAGTAGTGTTATCTTGTAAAATTCATATATTTAACAATAATTTGCGGATTTTTACCGCCTGATTGGGGTTAAAAAGTGACTTTTTGGCATCTTCTAACACTTCTTGTTCAGTTAAAAACATAATAAGTTTCGACAAACAAATAAGATGGATGTGCTTATTTATTGTTGTTATAAAAAATGTAAATGGTTAAAGATGAAACAAAATAAATTTCGAATTCATGTTAGAACAAACAAAAAACCACTTAAAAAATCTTCTAAAATTCATTGTTCGCCTTTAATTATCATAAAACTTGTTTTTGTTAATTTCCTTAAAAAGGCGCGAATAATTAAAACTTTTTAACGAAATAGACAACGCAATGTTAATTGTCCGTAACTTTGACTGTGCATGTATTAACATCAGAGAAACTGCATCGAGAGAATAATAAAAGCTAACTACCACCCATGAACTTTGTATAAGAATTTTTAAATTACGCAAAAGCTTCTGTGAAAATAAATATTATATCGCATTTCGTGTTTACATAACACGTCTTTTTTCTCGCGCACAAAGAGACAGACGGAATACGGGTATTATTAAAGAGAAGAATTATCAAGAATTTTGTTGTATGCAGCCGAACTGTATTTGGCTACTTTCAGAGATAGCTAAAGAAGAATACAAATAAATAATAATATGCCAAACTAAATAATAACTTCCAAAGAATAGAAATAAGTAAGGCTAGCCCCAGGTAGGCTGGCTTTGATGCTCCCTTATAATCTACGTTTGCAGCCAAAATCTTAAGTTGGTTTGTTTAATATTTATAAAAGGCTAGAAAACGTATTCTTCGGATTCTGCCATAATTCCGAAATTAAGATGCATAATTTATTCCTTAAAAACAGGTTTTGTAAAGGGCCATTTTTAAATAATAATTGGATTCTCATACTTTAGTCGCGACTGTTGGCTAAAGAAAAAATAATAAATAAAGATGTAAAATTTCTCCTTTCCTGTTTACGTATACCACGGTGTTTCGTAGTTTTCAACTTATCACTCTATATTTGTTGAAGCGGAAATAATTGTAGGTAAAAACTCTGAGTGGCGGAAATATTTTGTAATTCATGCCATTAAATTAACATAGAAGCGGAAATAATGGAGTAAAGACAGTATTTGGAAATTTTTTTTTGCACTCTAAGAACATTTCTGTTTGTTTTGTTTTGTTTTTTCAATACGATTTGTCAAGCGTAATAATAACAACAAAATAATTCAATCACATCAAATGAAAATTTTTCTTCTTCCATTTAACACTAGCACAAGTTGGGCAGAGCATAATCATTTCATTATTACCTCTGTATTAAATCACCCTAAATTTACGCAGGTATCCTGGAAGAACATAGAACCTCTTCATAATAAAAATTATCTTCGGTGTCAACAAATTGTAAATACCATTTAACGGGAAGAAAATTGACATCAAAAGGGAAGACTACAATGTATTTAATGACACATCCAGGCGCAAGATGATTTTACGCGTAATGAAAAATTGTTTTTGTCTCATGATTTAGCGAAACATAGCTATGTATATGAGATGCACATGGACAAGTTAACAGTATTTTATTTAAGGTACATATATCCATGGATGATATATCTGGTTTGTAATGTTTGTAGAAAGTGCCATGATGGCTTTTTACATGAAATAAATTCGGAGGTTTTGATGAGAAAAGGATTATAATCTGGCGTGCTTTTCAGACAGTATTACAATATTAACTTAGCATTCTTTCCTAAATATTATAAAAACATATTTCCCAAGTCTTTAGTTTACAGGCTTTTCGCTTTTATTATACCTACTAGCTGTTTCCCGTGGAATAATCCACTGTATTTCTCATTTAATTCATGTAACAGATATACGTCCATAAAAAAACAAACAATACAGCAGTGCGAATCTTACAATCTGCATTTTTATATAAATGCCCAAAAAATGAAGGTGTCCAACAACTGCAGTATATATGTGACATTTAAAATCTAAATCTACTAAAATTACTTGCTCTGACCTTCTGACAAATGCGAAAGTTATTCGGATAGAAGTTTACCAAAGCATTTCAAAATACATCTCACCCATAAAATTTAAATCACTCAAAATGTCACATACAAAAATCGCAATCAAATTATAACGCAACAAAACGTTTTTTTATATATTGCATACAGTCCTTCCTCACTAAACTTTAGACAATATGTCAAAAAACAGTTTGTAAACCGGAACTTAATAAAAATCAGTCTTTAGCAACTTGCATGCTGTTTTACCATCAATAAAGTCTTACACAAAATTTCAAATCTCATATAGTATTCGGTCACAAATGTTTACATAAAATATATGTAAAAAACAGCTTGTATGGTGTGAAACTAATTGGCAAAATATTTTTTTTGGCTAATTAGTCAAATAAGAATTGCAAAAAAAAAGTTTGAGTTATAAACAGTTATAAACAGTTCATTTTATGTCAATTTTTGCACCAAATTTGCAACACAAAATACAAATTCTAAATAATACTAAATTCTCTTATTTTGGACCAAAAAAGTTTCATCAAAATGTAAAAGATTAGAGGTTAATAACAAAATCAAAGTTTGCAAAATTTAATTATTTTGGTATATATATATCTATTGCATATGCCCACTGAAACAATATTTTAATCCAAAATGCCAAAGAAAAACAGTTTGCAACAAAAATCAGTTATTTCGATGATACTGCGTACACTCTTTCCCCACCAAAGCTTAACAAACTGTAAAAAAAAGAATGGTTGTAGGGAGTGCTTCTGATTCAACAAAAATCAATTTTTTTTACATTTTGAATGTTGTCCTTACCCATTAAATCTTACACAAAATTTCAAAAAACTACGATTTGAAACACATCAAATTTAAATCGAGAAGGATCAGTCATTTCGGTATATTGCACATAGTCCTCCCAGGTAAGAATTTATACAAAATATAGAAAAACACAGCTTGCAAGGTGTAAAATCGAATTCTTCTTTTGTATATATATGGTCTTTCCTCGCAAAATTAACATAAAAAATGTCAAAAAGGTTCAGATATAACATCTAACACAACAAAAATCAGTTCTATCAGTATATGTCATGCCATTGTCTTCCACAAAGTGTTCCCCTTAAAGTTTCACAGCACAGCATGTAAATTAAAAACAACTAAGATCAGGTATCTTGATCTATTTCATACCATTCTGTCCCAAATAATTTATATAAAATGTAAAAATTGAGTGGTGAAACAGAAATTTGCAAAATTCCATTTTTTATATGCATATATTGTATATTATATGCCTTCTACAACAATAAGTTAATTCAAAATGTCAAAAAGAAGAAAAAAATAGCTTACAAAGAGTATAAAATCGAAATCAACAAAGTAGCTCTTTTGGTGTATTAAATATGGCCATACACACAAAAGTTACACTAAATGTAAAAAAATGGTTGTGTTTAGTAATTCTAAATTAAGAAAAGTCAGTTCTTTTAGCATGCTGATTTATGTCTTTGCCCACAAACTCTTACATGAAAATGTCAAAACCACAATTTGAAACAAAATAAATTTATATACATTTTAAAAATAAGTAATTTCTGAACTTTATTTTCAGAAATTACTGCAGGAACTTCGCAAACCAAAGGGTTAATAACGTTTGATGGGTTTTGTGGGAATTTTACTTTTTGTATATATATATAGATTGCCAGAGTTGAATTTCTTATTTTAATATAAAAACATGAAAGGCTTGGAAGGTGTAAAGTCAAGTTCTACAAACATTAGTTCTTTCGGTATATTGCATGATTCTTGTGCCACAAAAGTTAACACAAAATTTCGAAAAAAAAGTTTGTATACATTATATACACTATGTATATAGATGGAAATTCACCCCAGCCTTCCCTGTACATTTTTTACCCTAAATGTAAAAAACCATGTAAATCCTTCCCCCGCCTCCCGCCAAAAGATAAATAAATAATCAAAAACCCATGTATACTGCAACAAAATCAAAAAATGTGAAAAAGCTACGTAAATTTCCCTCATAATGTCAAAAACCTCTATCAATTAAGAATTTAAAAAAACACAGTTTTTTTCGGTGTGAGCATGTAGTAACTCTCTCGAAAAGGTTTAAAGTTTTCTTTTAAATAATACGAAATGTCATAAACAAAAACATTTGAGTAAGAACATCTAGAACATCAGAATTACTACATGTTAAATAAAAATCCTTTTGTCATATTACATGCAACCGATGTAAGTTTAGTTACACAAAATGTGAAAAATACATTATATATATATATTTGCATAAAAAAGAGTCCTTAAACTATCCTTAAATATTATAAATACTTTCTTAAAAGGTGTTGTAGCTTCTTTTATCTTCTTATTTAGGCTTAAAAGGTCAAGTCAAATAAGTTACAGCCATATTCCTAGCAAAGACCACTAAGATAGACTACAGTACCTAGCTACATGTAAAAGCAACAAAACATTCACAGGTTAGCTAGGTATACTGGGAATCTTTAGTTTAAAGCTAACATTAGCTAGCTACAGCAGATAATAGCTGGTCACTTAAATATAAACTGGAGACTTAGCTAGGTATAAAGAACATGGCTACATATATATAAATTCCTAGCTAGTTGTTGTTGGTGGTTGGCTTTTTATGATGCTAGCTATAAAACATGTCTGGCATCAATAATATCATCAAAACTGAAAAAAAACATTAAAAAAACGGGCAGAACCTTGCTATGATTAATTTATAAAACCTTGCTCTTCTTCAAATGTTTTTTTAAAGATTTATTTTGAATGAAAGAGTAGAGAATACTCAAAAAGAACAGCCATCTTTTTCGTAAACACAATTTCCGTTTTATGCTGGGAACTTCATTTAACAGTCCGTATGCTTTGTGAATATCTACTACCGTTTCATATGTAGCGATACCTATATATATATATATATATATATATATATATATATGCTCATATAGGGTTTTTTGGCATAAGGGTATATATATTTATATCGTTATTAGCTGCGGGTTATATATTTACCCCTAATGTGCGATTTCTATGAAGTACATCCCTAACTTTTTTAGTTAAATTTTAGCGTACGGCCATGTCATAAGAAAGTGACCCGTGATTTCCGTGTCGTGGACTCACAGTTTTACTCACGCAAGGGAATAAATATATACTAGCTGTTTCCCGTGGAGGAATCCACTGTATTCTCATTTAATTTATGTAGCAGATATATGTCCATCAAAAAACAAACAATACAGCAGTGCGCATCTTACATCTGCATTATTATATAAATGACCAAAAAAATTAAAGGTGTCCAACAACTGCAGTATATATGTGACATTTAAAATCTAAATCTACTACAATTACTTGCTCTGACCATCTGACAAATGCGAAAATTATTCGGAAAGAAGTTTTCAAAAGCATTTCAACATACATCTCACCCAAAAAATTTAAATCACTCAAAACGTCACATATATACAAAAAAAGCTGATCAATGTCAAATACAAATCTCTCTCATTGTATATGTTAAAATCAGTTAGTTTATTGCAAACACTGCCAAAGGTTGACACAAAATGTGAAGAATAAACAATAAATTGTGCCTAAGTAGAAATTTTTATCCAAGGTATTAAAAAGGGATTGCAAGGATAAATTATAATGCAATAAAACGTTTTTTGATATATTGAATACGGTCCTTCCTCACTAAACTTTAGACAAAATGTCAACAAAAAAAAGGTGTTTAAACCTGAAATTAATAAAAATCAGTCCTTTTAGCAACTTGCATGCTGTTTTACCATCAATAAATTAAACAAAATTTCAAATCTCACATAGTATTCTGTCACAAATGTTTTCATAAAATATATATAAAAGTCATAATGAGTCGTGTTAAACAACAGCAATCAATCTATAAGTTCATTTTATGTCAATTTGTGCACCAAATTTGCAACACAAAATACAAATTCTAAATAATACTAAAATCTCTTATTTTGGTCCTTCGCATACCGACGGTCTCCCACAAAAGTTTAATCAAAATGTAAAAAATGAGAGGTAACGACAAAATCAAAGTTTGCAAAATTTAATTATTTTGGTACATATATCTACTGCATATGCCCTCTGAAACAATATTTTAATCCAAAATGCCAAAGAAAAACAGTTTGCAACAAAAATCAATTATTTCAATGATACTGCATACACTCTTTCCCCACAAAATCTTCACAAACTGTAAAAAAAAGAATGGTTGTAGGGAGTGCTTCTGATTCAACAAAAATCAGTTTTTTTTACATTTTGCATCTTGTCCTTACCCACCAAATCTTACACAAAATTTCAAAAAACTATATACGATTTGGAACACATCAAATTTAAATCGAGAAGGATCAGTCATTTCGGTATATTGCACCCACAGAGACCTCCCCGGTAAGAATTTATACAAAATATAGAAAAACACAGCTTGCAAGGTGTAAAATCGAATTCTTCTTCTATGTATATATGGTCCTTCCTCGCCAAATTAACATAAAATGTCAAAAAGGTTCAGATATAACATCTATTAACACAACAAAAATCAGTTCTATCAGTATATGTCATGCCATTGTCCTCCACAAAATGTTCACCTTAAAGTTTCACAAGAAACAGCATGTAAATTAAAAACAATTAAGATCAGGTATTTTGGTCTATTTCATACCATTCTGTCCCAAATAATTTATAAAATATAAAAATTGAGTGGTAAAACAGAAATTTGCAAAATTCCATTTTTTTATATGCATATATATATTGTATATATATTATATGCCTTCTACAACAATAAGTTAATTCAAAATGTCAAAAAGAAGAAAAAAATAGCTTACAAAGAGTATAAAATTGAAATCAACAAAGTAGCTCTTTTGGTATATTAAATATGGCCATACGCACAAAAGTTTACACTAAATGTAAAAAAAATGGTTGTGTTTAGTAATTCTAAATTAAGAAAAGTCAGTTCTTTTAGCATGCTGATTTATGTCTTTGCCCACAAACTCTTACATGAAAATGTCAAAACCACAATTTGAAACAAATTAAATTTACATTTTAAAAATAAGTAATTTCTGAACTTTATTTTCAGAATATTTGCAGGAAAAGAACTTCGCAAACCAAAAAAAGAACCAGGGAAATGTTTAAAATTTTCAGGGTTAATAACGTTTGATGGGTTTTGTGGGAATTTATATATATAATGTGGGAATATATATATATATATAATGTCAGAGTTGAATTTCTTATTTTAATATAAAAACATGAAAGGCTTGCAAGGTGTAAAGTCAAATTCTACAAAAATTAGTTCTTTCGGTATATTGCATTGTGCCACAAAAGTTAACACAAAATTTCAAAAGAAAAGCAAAACAGTTTGTATATATTATATATACCATGTATATAAATGGAAAGTCACCCCAGTCTTCCCTGTACATTTTTTCCCTAAATGTAAAAAAACATGTAAATCCTTCCCCCGCCCTCCCCCCCAAAATAAATATATAAATAAAATAATCAAAAACCCATGTATATAAATACTGCAACAAAATCAAAATATGTGAAAAAAGCTACGTAAATTTTCCCCATAATGTCAAAAACCTCTATCAAATAAGAATTTAAGAAACACAGGTTTTTTCGGTGTTAGCATGTAGTAACTCTCTCGAAAAGGTTTAAAGTTTTCTTAAATAACACGAAATGTCATAAACAAAAACATTTGAGTAAGAACATCTAGAACATCAGAATTACTACATGTTAAATAAAAATCCTTTTGTCATATTGCATGCAACCGATGTAAGTTTAGTTACACAAAATGTGAAAAATACATTATATATTTGCATAAAAAATAGTCCTTAAACTATCCTTAAATATTATAAATACTTTCTTAAAAGGTGTTGTAGCTTCTTATATCTTCTTATTTAGGCTTAAAGGGTCAAGTCAAATAAGTTACAGCCATATTCCTAGCAAAGACCACTAAGATAAACTACAGTACCTAGCTACATCATGTAAAAGCAACATAAAATTCACAGGTTAGCTAGGTATACTGGGAATCTTTAGTTTAAAGCTAACATTAGCTAGCTACAGCAGCTAATAGCTGGTCACTTAAACTGGAGACTTAGCTAGGTATGAAGACATGGCTACATATATATAAATTCCTAGCTAGCTAGTTGTTGTTGGTGGTTGGCTTTTTATGATGCTAACTATAAAACATGTCTGGCATCAATAATATCATCAAAACTGAAAAAAGAACATGAAAAACCTTACAGAAACCTTGCTATGATTAATTTATAAAACCATGCTCTTCTTCAAATGTTTTTTTAAAGATTTATGTTGAATGAAAGAGTAGAGAATACTCAAAAGGAACAGCCATCTTTTTCGTAAACACAATTTCCGTTTTATGCTAGGAACTTCATTTAACAGTCCGTATGCTTTGTGAATATCTAATACCGTTTCATATGTAACGATACCTATATATATATGCTCATATAGATTTTTTGGCATAAGGGTATATATATTTATATCGTTAATAGCAGCGGGTTATATATTTACACTTTATGTGCGATTTCTATGAAGTACATCCCTAATTTTTTTAGTTAAATTTTAGCGTACAGCCACGTCATAAGAAAGTGACCCGTGACTTCCGTGTCGTGGACTCACAGTTTTACTCACGCAAGGGAATTAATATATAAGAAGACACAGAAAGCAGGTAATAATTACATTGTATCTTGTTCATGTAGGGAATTCATACCACGGTTACTGGAATCCCACGACATTTTTAATAAAGAAATTAATTAATGAGAATGATTTAATTTCACGAGATAATGTTAAGCGACAGGAAGAGTTTGTGAAGTAAAAAAGAAAAAAAAGAATAACCAATATTTGCTGCGTAAAAGTTTGTAGTAGCCAATGGTTTTTACCTGATTTATTATCTATTTTTTCATTTACCTGATTCAAAGAACGCTGCATCTGTTTTTAATTTATTTATAGAATGACAAAAGAAACTTCAAAAGCAAGAAAAGAAGTGAACAGTGGAGCTAGAAGTATTCAATTCACGAATAGTGATAATTTTGATATTTTTAGACGTTCCGTTTTTATGTAGCTAGACCTACGTGTTACTTTTTTAAAAATATTCACTTAAAAGCCTCAAATTTTTAAATTTTTAGCTCGTTTTTTTTTATAAAAAAGCTGACATATTTGTTTACATTTTTTGCAGAATTACTTACGCAATAGCTTTGCAGCTGACGTGTTAAAGTCGCTATCTTAAACTATTTAATAAGTAGCCGTCAAATTAAAGAACAGCGATTCTGTGCGTCAATTTTGCGATATACGCTACTGACGCAATAGTTTTGCAGCTGACGTGTTAAAGCCGCTCTCTTAACTATATAATAGTAGCCGTCAAAATAAGGAACGTCGATTCTGTGCGTCAATTTCGCGATAAACGCTATACCTAGGTTATAGTTTTGCAGCTGACGTGTTAAAGTCGCTCTCTTAAACTATATAATAAGTAGCCATCAATAATAAAGAACAGCAATTTTGTGTGTCAATTTTGCGATATACGCTACTTATGCAATAGTTTTGCAGCTGATGTGTTAAAGTCGCTCTCTTAAACTATATAATAGTAGCCGTCAAAATAAAGAACGCCGATTTTGTGTGTCAATTTTGCGATATACGCTACTTACGCAATAGTTTTGCAGTTAACGTGTTAAAGTCGCTATCTTCAACTATTTAATAAGTAGCCGTCAAAATAATAAGTAGCTGTAAAAATAAGAAACGCCGATTTTGTGTGTCAATTTCGCGATAAACGCTATACTTAGGCTATAGTTTTTCAGCTAAAGTCTCAAACTATTTAATAAGTAGCCTGAAAAATATTGATCGCTAGAGGACTGTATCAGACACTTGAGATAAAAATGAAAATGTGCCGTGTATATATGCGATCACGTGACTTTAAGAGTCTGCGATAAAATGCCGAACAAAATAATAATTTAACACTCCCCCACCAATTATTTACGGGGCTAAATATTTAAAAACTTCCAAAAATATAAAAATTAAAAAATATACACAATGTTTAAGTAGCATACTTCATTCGTAGTTCTCCTAAATTCAGCGGCTTCCCTTCGAGGTCGCGTGTTCGTCTTCTCGAGGTTGTCATTAATTTCCGAATTCTTAACGTACTCGATTGGAAAAAGTGGGTTCGTACCAAGGCTCCTCTCAATTGATTATTACGTCCCTTATAGAGCTTGGTTGCCTCTTCAATTCTCCACAATCATCTTGGCATTTTTTCCTCATGGATAAGAACTACATCATTAAGGTGTACGGTTTGCTGATTAGAGTTTTTTGGAAATGATCTATAAGTTTCTCGTAAGTTTACCACATATTCTTTCCGCCAACGTTCCCAAAAGTGTTAACTTTAGTACTGTAAGATGTGATATCAAAAGATACGTACGGCAACTGACTGGCGTTGTTAGACATATTGTAAACCGGTCTGCCAAACAATAACTTATTTGGCGTTACACAGTCTTCGAATTCATTTGGAACGTAAGTTTAAGGTCGATTATTTAAAATCATTTCCACTTCGAACAGCATGGTTTGCAGCTCTTCGTAAGACAATTTAGCGTTTCCTAAATCCTTTCGTAACAATTCCTTAGTGCTACGAACGAGGCGTCAAAAAAAAACCTGTGCCAAGAGGCTAACGGTAGATTAAAATGCCACTGTACTCGCGAGTTTGAGACAAAACTTTGTGTTTCCTCTGAAACAAAATTGGTACCATTGTCGGAATTAATGTGATCAGGACAGCCTCTCCTTGCTATGATCCTTCGGAAACTACGTATAAAGGATTGGGAACTAAAAACTTGGTGTTAGGTCAAGTAGTACTGCTCTACTTGCTGCGCATGTATATACCGTAACCCACGCTTTATGTATAACTTTACGATCGTCTTTAATGAAAACATTACAAATAAGAAATTGTCTGCGCCTATCGCGTAAAACGGGCGACTGTCATTTAACCGTAATTCAGTTAAGGGCGGTAATTGGCCTGGATACTTACAGCTCGACCTTAAACTTACGTTCCAAATGAATTCGAAGACTGTGTAACGCCAAATAAGTTATTGTTTGGCAGACTGCTTTACAAAATGTCTAACAACGCCAGTCAGTTGTCGTACGTATCTTTTGATATCACATCTTACAGTACTAAAGTTAACACTTTTGGGAGCGTTGGTGGAATCAGCAAACCGTACACCTTAATGATGTAGTTCTTATCCATGAGGAAAAAATGCCAAGATGATTGTGGAGAATTGAAGAGGCAGCCAAGCTCTATAAGGGACGTAATAATCAATTGAGAGGAGCCTTGGTACGAACCCACTTTTTCCAATCGAGTACGTTAAGAATTCGGAAATTAATGACAACCTCGAGAAGACGAACACGCGACCTCGGAGGGAAGCCGCTGAATTTAGGAGAACTACGAATGAAGTTTGCTACTTAAACATTGTGTATATCTTTTAATTTTTATATTTTTGGAAGTTTTTAAATATTTAGCCCCGTAAATAATTGGTGGGGGAGTGTTAAATTATTATTTTGTTCGGCATTTTATCGCAGACTCTTAAAGTCACGTGATCGCATATATACACGGCACATTTTATTTTTATCTCAAGTGTCTGATACAGTCCTCTAGAAAACTATAGCCTAAGTATAGCGTTTATCGCGAAATTGACACACAAAATCGGCGTTTCTTATTTTTACAGCTACTTATTAAATAGTTTAAGATAGCTACTTTAACAGGTCAGATGCAAAACTATAGCCTAAGTATAGCGTTTTTCGCGAAATTGACACACAGAATCGGCGTTCTTTATATTGACGGCTTCTATTATATAGTTTAAGAGAGCGCCTTTAACACGTCCGCAGCAAAACTATTGCGTAAGTAGCGTATATCGCAAAATTGACACACAAAATCGGCGTTCCTTATTTTGACGGCTACTTATTCAATAGTTTAAGATAGCGACTTTAACACGCCAGATGTAAAACTATAGCCTAAGTATAGGGTTTATCGCAAAATTGACACACAAAATCGGCGTTCTTCATTTTGATGGCTACTTATTATATAGTTTAAGAGAGCGACTTTAACACGTCAGCTGCAAAACTATTGCGTAAGTAATTCTGCAAAAAATGTAAACAAATATGTCAGCTTTTTTATAAAAAAAACGAGCTAAAATATAAAATTTAAAAATTTGAGGCTTTTAAGTGAATATTTTTAAAAAAGTAACACGTAGGTCTAGCTACATAAAAACGGAACGTCTAAAAATATCAAAATTCTCACTATTCGTGAATTGAATACTTCTAGCTCCACTGTTCACTTCTTTTCTTGCTTTTGAAGTTTCTTTTGTCATTCTATAAATAAATTAAAAACAGATGCAGCGTTCTTTGAATCAGGTAAATGAAAAAATAGATAATAAATCAGGTAAAAACCATTGGCTACTACAAACTTTTACGCAGCAAATATTGGTTATTCTTTTTTTTCTTTTTTACTTCACAAACTCTTCCTGTCGCTTAACATTATCTCGTGAAATTAAATCATTCTGGTTAATTAATTTCTTTATTAAAAATGTCGTGGGATTTCAGTAACCGTGGTATGAATTCCCTACATGAACAATATACAATGTAATTATTACCTACTTACTGTGTAGGTATAATAAAAGCGAAAAGCCTTTAAACTAAAGAGTTGGGAAATATGCTTTTAAAATATTTAGGAAAGCATGCGAAGTTAATATTGTAATACTGTCTGAAAAGCACGCCAGATTATAATCCTTTTCTCATCAAAACCTCCGAATTTATTTCATGTAAAAAGCCATCATGGCACTTTCTACAAACATTACAAGCCAGATATATGTACCTAAAGTAAAATATTGTTAACTTGTCCATGTGCATCTCATATGCATAGCTATGTTTCGCTAATTCATGAGACAAAAACAATTTTTCATTACGCGTAAAATCATCTTTCGCCTGGATGTGTCATTAAATACATTGTAGTCTTCACTTTTGATGTCAATTTTTTTCCCGTTAAATGGTATTTACAATTTGTTGACACCGAAGATAATTTTTATTATGAAGAGGTTCTATGTTCTTCCAGGATACCCTGCGGAAATTTAGGGTGATTTAATACAGAGGTAATAATGAAATGATTATGCTCTGCCAACTTGTGCTAGTGTTAAATGGAAGAAGACAAATTTTCATTTGATTTGATTGAATTATTTTTTTGTTATTATTACGCTTGACAAATCGTATTGAAAAAACAAAACAAAACAAACAGAAATGTTCTTAGAGTGCAAAAAAATATTTCCAAATACTGTCTTTACTCCATTATTTCCGCTTCTATGTTAATTTAATGGCATGAATTACAAAATCTTTCCGCCACTCAGAGTTTTTACCTACAATTATTTCCGCTTCTACAAATATAGAGTAATAACTTAAAAACTACGAAACACCGTGGTATACATAAACAGGAAAGGAGAAATTTTACATCTTTATTTATTATTTTTTCTTTAGCCAACAGTCGCGACTAAAGTATGAGAATCCAATTATTATTTAAAAATGGCCCTTTACAAAACCTGTTTTTAAGGAATAAATTATTCACCTTAATTTCGGAATTATGGCAGAATCCGAAGAATACGTTTTCTAGCCTTTTATAAATCTTAAACAAACCAGTTTTAAGATTTTGTCTGCAAACGTTGATTATAAGGGAGCATCAAAGCCAGCCTACCTGGGGCTAGCCTTACTTATTTCTATTCTTTGGAAGTTATTATTTAGTTTGGCATATTATTATTTATTTTTATTACCCGGGTAAAAGGGCGGCATTGATATTTTCGAAAATCGCGCAATGTGATTGGTTAGAACTTACGTCATAGCGGGCAATATTCCACGGTATTGCCCGCTACCATAGCAACCGTGTTTAAAGTTTAAATATGGTAGCATTGAATGTAAATAAACATGGAAAAAAGTAAACAAAACGCGAAACAGAAGTGAAACAGAAGTGAAACTTACTTTTATCTTTTAAAGAATTCTATGTGTGGCTACAAATAAAACCTGTAATGTTTACACGATATTCGATTTAAAAAAAATATATTTTTAGTTTCGAATGTACGTTCCAACTGGGAATAGTTTCTATAAAGACATGGTTTCTACATCCTGCTTATTGTTATAATGTTATATTTTTTGTCGTAAAATGCAGTACCCGAATAATAATCCATATAATAACTGTTTATTTCGGGCAATACCTTCGAATATTGACCTCTGTCACGTATTTTTGACGTCGGTCACTATTCTCCGGTATTGCCCTCATAAACAGTTATTATAGGGTTAGTATTCTTCTTTAGCTATCTCTGAAAGTAGCCAAATACAGTTTGGCTGCATACAACAAAATTCTTGATAATTCTTCTCTTTAATAATAGCCGTATTCCGTCTGTCTGTTCGTGCGTCTGTTTGTCTTTTTGTTACGGAAACACGAAATGCGATATATAAAGGACGGGCGACTCCGTGGATTTTTCCACGGGTTAAGGACTAGTCTCTTTAATAATACCCGTATTCCGTCTGTCTCTTTGTGCGCGAGAAAAAAGAAGTGTTATGTAAACACGAAATGCGATATAATATTTATTTTCACAGAAGCTTTTGCGTAATTCAAAAATTCTTATACAAAGTTCATGGGTGGTAGTTAGCTTTTATTATTCTCTCGATGCAGTTTCTCTGATGTTAATACGTGCACAGTCAAAGTTACGGACAATTAACATTGCGTTGTCTATTTCGTTAAAAAGTTTTAATTATTCGCGCCTTTTTAAGGAAATTAACAAAAACAAGTTTTATGATAATTAAAGGAGAACAATGACTTTTAGAAGATTTTTTAAGTGGTTTTTTGTTTGTTCTAAACATGAATTCGGAATTAATTTTGTTTCATCTTTAACCATTTCCATTTTTTATAACAACAATAAATAAGCACATACATCTTATTTGTTTGTCGAAACTTATTATGTTTTTAACTGATCAAGAAGTGTTAGAATATGTCAAGTTTAGCTTTCTAAAAGCTATTTACAAAAGTCACTTTTTAACCTCAATCAGGCGGTAAAAATCCGCAAATTAATGTTAAACTAGTTATTTAAACCCGTGGAATAATCCACTAATTGTCTTTTTAAAATTTATTGTGCTTCTTATCACAAAAATGTTTGTTAGCAATTTCATTAAGAAGGCTGAAAAAAACGTATTAAACGAAAACCTCTGGAGGAATCCACTCAAGAACATTTAAAATATATTTATGTTTTATATCACAAAGTGCTTTGTTGCCAATTTCAATAAAAAAGTACGAACAATGAATTAAAGAAATTAACAATAATAACAACGTTAATTGCCTGTGACTTATCTGCACAATAATTTATAACAAAACACTTGTCACGGTAAATTTATATTAGCATGCAATGAAATTCTTAACTAATGAAATCGTTTTGTTTTATCACATGATTTGTCCTAACCAATTACAATTGTAAATAAAACGTTTTTAAAATACGGAACGTTCTTATAGGGGATATATTATAGACGGTTTTAAAGAAAATTGTAAAAAATATAATCCACTTTGCCTGTTACAAACAGACAGGCACAGTCTCTGTATTATTATAGAGATATATGAATTTTACAAGATAACACTACTTTCGATAAACTATGTTATATTATAAAAAAAAAGATGTAGTTTATACTGCTTCTGTGCCTATAAGTGTATTTTTTCAGGGACCATGACTACCGCAGGGAAATTTCATAACACTTATGCTATATGCAGTTAGCTAGGTAGCTACCACTTTTATTATTGTTATGAAAACTTATGCTGCAAAATAAAACTGAGCATTTTTTTTTTAACTGAACAGAATAACGACAGGCGGTTTCCTGACTTTCTTTTAACCGTAGTTGCGATAAAGTTTTTTGAAAAATGATATTACGTCTATACTCATGTGCGTCCGGTTTACCTGTACTCAGTCCAGTGTTAACGATGGGCTGTTTCCTGTGTTTCTGTTTAACCGAAGTGGCGATATATAATGTTTTTTTCGGAAAAGGGTATTACACCTACCTATATTGATGTGTGACATTGTTTACCTGTACTAAGCGCTTAACTTGGAGTAACATTTTTTTGAACTTTCAGCGGGAACATTCCCTTAAAATTAAAAAAAGGTTAGCCAGCTGTTTTGCTTTGACGGCGTAGCAACGAATTGTAAACTGTGTTTTCATTTCAGCTTAAGTCGTGGAAAGTTTTTTTTTAAAGTTGTGCGCACTTCACTTGATTTACTACATAATATATAGCTGTACTAAAACGCTTTACCTGAATGTGTGGCACAGTTGACGGTTCTTATTAATCACTTATCCGTGTCTCAACGTCGGGTAACACAGTTACTTGTGGCTTAACCCAGCGTTTCAACAGAGTGCATCCTGTGTTTTGTAAACCAAAACTGTAATAAAGTTTTTTGAAAAGCGAATTAAGCCTAAAAGCATGTGCGACACGGTTACTAAGGGGTCAGTGTCACGATTAATTTGTTAACATTTACTGAAACTTATTTCGAAAAATGAAATAATATTGACTGATTATTTTTGCTATGACCGGGTATCAACGGGTTGTACACTATGTTTTTGTTTCGGCTTAAGTTGCAGTAGAGTTATATTTTGAAAATACATTAACCCGAAACACTATAATGTTGTGTGCACTCTACTCGATTCACGACATACTGCATACCTGTATTAAAGCGCTCCATCTGATTGTGTGACAGAGTTTGCGGCTCCTATTAAGCCCTTTACAGAGCGTTTAACGGCAAGTCGCACAGTTACTTGTAGCTTAACCCGGCGTTTTGAGGCCGGGTCTTCCGGCTAGTCTCTTTAACAATAACCGTATTGCGTCTGTCTGTGCGTCCGCGAAAGCCGCGTCCTGTTACGGAAACACGAAATGCGATATATAAAGGACGGGCGACCCCGTGGACTTTTCCACGGGTTAACAACTAGTCTCTTTAATAATAGCCGTATTTTTTCTGTCTCTGCGCAACGTGGCGTCGCAAGTAGCGAGACATACGGAAAATCCCCGCGGCCCTGCAGCTTTATTTCGGATCCACGGCATACCCCGTTGTTACCGGCTTTGTTTTGATCGCTTACGCGTAATAGACCACTCACGAGGCTCCATTTTCACTTATAACCAATCCAAGTTGACGGAGGAAACATGCTACGCTAACAAAGGCCATTTTTTTGGTTTGGAAGTGATGGTGTGAAGTTTGTAGGTCTTCTTTCAATCCTTTTTTCTTCTGACTACTTTATATCCTATCCTAGGATTATTTAGTTTCTGTGTGCTTTCACATGTTAAGGTGAATTTTAAGTTTTTGGCTAGCTACAAAACGTAGATTTTAAGGCAGCTAGCTATAGCTATCCTTATTTATTCCTATTCTTTTAAAGTTTTTATTCAGTTTGGTATATTGTTATTTATTTTTATGTTGAAGTTGGGTCTATACCTAGCTAGCTCGTTTTAGCTACCTCTGGCTAAAAAGTGAAAGTAGCCAAATGCAGTTTGGCAGCAAATGAATGCAGTCAAATGCAGTTTGGCTGCAACACAATTCTTTATTCTTATGCTAAATGCAGTTGGCACGACCACTTTTATTACTGTTTTAAAAATTTATTCTGCAAAATAAATTTGCTGAGTAATTTTTTAAACTGAACCGGGTTGACGCCAGGTGTTCACTGATTTCTTTTATACCGAAGCGATAAGGATTTTTGGAAAATGGTATTACCCCTATTCTTATGTATGACACGATTCACCTCAACCTCGTTCCCAGGGCTTTTTGTCTCTCATCGGCGCTGCGCTTATTGATAGGTCTGACGAAAAAGGCCCTGGAGGAGGCTGGTTTTATTCCGTGCCGTGATAGGTCGAGACTTTTCATCTAATTATGCGTAAGATAATACGTCACTCGGTCCGTGAAATATCTACGCTTAAAATTAACTGTAAATAAAAAAGATGGCCGACACTGTGCGTACATGTGCATAAGAGAAAAATATTTGGAGAACACATTTTGGCACATTTTTATGGCTTTTTTTAGGTTTAACTAGCTAGTTAACTCTTAACCCAGATTTACTTGTGGGTAGCTACATGCTGCTTATGCTCGGATTAACATTAACAACTGACACATTGATGTCTTTGGTCAGCCAGCTAAAACAGCAAGTGTAAAAAGATAGCTATAGCTACAGATAGCTACTAGTTAGTTATTATTTTTACTACTAAACATCAGAATTATATTTAATATTTTTTATTCAGAATAATATTATTATTATTATTAGAATACAAAGTAAGCGTAAATACATAAACAAAAATACAGATGAAGGATTGCATGAAATTGCCATGCTAATTTCACAGATTTTACATGTTGCAAAAATTCTGTTAGTGTTACTTCTAAAAAAGTAAGGGATTTCAAAATAAAAACATAAAGCTATATTATATACACACATAGAGCTAGCTATATTAAAACACAAATTTATGTTCATAAAAAATATTTAGCAATATTGGAAAAAAGAAAAACATTGAGAATAAAACTAGACAAACATGTGGGTTAAAGAAGACAGAACTGGATCATCTTCCAACTGTTATATATCAGCCTTGTATTGTATCACATTTGTCGATAATTCAGTTTCTGAAAACAGAATAAAATTCAGTTACGACAAAATGTGTTTGTCAAACGTGGCATACACAAGGAAAATCAAAATATATATTTAAAAGGAAAATAATAAAATCTAGAAAGCAATTATTATTATTAGTAGAAATTCTAAGAGATACTGTGTATATATGTGCAATTCAGTTATTTTACAAAAATTACTGCTATCAATGTGTTCTCTTTAAGTGTATATGCGTGCATGAAAATAAAAATTAGACACAAAGACAAAAGTTGAAAAAGTTGTAGAAAAACCAAAAAGAACTAAATGGACAGCACAGAAAATTGAAACTATAAAATGTGAAATAACCTTGACAGGAACATCATTATAAAATTTTGCTTTCATATAAAAAAACGTTTTTCCAAAGTCAAGATTATTCCATGTATATATTCATTGTGTGACTCCTGGAAATAACTGTTGTATTTGCAAAGTAACCAACGTACAAGCGGAGCAGATTTGTAACGCTGGACTAAGCACTTTCGTACAAAAATGATTGTTTTCTTCTAGATGATGTTTTCGGTGGATGACGGTTTTTGTTTGATAATCTACTCTATATACACATTGTTCCAATGATCTCATTTTGGACAACTGTGTTCTTGTGAGATGCAGCTTTACCATGTTTGTATACGTCAATATTGGAAGGATTGGAAATACGTAAATTTTGAATAGCTGCAACCTGGGGGAAATAAGATCGAAGTTTTACCATTATATAAATGCGATTTGTACCTTTTTTGTATGATGCATCAAATTCATTATTTAGAGTCTAAGTTTTGTCGAGCATGTGTCCAATGTAACAGGCGTGTCCATGTGAAATATGCTTATCTATCTAAGTGTTTTTAACGACTTGATTTCTGTAGCTACCATTCTCCAGGGAGAACACGCAGATAAGCTGCAATTCTCTATGAAGTTCCAGAACACATCACCTCTGTTTTCAACTTAACGTTATCTATATCCCAGTTAACGGAGTTAACTGGGATAGATAAAGAGGATTCTGGATGGTCAAATTGCGTTGCTTTCCTTCCACTGCATCACTACTTCCAAACAAGCTCTCATCTGCCTCAAACTCCCCCTGTTCCAAGTTTAATACAGCAGCAGAAAAACCAATTCCATTAATTTTTTTACCTGATCATTTACAAAGGAAGCTTAGAGGTGATGGCCAAAACAATATTATTTTTATTTTTAACTGGGAAGAGATCAGCAAGTAAATGAAAAATAATTAATTTTCCAAATACATAAGCAAAACTGCCTTTAACAAAGCGTCAAAACATATGATTTGCGTTGTTTTCAGGCAATATTCAAAAACATATACTTGCTTTAAAACAACAATATGTACTTTAGAGCCACCTCCACAACTACTGTCTTCACAGTGCAGTCTTCACTAAAAAGTTCCATTTTTAACGATCACGATAAAATCCAGACCCTGATAATTAAATTGAATCTCGCTTACCAAGGACTAGGAAGTAAAAAATTCCGGATAAACTAGACACGAGTGCATTAATTAAAAATCTGCGAAAATCAAAGATTTTTGACCAGCCTCCACCAGGGCCATGTTTGTCTCGCCGTCCGATATGCAAAAAGAGACAACATGTCCTGGTATCGAGGTTGGATTCACCTATTAAGCGCTCAGCCCGCTGTTAACGACGGGTTTTTTCCTGTGTTTTTATTTAAACCGTTGTGATAAAGTTTCTTTGGAAAATTTTATTATGCCTATTACTCATGTATGACACGATTTACCTGTTAAGTGCTCAGCCTGGTGTTAATGACGGACTGTTTCCTGTGTTTTTATTTAATCCGTTGTAATAAAGTTTTTTTACCTGCAATAAACGTTCAACCCGGTGTTTACAACAGGGTGTTTTGTGAGGTTTTTTATTTAAATTGAAGTTGCGATAAGTTTTTTTGGAAAAGGCTATTATGGCTTTACTAACGCATGTGTGACACCAAATACCTGTACTAAGTGCTCAGCCCGATGTGATGATTAATTTGTTAAGGTTTACTGAAACTTATGCCGCAAAATAAAATAATATTGACTAATTTTTTTTATAACTGGGTAACAACAGGTTGTAAGCTGTGTTTTTATTTTGGCTAAAGTTGCAGTAAAGTTATATATATATATATTTTAAAAAATACATTACAACCGAAACACTATAGTGTTGTGTGAGGTTTACTCGATTCACTACATATTCTGCATACCTGTACTAGAGCGCTCCAATTAGGGAGTTTTTAGCTGGATGGGGTAACGACTGGATTTTTCCTGTGTTTTAATTAAACCGAAGTTGCAGTAAAGTTTTTTTTGAAAAGGGTATTATGCGTTCTCGGACCGCTCTCATGATTAAGTTTTGAACTTTCATGGAAACTTATTCCGCAAAATAAAATAATATTGCCCGATTGTTTTTGCTATGACGGAGTAATAGCGGTTTGTAAACTCTGTTTTAATTCAGCTTTTGTTGCAGGAAAGTTATTTTTTGAAAAATATGTTACAGTCGCAACACTACAATGGTGTGTGCGCTCCACTTGATTTGTGACATACTGCTTACCCATACTAAAGCGCCCCACTTCACCGGGTCGCACAGTTTGCCGTTCTTATTAAGCGCTCCTCAAGGCGTTCAATAAGTTACTTGTGGCTTAACCCGGCGTTTCGACGCCGGGTCTCCCGGCTAGTCTCTTTAATAATAGCCGTATTCCGTCTGTCTGTCTGTCCGTGAAAGCCGCGTCCTGTTACGGAAACACGAAATGAGATATTTAAAGGACGGGCGACCCCGTGGATTTTTCCACGGGTTAACGACTATCCCCTTAATAATAGCCGTATTCCGTCTGTCCCTGTGTCCGCGAAAGCCGCGTTCTGTTACGGAAACACGAAATGCGATATATAAAGGACGGGCGAACCCGTGGATTTATTCACGGGCCACAGGCTAGTCTCTATTATAATAGCCGTATTTTGTCTGGCTGTTCAAAAGGGTTACCGCGTCCCGTAACGGAAACACGAAATGTGATATATAAAGGACGGGCAACCCCGTGGATTTTTCCACGGGCTAACGACTAGTCTCTTTAATAATAGCCGTATTCTGTCTGTCTGTTTGTGCGGGAGAAAAAAGTCGTGTTACGGACACACGAAATGGTTGCGCACAGCTCAAACTCTTTGATCTTTCCAATAACCTAAATTTTGTTGCGCAACAGGTGCACAACAGTCACCGTTCCAACTTTTTTGGAAACACCAGCAAAAACAAAACGAGAGATGTTGCACAACAAATGTTGTAGAGAATTTTTTCTATCGTTGCAACAGTTGCACAACAAGTGTGAACTTTATTGGAAATCAAGCTTTAAAGATTTATTTTTATTTGTCTTTTGCGTGGTTTCAGAAGAGCTTAATTTAAAAAGTTTCCTATACAAAAGTCGTGGATAATTAACTTTTATTGTCCTTTTTGATGCAGTTTCTTTGTTATAAATAAGTACACGCGGTCAAAGTAACGGAAATTTCATTAAAGAAGTTTTTATTATTCGCGCCTTTTTAAAGAAATTAACAAAGACAAATTTATGATGAGAAGAACAGTAAATTTTTAGGCGTTTCTGTTTATTTGTTTGTTACTTCTTTATCTGTCGATTAAAATTATCAAAACGAACGATAATAAATGAGTTTTTATGTGAATTTTCTTTAATCTTACCATAGTTTTTCTATAAGACTGTTGAAGGTGGATGTACTTATTTTTGCTGAAATTGTTTTAATTATGTTCTTCGAATGTCAAACTTAAGTTTTTAAAAACTATTTACAGCTTTTCGTTCTTAACCTAGATTTGACCAAGAAATTGCGATATTACATATATGTCTTTTGCTAGAAAGCGGTGTAACCCTACTTTTTTTCTTTCCATAAATTTTGCTAACCTTAAAAAGTGAATTGAGGCTCAGTATAGGAAGTTCTCAGCCTAACCTTTTTCAATAAACAAAAGCATTGTAGTTTTTTACCCTCGTCCCCAGGATTTTTTGTTTCTTTGATGTCATCTCTGATATCAAGAAGGCAAAAAACCCTGGGGACGAGGGTGTCACAGAGTAATTTAATACCAGGTAAACAAAGATTCACAAAATACTGATGAAATTAGTATGCATGACCGTTGAATTTCCGATTTGTTCCACGAGTTTACTACTAGCCTCTTTAAAAATAGTCGTATTCTGTCTGTCTGTCTGTCCGCAAGATCTTTGATCTTTGATCTATGCTTGCCAAGTTCACAAGATCTTTCATTTTCTGAGTATCTCCACTACATTACGCTTTGATCAACACTTGGTATACGCCTTCGAACCAAGTTATGAAATATTACTTTGGAAATAGAGCTTTTGCCTTTTTGCGAACCATTTTCTTCGTGACAGTTAATTCATTGCTCTCGCTGACGCACTCATAGATAGTCTTGTCTAAAAGTAGGACTTTCTCATTTTAAAAATGACCACGTACCTTGAATTACTTTGTCGAATCTGCTGTCACATTTTCGCAATTCTGACTGTTTAGGCCTGTGTATTGAGGTAAGACAGCCTTTAATTTAAATTGAAAAATCCCCGAAAATTTATCTTCGCAAAAATCAATTAATAGTTGGTTATATCCAGCAAGAACTAAAGTATTTTTCCTGTAAAATGGTTGAAGGGGTGGCCTGGAAATGCCATGTCCATGCGGTCAACGGACCACAATAGATGGCAGTCAAAGTAGATCTGATAATTTCAGATTATTTAAGAAGAATCTCCTTCATCCAAGACTGTTATTTGTTGTTGTTTTGACGGGGTATAGGCGCATGCGCTATGCTCTGGGCATGATGTGATGCTGACCCATAAAATTCTTCTTTAAATTCCGACGTTGACCCCAAAAAAAACACCTTATACCCCATTCACACCTAAAGCTAAAACATGTTTTAATGTGGTTTTATAAAACCATGTTTTGTATATATCCGTTCATACCACAGTAAAACATGTTTTAATGAACCCAGTTTTAATAAACCTAGTTTTAATAAAATAACCTGTCGAGGTTGTTTTATTCGTGTTTTATAAAAAACATGTTTAAACATAAACAAAAATGGTGCAGCACGAGAACGTTGTTCACAACAGTAGAAAATAAATTAAACTAAATATAAAGAATTAAATGTAGTCGAACTATTAATAGTGGTTATGCACATCAGGAGCAGTAGCTAGCTACACATTCATGTTGAAAAAGGATTGCTTAAACGAAATATACAAAGTAAAAATGAGTCTGTATGTATATATGAAGACACTTTGTTATAAGCTGATGGCTAAGCTTTAAAAGTGAATAGACGATTTTTGTTGTGACTTTCAGTTAAATAAATTTTCAAGAAAAATTATTATGGTGTAGCTACCCTAGCTATCAGATAGATTCTTCATAAACTTTTTTCATGGTTCTGACCAGAGAATATTTCTTACTCCTTTCAAAGAGGCTTCAAGTCAGAATATTGAGCATACTAAATTTTATTCTTGATTGTGGCAAATGTGATTTGAACTTTAGGTGTGAATGGCACATGTAAAAACCGAGTTTTAATAAAAATCAGTTAAGTAAAACCAATTGAATCTAAACCAGTTTTGTTAGGTGTGAAACAAGTGCTGATAAAAATCCAAAATAATATAAATGGCCACCGTTGATTCAAAAGTTTAAAATTTAGCACTTTGTAATAAAATAAAATTCTGGTTTATTTCGAATTTGCGGGAAGCTACGTCAATATATAGCAATCCCGGATGTTTGTTAACTTTAAAGTAGGATCTGTGAAAACCTATAGAGTCAAGCCGCTGTTTAAACTTTGACAAAAAGTAGCTCAAAAAACAAAACACATTTCACGGGATATGATTGCCTTTTGAGCAAATTTAATTTTTAGATTTTAAGACTTCTTTTAAACTTTTTATGGCTGGATGCAAACGTTTTTGATCATTTTTTTTTTCATTTTTTTAAAATATCTTTTTCACTCTGTTTTGTAAACTTTAGCTCTAACATTTAACAAACTTTCTTTACACATTTGGTTGACAAAACTTCCTGTAAATAAAATTCTTTTGTTGCCCATGTTTTTTAAAAAAATGTTGTGACTGTTCGACTTTTTTGCAACTTTTTATTAATTTTTGTTCGATTTGCAGAAAAGAACTAATTAAAGGGAAATTCTTAACATCAAAATCCCTGCAAATCTATCAATTTACTTTCTTAATTTTCTCAATATTTTGTGGGGAAACAAGTATGTTACGGAGAGTTGTCACGCTGGAAATAAAGTTTTTCTTTCGAGTGACGGTCGTGACTTACAATTTTAATTTAAGTTTGTATTTCAACTGATAACATTCATCGCGGAAAACGTCGACGTGGTGAGACATTACAGCGAGCTCTATCCAACCTCGTCCACATAGATCTCGCTGTCCACACAAACAAAAAAGAGCCCTGGGGAAAAAGTTGAAGGGCTGTATAGATGTGATTGGTGGTTGCTTAGTCTCCCGCGCAGTTCTTTCTGACAATTTTGTAATATGGTCGCCTGAACAATTTGCAACATATTAATGGGAATTCCTTAAAATGTATGCCATGAGAGGATTTAGTCGTTATCAAGGATATACTGAACCAATGAAAACCAATGCACATGGTTAAGAAAACAAAATCAGGACGCCATTACCTTCCCTTCTTTAAAACGTCAACTCATATAAAACCTATTCTTTGTACATTGGTAACCTCGACCTAAGATTTAGATTTTCTTTCAATGTTTGCTCTCCACCATAGTGGTCCTTACATTTTTTGAACTAAACTCTGTTCAGGTTGAGTGGAGCGGGGGAAAAACTCTACTCCTAGGGTTTTCGGGCTGTACTTAACGTCATAAATTTTCACAGACATTATTTTTAAAGAATCGAGTCAACACTCCTCTTTTTGACGCGTTAAGCATTTCTTCAACGTAATGATTTCATCAATAATTCCCTATAATAATACCCTATAATATTTCTGTCCTTCAAAATGGTAGCTCCATAATGGCCTAGGGATAATTGTCCTCCCAATAAGTTTATAAAACATAAGGACAACCTTACACGTTCTTCATAATTTCCAAAACCAACAATGAAATTTTATAATACATAAATTGCGTCCTTTTTCACATTAAAGAGTTCAATTTGGCCCTCCCCGAAACTATTTTATTTTTTATTGGTCTCTATATTAATAATACACGTATTTGGTCCCTCTGTACGACAGTGTGCTATGGACACACGAAATGCGAATTATAAAGGACAGGAATAATAGCCGTATTCTGTTTAAAAGGATTGTACCGCAGCTATATTTAGAAAAATTTTCGCAGAATCCGATTGTTACGGACTTTGTTTTTGTTGCGGAAGGCCGTTTTGTTTTGGGAGTGGTATGAGGTTTGTAGGTCTTTTTTTACCTTTTTCTCTTCTATATATAAGAATATTCATTTTCTCTATATTATGTTTATAATGAATATATCATTACTTTTTCTAGCTATGTATCAATCTTAAAAAACCCAATTTTACACCTTTTATTACTATTATAAAAAATTTATTCCGCAAAATAAAATAATATTGACGGATTGTTTTTGCCATGACGGAGTCACAACGGTTGTAAACTGTGCTTTTATTTCAGCCCTTGTTGCGGGAAAGTTATTTTTTGAAAAATATGTTACAGTCGCTTCACTTGATTTACGACATACTGCATGCCTGTACTAAAGCGCTCCACCTGACCGTGTCGCACAGTTTGCAGTTCTTTTTAGGCGCTCCTTAGGGCGTTCAACAACAGTTACCTGTGGCTCACCCCGGCGTTTCGACGCCGGGTTTCCCGGCTAGTCTCTACGTTGTCTTTCTATCGGCCAAAACTAAACTACGCACGAAATCTTCAAGCTACCCGCTGTCCTATACTTACCTTTCAATTTTCAAAATCGTCGTAAAAAGCGTCGCAACATTTTATAAAAGTCGTCGCGTGTAGATATCCGTATTTCCAGCAACCTCCTTCCCAGGGTATTGTGGCCCCTGAGCCGTTATTAGAGAGTGAACTTCATCAACAAGGCAAAATGCCCTGGGAACGAGGTTGTATATCCTGTTGCGCATGATTTTAGTTCACGCGCTCTTTCTACTTATAAGCAACATTTTGTAACTCAAAAGGCTCAAGCGTGCGTTTTTATAAGCAACACAAAATCTTAGCTGAGGTTTAATGGTGTTCAAGTTTTTGTATTGTTGTTGCTTAGAGATTGCTCCGTGTTTTGAAAGTTTTGATCTTCTTAAAAGAAGCGTAAAAGTAAAGTGAGAATGATGAATTTGAAGAGTATCTATTTTCATTTTTCTTTAAAAATTTAAACTAGGTTTATTTGTCGGTCTTTAATTTCAGGGTTTCAGCTTCGATGTTTTAGACAGCTCTTTAGAATACCAAGACAGCAGTTCTTGGAGGAAATGTGTAAACGTTTCAACAGGAATGGATTTTTCTGCGGGTTAAGAATACGTATGTCAACGGCTGCGTGCGGCTTTACTCCATTAATCCCGCATAGTATTCAATTATGCTGACTGATGAACTGGTGGAGAATTTACGGGTTAACGACTAGTCACTTACATGCCTGCCGCAATTTTCCTTCCAGGTAATCCAAAGAGTAAATACTTTGCTAGCGGGCGAGCCTGCAGATTTTTCTAAGGCTTAACGACTAGTCTATTTAATGAGAGCAGTAATCTGTGTGTTCTAAATGCCTTTCCCCACCAAGATTTACTTCAGGACCCTGCGGAGTATATTAATTACTTTGTGCTGATAGGCACAAAATGCCGATACGGGAAATATGTAATACAAAATTCTAGGTCTAAATGTTTATGCGATTGGTTTGATAACAACAGATTCAGCACAATTTCAACAATTTCAACAATTTTGACATGCAAGATGCGTGCACTTTTTATTATAAATCCTAAACTCGAAAGGGCAAATCTTGGATAATTGTAAAAACTTTCTAATTGGCAACTTTTCATGGAAACACCCATGGCAACTTTAATACTAAACGTGGTCCAGAAAAAAATTCTTCTATACTGGCTAACACGTGTTCGACGTCATAGCAAAAATTGTGAACATTAGAAATTTTTTCCAATACTATGCTATATTCCAGATAACTATCAAACCCATTCTAAAGTTGTTTGAGGCGGTTAAGTCATCCAATCCCCATCCAGGATATTTAATACGAAAACATCCCTGCATAAATAGGGTTAAGTAGCGTATTACCGTGACTGTTGGTTCACAAAGTCAATGACAAAAAGTAATAATATCTGAACATAATTATAAGAACAACAAAGAAATAATAAAAAAATAACAAATAGAAATTGACTTTGTTTAACAAACTGCGCCACGAGAAGGCCAGTCATCGGATTTTACAGTTCGCCACCCGAGCAACAACAAAAAACAATCAGTTCCTTAAGATTTTTCATTGTTTACATTTTAAGCGTACGGTTTAATATTAAACTTAAAAATATTTCCTTTTTTGTCACCCTGCGACAACACATACACAACACAAACAAACAAATACGTTACTTACAGTTGTTCAATCCCACCCTCACATGAAACAAAGCAGACAATATTCCCAACAAACGACACGAAAAACAGTAATATCACACACCAACATAAATAAAAGAAGAACATAAAATAATGGAGAACGAAGTTAAATAATAGAGATCGAAGTAAAATAATAGAGAACGAATTAAAATAATGGAGAATGAATTCAAATAATGAAGATCGAATTGAAGTAATGAAGAACGAAGTAAATTAATGGAGATCGAAGTAAAATAATGGATGACGAAGTAAAATAATGGAGAACGAAGTACAATAATGGAGAACGAAGTACAATAATGGAGAACGAAATAAAATAATGAAGATTGAATTAAAATAATGGAGAACAATAACGAAGAACGAATTGAAATAATGGAGAACAATAACGAAGAACGAATTGAAATAATGGAGAACGAAACAAAATAATGAAGATCGAAGTAAAATAATGGAGAAAGAATAAAAATAATGGAGAAAGAATAAAAATAATGGAGAACATTTAAAAATAGTGCAGAACGAATTAAAATAATGTAGAACGAAGTAAAATAATGGAGAACGAAGTAAAATAATGGAGAACGATATAAAATAATGAAGATCGAATTAAAATAATGAAGATCGAATTAAAATAGTGGAAAACGAAGTAAAATAGTGGAAAACGAAGTAAAATAATGGAAAACGAAGTAAAATAGTGGAAAACGATTAAAAATAGTGCAGAACGAATTAAAATAATGGAGAACGAATTAAAATAACGGAGAGCGAATTAAAATAACGGAGAACGAATTAAAATAACGGAGAACGAAGAAAAATAATGGAGAACGAAGAAAAATAATGGAGAACGAAGTAAAATAATGGAGAACGAAGTAAAATAATGGAGAACGAAGAAAAATAATGGAGATCGAAGTAAAATAATGGAGATCGAAGTAAAATAATGGAGATCGAAGTAAAATAATGGAGAACGAATTAAAATAATGGAGAACGATTAAAAATAATGGAGAACGATTAAAAATAATGGAGAACGAATTAAAGTAATGGAGAACGAATTAAAATAATGAAGAACGAATTAAAATAATGGAGAACGAATCAAAATAATGGAGAACGAAGTAAAATAATGGAGAACGAATTAAAATAACGGAGAATGAAGAAAAATAATGGAGAATGAAGAAAAATAATGGAGAACGAAGAAAAATAATGGAGAACGAAGTAGAATAATGAAGATCGAAGTAAAATAATGGAGAACGAAGTAAAATAATGGAGAATGAAGTAAATAATGGAAAACGAAAAATAATGGAGAACGAAGTAAAATAATGGAGAAAGAATAAAAATAATGGAGAACGATTAAAAATAGTGCAGAACGAATTAAAATAATGTAGAACGAATTAAAGTAATGGAGAACGAAGTAAAATAATGGAGAACGAAGTAAAATAATGAAGATCGAAGTAAAATAATGAAGATCGAAGTAAAGTAATGGGGAACGAAGTAAAATAATGGAGAACGAAGTACAATAATGGAGAACGAATAAAAATAATGGATGACGAAGTAAAATAATGGAGAACGAAGTACAATAATGGAGAACGAAGTACAATAATGGAGAACGAAATTAAATAATGAAGATTGAATTAAAATAATGGAGAACAATAACGAAGAACGAATTGAAATAATGGAGAACAATAACGAAGAACGAATTGAAATAATGGAGAACGAAACAAAATAATGAAGATCGAAGTAAAATAATGGAGAAAGAATAAAAATAATGGAGAAAGAATAAAAATAATGGAGAACATTTAAAAATAGTGCAGAACGAATTAAAATAATGTAGAACGAAGTAAAATAATGGAGAACGAAGTAAAATAATGGAGAACGATATAAAATAATGGAGAACGATATAAAATAATGAAGATCGAATTAAAATAATGAAGATCGAATTAAAATAGTGGAAAACGAAGTAAAATAATGGAAAACGAAGTAAAATAGTGGAAAACGATTAAAAATAGTGCAGAACGAATTAAAATAATGGAGAACGAATTAAAATAACGGAGAGCGATTTAAAATAACGGAGAACGAATTAAAATAACGGAGAACGAAGAAAAATAATGGAGAACGAAGAAAAATAATGGAGAACGAAGTAAAATAATGGAGAACGAAGTAAAATAATGGAGATCGAAGAAAAATAATGGAGATCGAAGTAAAATAATGGGGATCGAAGTAAAATAATGGAGATCGAAGTAAAATAATGGAGATCGAAGTAAAATAATGGAGAACGAATTAAAATAATGGAGAACGATTAAAAATAATGGAGAACGATTAAAAATAATGGAGAACGAATTAAAGTAATGGAGAACGAATTAAAATAATGAAGAACGAATTAAAATAATTGGAGAACGAATCAAAATAATGGAGAACGAAGTAAAATAATGGAGAACGAATTAAAATAACGGAGAACGAATTAAAATAATGGAGAATGAAGAAAAATAATGGAGAACGAAGAAAAATAATGAAGAACGAAGTAGAATAATGAAGATCGAAGTAAAATAATGGAGAACGAAGTAAAATAATGGAGAATGAAGTAAATAATGGAAAACGAAGTAAAATAATGGAGAACGAAGTAAAATAATGGAGAAAGAATAAAAATAATGGAGAACGATTAAAAATAGTGCAGAACGAATTAAAATAATGTAGAACGAATTAAAGTAATGGAGAACGAAGTAAAATAATGGAGAACGAAGTAAAATAATGAAGATCGAAGTAAAATAATGAAGATCGAAGTAAAATAATGGGGAACGAAGTAAAATAATGGAGAACGAAGTACAATAATGGAGAACGAATAAAAATAATGGAGAACGAAGTAAAATAATGTAGAACGAAGTAAAATAATGTGGAACGAAGTAAAATAATGAAGATCGAAGTAAAGTAATGGAGATCGAATTAAAATAACGGAGAACGAAGTAAAGTAATGGAAAACGAAGTAAAATAATGGAGAACGAAGTAAAATAATGAAGATCGAAGTAAAATAATGGAGAACGAAGTAAAATAATGGAGAATGAAGAAAAATAATGGAGAACGAGTAAAAATAGTGCAGAACGAATTAAAATAATGTAGAACGAATTAAAGTAATTGAGAACGAAGTAAAATAATGGAGAACGAAGTAAAATAATGGAGAAAGAATAAAAATAATGGAGAACGAATAAAAATAGTGCAGAACGAATTAAAATAATGGAGAACGAATTAAAGTAATGGAGAACGAAGTAAAATAATGGAGAACGATGTAAAATAGTGCAGAACGAATTAAAATAATGGAGAAAGAATAAAAATAATGGAGAACGAATAAAAATAGTGCAGAACGAATTAAAATAATGGAGAACGAATTAAAGTAATGGAGAACGAAGTAAAATAATGGAGAACGAAGTAAAATAATGGAGAACGAAGTAAAATAATAGAAAACGAAGTAAAATAATGGAGAACGGAGTAAAATAATGGAGAAAGAAATAAAATAATGGAGAAAGAAGTAAAATAATGGAGAACGGAGTAAAATAATGGAGAACGAAGTAAAATAATGGAGAACGGAGTAAAATAATGGAGATCGAAGTAAAATAATAGAGAACGAATTGAAATAATGGAGAAAGAAGTAAAATAATGGAGAACGAAGTAAAATAATGGAGAACGAAGTAAAATAATGGAGAACGAAGTAAAATAATGGAGAAAGAATAAAAATAATGGAGAACGAATAAAAATAGTGCAGAACGAATTAAAATAATGGAGAACGAATTAAAGTAATGGAGAACGAAGTAAAATAATGGAGAACGATGTAAAATAATGGAGAACGAAGTAAAATAATAGAAAAGGAAGTAAAATAATGGAGAACGGAGTAAAATAATGGAGAAAGAAATAAAATAATGGAGAAAGAAGTAAAATAATGGAGAACGGAGTAAAATAATGGAGAACGAAGTAAAATAATGGAGAACGGAGTAAAATAATGGAGATCGAAGTAAAATAATAGAGAACGAATTGAAATAATGGAGAACGAAGTAAAATAATAGAGAACGAATTAAAATAATGGAGAAGGAATTAAAATAATAGAGAACGAAGTAAAATAATGGAGAACGAATTAAAATAATGAAGATCGAAGTAAAATAATAGAGAACGAATTAAAATAATGAAGAACGAAGTAAATTAATGGAGATCGAAGTAAAATAATGGAGAACGAAATAAAATAATGGAGAACGAAGTAAAATTTGTTTCAAAGGTGTGCAACCGTCTTGATAGTGTGTTACAGTGGTGATAGTGAATTTGATAGAAGTTGTTATAGAGTGTCCAAGTTGTTATAGATTGTCGGGGTTGTTATAGAGAGTTAGAGTTGTTGCGGAGAGTTGGGTTTGTTGCATATTTAGTGTTCAATGATATCTACTTTAATTCAACTTTCAGTGATTTTCATGAGTTTAGCGGAGATAAAAGAAGTGTATTAAAGTTTTAAAATAGAGAAATAGATAGAGCAAGGGAATCAAACAGTTGAAGAAAGCCGAAAGTTAGTAGCTAGATACTAGAAAGGAATGGAGATCAAACAAAACGAAGTAGATAACGTTTTTGCAATATTTCGAACAAAAAGTTGGGGAAGAGAATTCTTGATCAAACCTATTGAAAGAAAGAAGTGAAATCATGGTAAAAAGTGTTAAAAATATGTTTAACATGGTGACAGAACAATGCCAACTAATAACAATCAAAAGTAATATACAGAATAAAAGAAGACAGGGAAAGCATGAAAAGCAGGAGGGGAATATTTTTGATGACGTAGTGTTCAAAAATAGGTCAAGTAAATTTCATTGTGGAGGAATTGCAGGACCATCAACGATTGATCACATAATGACATTGCAAGCAATAATTATGAAGAACAGAACCAAGAGACGAGGAACGTCCGTTGTTTTTGGGGATGCTTCATTAACTTGTGGCTACAAGATGGAATAAAAGAGCTGATGAAATGCAGCATAAATGTAGTAGATAGTATGTTGATTTTGCAGATGAACCAGATGGCTTAAGTGATAGTAAATACATTGGTACTGATAAAATTATACTGGAAAACATTGTCAGAGAAAGAATAGCGGGCCAAAAGTTTGTGATATATCGACCGACACAACAAACAGTTTAGCAGTAAAATATGCTATGTTATATTCACATCATATGCGAAGAGGCCACCACGTATTTGTAGACGATTTAATGGGTGCATGAAACAAATGAAAAATTGAATCAACGATAGCTAAGGCGAGGACAATAAATGTGTGTTTCAATAAAAAGGGTGATTTTAGTAGGAAACAACTATAGAAAAAAGTTAGTGCTATGATAGAAACAATGCTATACTACGGAAATGTTGACAGGTTTGACATGAAAGTCACAGGATTGCGACTAAGGTTGACTAAAGCAGTAATTGTTCCTGCAATATTGTATGGTACTGAAGAATGAACCAACTTCAAGAAAAAAATATGAATGCAACATTTGAAAACGTGAACTATGAATATAGAAAAGTACGCCATATTTTAGAATATACTAATGTAGGCTGGTTACTGAACAATGCAACAAAGGATTGAAGAAAGGAAACTTATGCTGTTGCAGCAAATAGTAACATCAGATGAAACGAGATTAGTAAAGGAAATATTAAAGGAGAACTTGAGAAATGACGAACAGGGAACGTGGATGATGAAAGTGATGGGTATTATGTTAAAGTATGGTATCAACATGAAAATATAGAAAATAAAGGAAATGAAGAAAAAACAGTTGAAAAAGAAAATTTAAGAAAAAAAGACTAATGTGATATCCAGTGAAATGAAAATGAATGTTAAGCAAATGAAGAAACTGAGATTGATATGGGACCATAAATATGAAAGGAATCAAAACACAAGTTATAATGGAATTGCAATTGAGTATGTTGGAAGTATTAGAAAACAACGGTAGAGAGCGAGAGAATGTGTATCGAAACGAAATAGGGAACGTGCAAACATTAATACGTGAAAGGAGTAATTAACAAGAGAGATGTTTTAGGAATAGGGTCGTATAGTAACATATCTTAACTGTATTTAGCTGTAACTCTATTTTCTACATCTCCCCTCTTCCCAGAATTATACCTCATTCAAGCTTTAAGTGACCCTTCATGTCATTCTATCAAAGTTTGTTTCTGCACCATATACCAACAGAAAGAATTTATATAATTAGTAGATTATTGTTCCGTTGTGCTCACAGGCAATTGCAATGTGATGGAGTTTGACCGCATTGTTGTGGGTATATATATTTCATTTTAACTCACGCCTCGTTTCGAGCAGAGGTCAATTTGTACAAACTTAAAGAGCCTGATACAATAGGTTGTACGAAAGAATTTTGTTTGTAATTTGTTGTGGCATGCAGTGGTATACGAACAAACTGTGCACGTCTTTCAAGATTGATTTACAATATTCCTTTCGTCTACTACTGCTTTATTTATTTTAATTGAAGTCTGAAAGATTTGTAATTTGTTATAGCATGTGGTGTAACAAACAAGCTGTGTATGTATTTTCAGGATTACTTACAATATTTTTTAAATGTGACCATTTAAGCATTTTACTTAAGTTGAAGCTGTAAATATTTGTATATTGTTAGGACTGTAGTCTGACAAAAAAAATTGTGTAAGTCATTGCAATGTTGATTAGGGTATATTATTTTTGTATGATTAGTATTGTATTTAATTCATGGGTTGGTTAGAATTTTACACATTCAATTTTTACTGGAAGTTTTGTATATTCGGATAATCATGCGCTGATTTTTCGTGTAGCAGCTTGTAAATGTTTTATGTGTTGAGGAGAGCTTTGTATTTGTTAATAGCATGTAGTGTTACGCAGAGATATTTGAAATGAGGTGTTAAATGTTATTATTTATTATGGACGAACTGTGTAAGTCTTATCAGGTTTGTACAGAATATTCATTTCGTGTGACGACTATTTGTTCACTTCAATTCTTAAAGGGTTTTAACTTGTATGGTATGCAGTTACTAAAAAACTGTGTATATCTTTTCAGAATTAGTTAGAATATTATTTTCGGATAATAATAATTTCACTTAAAAGGAAGTCTTTCAGGTCTGTATTTTGTTATAGTATGCATTGTTGCGACCAAAATGTGCAAGTATTTACATGTTCGATTTGAATGTTTTTTGTGTTATAATTATTGCATTCCAATACGAGTAAAGTCTTAACTGTTTGTTATTTGCTGTGGTATGCAGGGTTACAAAAAAACTGTATAAAAAGTCTTTCAAGATTGGTTTGCAATATTCCTTTCGTCTAATACTGCTTTATTCATTTAAATTAAAGTCTTAAGATATGTATTTGTTATAGCATATGGTGTAATGAACAAGCTGTGTAAGTAATTTTATGATTACTTACAATACAGTGTGACCATTTTAGCATTTTCATTGTAATGTTAGTTACAATATTATTTTTGTATGATCAGTATTGTATTTAATTCTCTATGTATGTTTTTGTAGCATAGACGGTAATATTTTCTTTTTGCGTGATAATTATTGCATTAAAATCTTAAATTTTTGTAATTTGTTAAGAAAAGACTGATGTATTTGCAGCATAGATGGCAATATTGTCTTTCGTGTGAATTGCATTTTATTTGAATTGAAGTCTTAAAGGTTTGTAATTCATCATAGCCTAAATTGTTATGAACAAACTATGTAAGTCTTTTCAAGGATGCTCACATGATTGATTAATGTTGTAGGTATTGGTGTTCATTATTATGCATTGTGTGTACAAAGCTATTTCATATTATCATATGCACATTAGTTTCATTTTTTCGAATATACTGAATGATAAGTACAGAGACTTGCATAAGCAATTAGAAAATGAAAGCAAAGAATTTCAAATTTGATGTTTGGTTGCAAGCATACTTACTTTTTATACGTACCGTTCTTCTTGGAAGAATCTATAATTTTGGTCCCAGAATTGCTGCCATTCTTCTAAACTAAAACTCTTCTCTAGAAGACATTCACACTAAGACTACGTACCACTCATTGAAACTTCTAACACAAATCCACCATATACATACGAAACCTCAAAAGTCCAATTTGTGTTTTAAATACATACTCATTGAATGATAAATACAGAGACCGGCAAAAGCAACAGGGAAATTAGCGCCAAAGAATTTTACACTTGATGTTTTAGTAGTTAAAAGCATACGTACCTTCCATACGAACCGATTTTCTTGCAAGAATCAACGTTTGCTATTTTTTGGTCACAAAATTGTCATCATTCTTTTCCAATTTTGCCAGTCCTCATACCAATCAAGACATTTAACAGCATTTATTATAAATACACGTGCTTTTTTGTCGAATGTTATGTTTTATAATTACATTCAATTCCGCAATTCAAATTATTATTGGAAGGATCAACAGTCTATAAGAAAAATATGAAGTGTAACTAACATAAAGCGTGAGATAATCAATGTTTTGACTTACCACCATATCTTCTTTGGAGAAACTTTGGTATTTCAGATGCCAACCGTTTCTTGGTGACAAAAATCTTGATACAAAAGTGACAAAAAACACGCGAAAGCTGAAAAAATTCCGATAAAACGACAAAAATGTTACTTAGTAAAAACGAAAAACCGCGGCCGCTGCTGTGTTGTTTCGAAATTAACTATGTCTTAAGTTTAGGGGCTTGAAATTCAGTAGTGTTTATCAACACTATACAGAATTTCTATAACACAAAATACAAAAGAATAAAAACAACGAAAACCTTCCGCGCATACACAATAAAAATAATAAAAATAATTTATAAATCAAATAAACGCGCTTTGACTCCTGTCCCCCCACCCCGTGTTCTCCCAACCCCCCACCCACTCTACTTATTCAAACGCCGCATAAATTAATCAATATAATTAAAAATAAACACAAAAACACAGGCGCACGCAAAACCTCTCAATAGAATGAAAAAATCACAACCCAAGGCCAATGTGTTACGCAAAATCCAATCCAAAAACGGTTATTATCGACTACATTTTCTTTCAGCATTTGGGTTGTGGTTTGTAATATAAATGTATGGTACCTTTAATATTGCCATTCATCACATCAAATAAACCATAAATTAAAATCTTTCTGCCATATAGTAATACCAGAACAACCACTTTTGTCAAACTCTCTTTTACAAAAAAACCATAAACTTATCATTCTAATGATTATTTTAAGTTTGAACCTAATAAAACCTTGCCGCACTTCTTGTTTTAAGTCTTAAGTCGAGGCAGCCTTTACATTATATTTACTTGTTTTAGGTCCCAAGTCGGGAGAGACTTCAATGTTTTAGGTCCCAAGAGGAGACCGCCTTCAAATATATATTTATGTGTTTTAGGTGCCAAGTCAGGACAGCCTTCAAATATATATTTACTTGTTTTAGGTCCCAAGACGGGACAGCCTTCAAATATATTTGCTTGATTTGGGTCCCAATTCGGGACAGCTTTTGAATATATATTTATTTGTTTTAGGTCCCAAGTCAGGACAGCCTTTAAATATATTTATGTGTTTTAGGTCCCAAGTTAGGACAGCCTTCAAATGTATACTCGTGTGTTTTTTGTGCCAAGTCAGGACAGCCTTTAAATATATCTATGTGTTTTAGGTCCCAAGTCGGGACAGCCTTCAAATATATTTGCTTGTTTTAGGTCCCAAGACGGGACAGCCTTCAAATATATTTGCTTGTTTTAGGTCCCAAGTCGGGACAGCCTTCAAATATATATTTACTTGTTTTAGGTCCCAAGACGGCACAGCCTTCAAATATATTTATGTGTTTTAGGTCCCAGTTAGGACAGCCTTCAAATGTATACTCATGTGTTTTTTGTGCCAAGTCAGGACAGCCTTTAAATATATTTATGTGTTTTAGGTCCCAAGACGGGACAGCCTTCAAATACATATTTATGTGTTTTAGGTCCCAAGTTGGGACAGCCTTCAAATATATTTTTACTGGTTTTAGGTCCCGAAATGGGACAGCCTTCAAATGTAAACTCGTGTTTTTATGTCCTAAGTCAGCACAGCCTTTAAATATATATATACGTGTTTAAGGTCCCAAGTCGGGACAGCCTTCACATATATATATTTAATTGTTTTAGGTCCCAAGACGGGACAGCCTTTAAATATATTTGCTTGTTTTGGGTCCCAATTCGAGACAGCCTTTAAATATATATTTACTTGTTTTTGGTCTGAAGACAAGGCAGCGTCATATTGTGCTTTTGTTATTTCGTTTTTTTAAGTGAACATTCCAGGGCGATCAATGAATGTCGGAAATTAAATACATTATTTCTTCTCTTAACCACAAAGTAATTCTTTGAATGTCAAGAAGCGACGCCTCTATGTAATCAATCGTCTTTTTTTCTCTTTCCTCTTCCTTTCTTCTCTACTTTTTTCTTCTTCGCTTTCTTTGTCTTCTTTCTGTCCTTTTTTCTTTCTCTTCTTTTTCCTTTGTCCGACCGTCCTTTCTTTGTCTTCTTTCTTCTATCTTGATGCAGAAAAATGTATGACTTACCAGTACACTAAATGTGTTGACAACTGACATTTGGTGTGTGTGAGTAAAACAAAAAATAAGTTTGCTTCAAAAAACATGTTTTTGAAACAAACTTGGGCGTCCGAAGGTTGCTGTCAGTTGCCAAAAGTCCGAGTAAGCTTTTAAAATAATAGATTTTGATATTATTTTTCTTTGACAAAAATTTTTTTTTTGTTAATATAATTTTTATCTTTTTAATAAATAAAAAAGCAGCTTATTCGGACTACCTTCGTTTGCGGGGTAAACTTAAGACTAAGTATGTTTTCAAAACAACACTTAAAAACACGCGCGCGTTATATGTATTAAGAATCGCAAAACGATGTTTATGACAAGATCATTTAATGACATAGCCATAAAGCATAAACAAATAAACAAATAAAATAAACAAATAAACAAAACAGACCTGACTGCTTAACTGCTTGTCCTTTGAGACCACCTAACTTATCGTGAAAAGTAAGCAGTAGAGATAGAATAAAAAATGAAAGACGCGTCCCTTATCTAAACCTGCCTACCTGCCTACTTACTTAGAGGCCTCCCTACCTTAAGCGCGCAATCCTGCCTACCTGCCTACTTACTTAGAAACTTACCTTAAGCGCGAAACAGAAACAAAGGAGAAACAAATTGTACTTGATATACAGCTTCTTTTTTTACTTCTTTTTCATCCTCATTGGTCAATGATTTGATAATTCATTCTTCTTCTGGTTTTGTATTGTCAGCTTTAATCTTCTTTTCACGATGTTTCTTCTACTTCTTTTCTTATTTTTCAACTCCACCGGACAATGTTTTTGACTTTTGATTCTTCTTCTGGTTTTGTGCATCAACAACAATGTTCTCAAATGATCTAAACATAATTGGTGCTTGACACGTATCTTTTCTCGAAAAAGTTAAGAAAAAAGTTCGTAACATTGAAGTAATAAATATACGAGAAACAAAATAATATATGACAAAAAAATAAGAAATAAAACAATATCAACTTCAACCAACCAACTACCTAAAATATTAAACCATTCAACTAACCGAAAAACAAGCAAAACTTACCAACAAACTAACCAACCAATCAACTAACCAACCAACTAACAATAAAATAAAAAACTTTCAAAAAATTAAACATATCACACAACCAGCTTTTCAACCAACCGATTTACCAACCGACCGACCAACCAACCTATCAACTAAACTAACAAACCAACTAACCAATTAACCAACCAACTAACCAATTGACCCAACCAACTAACCAACCAATCAACTAACCAACCAACTAACAACCAAATGAAAAACTTTAAAAAAATTAAACATATCACACAACCAGCTTTTCAACCAACCGATTTACCAACCGACCGACCAACCAACCCATCAACTAAACTAACAAACCAACTAACCAATTAACCAACCAACTAACCAACCAACTAACCAACCAATCAAAACCCTAAAAAAAAAAAAATTAAACCAACCAACCGGCCAACTTACCAACTAAGAAACAAATAAAACCAACTAACCAGCCAACCAATACATAACCAACCAGATTGGTTGGTTGGTTATTGCCAATAACTAACCAACAAATTAAATCAACTAACCAACCTAAAAGCAAAACTAACAAACCAACCAACCAATCGGTCGACCAACAAACTAACCAACCAATGAAAAACCTAAAAAAATTAACCAATCAACCAAACAACTTATCAACCAACCAAACAACCAACTAACCAAAAAGTCAAACCAACCAACCAACTTACTAACCAACCAAGCAGCTAACCAAAAAAGTCAAACCAACCAACCAACTTACTAACCAACCAAGCAACTAACCAAAAGAGTCAAACTAAACAACCAACTTAATAACCAACCAAACAACTAACCAAAAAAAATCAAACCAACCAACCAACTTACTAGCCAACCAAACAACTAACCAAAAAAAAATCAAACCAACCAACCAACTTACTAGCCAACCAAACAACTAACCAAAAAAAATCAAACCAACCAACCAACTTACTAACCAACCAAGCAACTAACCAAAAAAGTCAAACCAACCAACCAACTTACTAACCAACCAAGCAACTAACCAAAAAAGTCCAACCCACCAACCAACTTACTAACCAACCAAGCAACTAACCAATCAAACAACTAACCAACCAAACAACTAACCAAAAAAAATCAAACCAACCAACCAACTTACTAACCAACCAAGCAACTAACCAAAAAAGTCAAACCAACCAACCAACTTACTAACCAACCAAGCAAGTAACCAAGAGAGTCAAACTAAACAACCAACTTAATAACTAATCAAACAACTAACCAACCAAAAAACTAACCAAAAAAAATAAACCAACCAACCAACTTACTTACAAACCAAGCAACTAACCAAAAAAGTCAAACCCACCAACCAACTTACTAACCAACCAAGCAACTAACCAACCAAGCAACTAACCAATCAAACAACTAACGAACCAACCAACTTACTAACCAACCAAGCAACTAACCGAAAAAGTCAAACCAACCAACCAACTTACTAACCAACCAAGCAACTAACCGAAAAAGTCAAACCAACCAACCAACTAACCAACCAACCAACTAACCAAAAAAATAGATAACTTAACCTAACAACCAACCAGGGGAAGCGTGAGATAGTAATAAAAACCCATCACAGATGTTATTTATCAAAAAAGTTATTTTTTCTAAGCATGTGTAAAAAAAGTAAGGTAGAAAAGCGTGTCTTCTTACTAGAAACCAAAAAACTGGAACATTTTTTATCATAAAGAACTTAGCATGTTTAACAGGAAAATTTAAAGAGGCGAACTTTTTGAGTTAAAAAAATAATCGAGACAACAAATCGTTCATACAACAAATAACCGAGTCCAAGAAAATAGTTGATATTATCATTGCATAACAAAGTGCTTTTTATTGAACAAAATTCCTTGTAAATCAACCTCATACCTAGGGCTATTTGCTATTTCTTATATTTTGCTGTGCAATATTATCAGAAAGAGAAAAAGAGCCCTGGAGAGGAGGTCGAATGTGACTTCCTGTAATTTTTGTAAATTAATTTTGCTATCGATTATGAATAAAAATTTACAAAGTTTTCAAAACTATAACCTAAGGTTCACAAACAAATAAATAAATAAACAAATAAACAACACAAATAAGAGTAAATAATACACATACCTGTTCTTACTAAAATATGACATCGAAATGTTGCAGCCAGTTGTTCGTCTGTTTCATTGTACTGTTCATAAATCTGAAATTAAAATTTTTGAGCTAGAAAAAACAACCAACGTGCTCTCATGTTAGTTGGAATTTGCGCGGGAAACAATTTCGTATTTTTTTTTTAATTTTGCGAAAATTATTGGAAATTTCGCTATTCGCGAAATTCGCAAAAATTCAATTAACGCGAAATTCTATTTTTTCAATTTTTTTAGTCTCTGTAAAATTTGAAAAATATTGTAAGAATAATGCGAAGGCTGACCATCACACAAAACAATTTTTTATTTGTTAAAAAATTGAAAGGGTGTTAGATTTTGGTTCTTACCTCATTAATTTTAATGTTTTAAATGACATGGTATTTTCCACATTTTTACTCAGTGTCGATTTTTTTAAAAATTATTTCAGCGATTTTTTGTAGTCTACATAAAAACTTGAAAATCTGTAAATATGTCATTAAATTCTTTTTTCGCAAAATTCGTGATATTTTATAAAATTTAGATAGACATCCATTTATTCTATTCCTCTGGTCATTCAGTTTATTCTTATTGTAATCTCTGTAGGCGATCAAATCATGCATTTTTACTACCTAGAGGGATTGTCCTAATACAAGTAATTGAAATTTATACTTTTTTTATTACTGTGATTTGAGAATTTCATGTCCCTTAAGGGCATTATTTCAGGACATTTTATTCCACGAAATATGCCAAGTCGGGAAAATACTTTTTTTTTGAAAAAAAACATATCTCGCGAATATTAGTTCTCGCTAAAATTAATTCTTTAAGGTACAGCAAAACACTTTTTCTTTGGAATAACAAACATTAGTTCTCGTTAAAATTAATTCTTTAAGGTAACTTTTCAGCAAAGCGTTTTTTCGGATTATCAAACACAACTATTAAAGAAATAAAAAACATTTTCCTAATAAATATATTTTTCACAAAAATATTTCTATACGTCCTTTTTTTTTACGAAATATTTTTTCGCAGAAATTTCCTATATATAACTTTATCTTTTCCTTACGACAATATTTTTTCTTGCGAAATATTTAAACACAATTATTTTTTACTACTTACCTCAACTTTTTTCAACTTTCAAGCCATTTCTCTGCTTCTACCTCGTGTCACAAATTAACTTCTCAAAGCGCCACTTCGTTTCAAGCCACTTGTTCAGAAATTGCCGCCAAGTTGAACAGTCATGTCAATTTCATGGCTCTCCTTATTAAACTTCTCATTTTTCTTATTAGTTTTTTAAAAAAGTGTTAGTATAGTCTCCGGGAAGAAGAGTATTCTCTACAGTGCAATAAATTTCATTTAAAAATAGATATACGTAAAAAGTAAGGCCTAGTCTCCCAGAAAAAGAAAAATCTCTTCAGTACAATCAATTTCGCTTAAAAAACAAAAGATGTGAGACCCCATAACCAAGATGACATTCCAGACTAGAGAATCGCAAGATACGCAAACACGAAAGCTCAAGTTGGAATAAAAATTTCGTTGCTATTTTCCCGACAAATCTTTGCCTGGCTAGTATGCAACATTGGAATTTTTTATTCTTTTGAAATTTTTTTTAAAAAATTACTTATCTAAAAGTGGCATTTCGTGATCAATGGATGAAGGTTAGGCAAAACAAAAATAGCCACAAAATAGTCTCCAACCTCTTCCCTAGGTCTTTTCCAGCCTATGATATTCATACGGGACATCTCCGTACCTGGGGACGAGATTGAATAGTCTCTTTAGTTAGGCACATTAGTCGTGGAAGATTTTTTTTGGGGGAAAAGGTTAGTCGAGAAAATTCACTTGACGGAAAAAATCGTAACTATTCCCAACGAATTTTTCCTCAGGTAGTGCAAGATATTACGACGAGAAAGGTGTAAGCAAGCCGTCAGCGAGACCGACCGGAAAACTCGTATCAACACATTGAACGGAGAAGCGCGAACTATTTTATCTAATCTGATTAGTTGTGCAAATTGTTTTTTAAATCGGATTCGTTAATAACCACATTTGTTCCAATCCGAAGTAAAAGTTAAAATCATTTTAATTTTCTTTTAATGGCAGGAACGAAATTTTATCAAGACAAAAAAATTTGCCTGCTCATTGAAAGTAGTGTGCACTCAAGTTCCTATACTCAAACATTTTTTTATTTACTTCATCTCTCGTGGCATCCTCGTCCCCAGGCTCCCTTGACCCCTTAGAATGAGGTTGCATACTTGGAAAAACATGTACTCGTGTCGCGGTGTACAAGCCGCGTAATAAACAGTGAACTAATTACAAAGTATTTTAATGTGTTTCCTAAAGTTTGTAACATGAGTAGATGTGTGTCTTCATGAATGACAAAACGCTTTTCCTCCTTCCTACACACAAGTTCTCTATATTAGCTCGAGTGAGTCACGTGACATCAACCTCGTTTCCAGGGCAGTTTGCCTTGATTCAATCTGGTCACTTTTCGTCCCCAAAAAAATCCCATAAAGTATTTAACATTTTAAAGGGGCGAAATAAATAGCGGAAAAAAACAGTTAACGTCTCCTTGTTCAAATTTGTGTCTCGCCCTCAGAAATCAAGAAAGAGAAACAAGCCCTGGGAACGAGGTTGCATTAAAATCTCATACACATGCTTTTACAAGAAATCCGTATAAAAAAGACCTATTATTAGGTGGTCTAAAATCTACTACAGCTTTTTGGGCGCTTGAGATAAGGCACCTCCTTATATATTGCATTTTCTACTGCACGTGTTACTGTAATATGTAGTTCGTCTACATCGTTACTTGTTTGTAGAGACACTTACAAACTTAATGTTCTTAATTTGATAAAATTTCCCCTTCTTTTTTGAAAAACCACATAAGAAACTTTTCTTAATAAAATTACGAAAAAAAATAACGAAAACGTGGTCCACCAGGCACTTCAACTTCAACATCAGAGTATACGAACAAACGACAAACAGCGAGAAGACACCGTGGAGACTTGTCTACGCACAAAACAAATATATGGAGAGGGGAGCGGCATTACTCTTGGAATGGTGGAAAGACACTGCTTCTACATAAAAAAGATATAGGTTTTGACAAAGACACTGGAATGTGAAGACTGCGGCCAGCTATTTACAAAATCATGCCATCTGACAAGGCACAAGAAAGACACGAATGCAACTGGCACAAGACGACAACAATCTGTAAATAAGAAAAAGTGAAGTGTATACCAAATAAGTCGAGAAGGTGTTTTAGGAAGATAAAGTTTAGCTACGCTGCATCGCATCAATGGATTGAAAACATGTCGACGGAGACTGAAAAGCACATATACCATGCACTGTGCGGACACGGAAGAGAACTTGTTATCCCTAAAGGAAGAATGGCAGGTCATCATTTATTGCTTAATATTCAAGTACACTAAAGAAACATTTTGATGTGATAAACAATTTATTTGAAAATTTAGACTATTTGGATATGTCTGGAGCAATCATTTTTATGCTACGTTCATCGATTTTGTTCGTCTGAATAGTCCACCCGTCTATCTCTATTTCACATTATAACAATATAAACAACATATAAATTGAAAGGGAAACAGAAAGTAAGTTCCTTGGAGTAATCCTAGATCAAAATATTACTTGGAATAAACATATTGAATTGGTAGAAAACAAAATCTCGAAAAATATTGGTATTCTTTGTAGAGCTAAATCTATTTTGAACCAGATTCAATTCTAGTTCACTCGTACATAAACTATGCAAACATTGCATGGGCAAGTACACACAGGACCAAATTAAAACCAATTTTAAGCAAACAAAAACAAGCAACTAGGATAATTTACCACCATGGCATGGCACTCACTCGCATTTAATGAAAGATTTAAAGGCGCTTAACGTTTATCAAATAAATATCTATCAACACTTAATCTTCATGTTTAAAGTTAAAAATAAGTTAGCACCACAAACATTCCACAATAGTTTTGAGCTAATAAATCACAATTTTCCGACTAGATTTCGTGAAAATAATGTAAGGCAGCCAAAAATTGTTACGCAGCGAACTAGTTTTGCTATGTCTAAAAGAGGACCACGTCTATGGAATAACTTTTTAGACAGAGATTTAAAAATAAGTTAGCACCACAAACATTCCACAATAGTTTTGAGCTAATAAATCACAATTTTCCGACTAGATTTCGTGAAAATAATGTAAGGCAGCCAAAAATTGTTACGCAGCGAACTAGTTTTGCTATGTCTAAAAGAGGACCACGTCTATGGAATAACTTTTTAGACAGAGATTTAAAAAAGTTAACATCATTATGTGTTTTTAAGCAGTGTGTGAAAAATTTTATTGCGAAATTTGAAAACGAAGTTACTTTCTTTTAAACAACAACAAGGAATAATAACTCTCTACTCTAACGAAACTTATGGTGCGGCTTGGTGAAAAGGCAAAATTGCTTTCTGCAAGCTCCAGTCAGTCTTTTAATTTTTTTCGTATGGTTTAAGATCTTTAATATACAAGCTGATGTATGTATATATTTTCTATTTACTTTTAAACGATACAAACTTGTATATATAAACGAACTTGTAACTCTCTTTGACGAAAAGAATACACACTACTACTACTACTACATTAAGGAAATTTTGCAGCCGTCTATTTTAACCGCTCTATAATTAATACTTTGAAATTTGTTCAGCTCTTCCCCACTATTGGAGAGAGAAGCGAAAATTTAAGGGACTAAACAGGTAGGAAAAGGAAGAGAGGGGGAAGGGTAAGGGTATAACAGTTTAAAGTAATCAGTTGTTCCAGTTACCTGTGGTTTAAATTACCTAATGGTCTACTGGTTATTTGTATATTTATTGTATATACTTCGAATAAAACCCACCTTTAACTAATTAAAAGAGTTGGGTACGAGGTTTATGATATCATTTCTTCTGGTATTGAAATCATTATATACAAGTAGTAATAATCAGAAAACTGTCTCCTTGTCTTAAAAACTGTCTGCTTAGAATACCAAGCCTAAAAAGTAATTGTACGTCCAAGATAGCTGTTTATGTAGTGCGACTTCTGACGCTTTTAAAAAAACCACCACGAGATTCAAGATTTCCAATATTTTGTATTAGTCAGCAGTCTCATGTAAAAGATAAACGAAATATAAAATTTAAAGTCGATATATGTAGTAGTCTACAAAATAACTTACTAAAATACTCTATCATCATTTCCATTCTCCATCGCAGATTTTTTGTAAAAACTCTGCGAAGGAGAGCAGATAGGGCAAGATACAAACATACACTTGAAAAAAGAACATATAAAAATCACCTTTGCATAAGCTATGTACCCACATAATACAGCATAATCATATCATAAAAAATTGGTGTATACAGACATACACAACGGTGGAGATAGAAAGTCTATTAATAAATTTCTAGAGAAAGTTTTTTCACGAACTGGAGAGATCTAAAACGATTACTGTAAGTATTCCAGTTACCGCACCCCTTTGAAATAGCGCGCCTAAAGGTTTCACAATAACGTTACAGCATACGAAGGACAATTTTGTTTATTAAATAAAAGTGTGTGTTGGTTTATAAATATATACTACATACAATTTATTGCGACGTAGTACTTTGATTTTTATACTTTCCGAACAGGCGAACCTCTTTAAAAAACCCATAAATGTGTTAGCGTATTGCGCGGTAGACCGAATTACAGTAATTTCTATGCATCTTAGTTTCGTGGTGGTTTTACATAAGTTCACTGGTTTCCACAAGAGACTAATTAAAATAAACTTATAAACATTTAATACAACCTCGTTACCACGCCCTTTTTGCTAATTTTTAGATTGATGATGAAAAAGACGTGGGAAAGAGGTTCGTAATAATAATAATTATTAATATCCATTACTAAATTGTCATCAAAATATTTCGGTTATTTGAAATATCACCTTTACCGAACTAATACAAAAGCAGTCACAAAATAACCCCCTGATATAAACATAATTTTTGTGGATTTATATAGCGAATATGATGTACAGCAGGGGGCTGATTGTTTCTGTATCAGTATATAAAATCAGTATAAAAGTATATGTGCACGCGTAGAAGCTAGCCTATATTTCAAAAAAATATAGTATGTAGAACTAGTTATTTTGTTCAAAAAGTTCGCAAAAATAAAGGCGCAAAAAGTTTATCCCGAGAAAATATTCGCAAAGTCAATTTGGATTTTCTCAGTAAAAAAAAATCCTTTTTATTCCTTAACGAATTACTAACATTTCAGGAGAGGTTATCAAAATTTATCTCGGGAAGATTTCACAAAATAAAATAGTGAAGAGAAGTTAGGGAAAAGCAAAAGAGGAAAGAAGTTCTCTCACATGCACAATCTGAATATAAACTTTTTTGTTGGAAAAGTATAAAAATAAAAACAGAAGAGTTAAACGCAGATCTGTTTTTAAAATGTCCTGCTGCGCTATGATCACTCTAATGCTCCATTTACCGCTCACAGCTCTTCGTCCTATTATAGCGGAGAATACCCACATTAAATTGTGGAAATAATAAAGCAAACTCCACCGTAGGGAGCTTACGTATGGCTGACTGTGCGTGAGCGTATTTATTGATTGATTTACACAAACATGCCATCTTCAGCGTCTGCTCTCGTCGTTGGTTTCCCTCCCAACACGTATATACCAAGAGGTTTCAAGTCTTCGACGAGTTGTAAATATTTCATGTTCTTCTCCTCTAATTGTTGCTTTACTTTATCAGAGGAGCGCTTGAAATCACGCGCTATTTTGGCGAGTTGTTCTTTGTCATGGCGAGTTGATCGCTCACTGTCTTTTTGTTGCGTGACTAATTTGTCTTGTAGTTCCTTCCGTTCTAATTTCAGTTTCGACATTTCCGCTCGATTCTCTTGAAGCTCGAGACGCATCCTACAAAATAGAAACATGTGTCACATTTTCTGCGAATACAAAAATTAAGTGTGGTAACAGCCTAATTATTAAGTCCATGTTCACACATTTGCAGATATAAAGTATTTAGCCTCAATAGAATACCGACTGCACATGGTAGCTAGCTATATGCATTACCGTAATTATTTAAATAAAGGGGTGTTTAATTTTTTTGATTTTTAAAGGGAGGCGTTTAAAAAAGGCGTTTAATAAATTTTTGTATTTTTATTAGAGGGGGGCATTTATTGAAAAAAAATCATTGAAAGGACGTTTGAAAGAAGGCTCCCCCCTTTTAAATTTAATCAAAGAATTACGGTGAGTAACAACACTAACATTTGTTTACATTTAATGTCGCCATTTTGTTGCGCTTTTTTGTTCACAAGAAGTACAATCATTTTGTATCGGAACGAAATCATTCCATTTTCAGATAGATTTGATTTCGTGTGAACGGACACTATCCGCTACGAAATTGCTTCGAAACGACTCTATCCGCTACGTGAGAACATGGCCTTAAAAGCTCTCTCACGTTATAAGAATCTTCTTTCAGCGGAACTTAAAACGGACGTTCGTAAGAGATGAAAGCATACAAGACAATGAAAACCGGGTCTTATATTTAAATCGCTGTTCGCTACTCAAATCAAGCTTATTTTGCCAACTGTGATTACATGATTACGTCATTGTTTAAACAAACGCATATTACGTGGAAACCAGTTGTCGTTACGCAATAAATATCATTGTAAGCTGGTTTTTACTGACAATATAAAAACCTGCAAAATCATCACAATTAAAAATAAAAGTCGCAATAAAGGTTTATTTACTTAGTACGAAGGAGGTAGAAACCAGGTCTTAAAATATATTATGATGATAACAAGAAATGAAGAAAATCACTTTATAGCGATATTAAAAACGAATTTAAGTTAACTTAATCTAAAACAGAACACGTTGAGACAACATGCTGAAAAATTTTTCCAAGCAAAGATCGAAGAGAGAACGACTTAAAAAATTAGAACCGGTTAATTTTATTGACTTATTGAGTGCTGTGGATAGTAATAATTTTGACGAACTTGAACGAATGTTAAGCGCGGATTTTGATGTGGATCAGAACGTTTTAGGTAAAGACATTATATAACACAATGATATCTTTCAATACGTTTCTCAATACATCCATTTTAACTAAGTTTATTATATACGAGAAGTTTATTATAAAAAAAATGTTATTCTAACCTTTGCGAGATATCTTAAAAACTCGATATCTGGCAAAGGTTGATTGATTCGAAGAGACTAATGAAAAATTTGGTTGGTTGCCACTCTTAAGGACATTTGATGAGGTTTTTTAAAATATCTGCTTTTGAGAAGACGACGGTATTTTTATAATTTTTTTTGGAAAGACTGAAAAAAGATATTTTGTATCTATTTCCGAAGGAATGGAGAACATTAAGAGGATTTTACAGGTAATTTCATGAGCGCAAATTCAAGGTTCTATGTATTTCTCTATTGTTCTATGCATTCTCGTAAAACTTCAACTAAGAACATTTGATGAAAAAAGGTGAGAAAAACCCTACTTTTAGAGATTTAAAACATGAGGAAAACTCAATTCTAAGGAGTGGTGGCAAACTTATATATAGTATATATAGTGCACTATTTCCCATGAATAGTCTGATGAACTGTAGCTACAATGTTTTTTAAAAATCCTTGATTTTCTCTCCCTAAATCTTCCCATCAACCAACTTTTGTTAAATTATTATTTTAATTACAAAAATTTGCTTGCCAAGAACATTACGAAAACATAAACTATTTCTCACCATAGGGACAACGCTTTTAACACGGGCAGCCACAAATGGGCATTTCGAAATGGTAGAGTTGCTGTTAAGATACGGTGCCGATGTAAACAAAACTGTTTTCGACGACACGGCACTGCATAAAGCTGTTTACAAAAACCACACAGATGTCGTGAAAGTGTTGCTTATCAACAGAGCTGACACGAACGTTCAAAGTAAAAATGGAAATACACCACTACATCTTGCAGTGCAGAAAAATCATACGGACATTGTTGTAAAGTTACTGGAAAAAGACTGTAAGGTTATTTTGCAGAACAGATATGGCGATACAGCACTTCACATTGCAGCAAGGACTGGACAAGTTGAAACATTCGGTTTAATTGCAGATAACGGCGCAGATATTTCGATAAAAAATAAACAAGGGAAAACAGCTTTAGACGAAGCTATGGAGACTCGAGGATTTTCTGGAGAGTTATACGTTAAGTGGCTATCGTGACAAAGTTAAATTATCATGTGTTTTTTTACTAGTTAAAAATGTCCGCAATTTTGAATTCCTTTTGGACACTACGCCTTACATAAATAAACCCTACTCAGATCCACGCAAATTTTTAAGACGAGGAGATTAATTTTCATAATATACAAGAAAATAAAATGTGGAGCAAGTGTATTTATTTATAACAACATTCATTCGGGAAGTTATAAAACAAGCGAAGAACAAACTTTTATTACATATTAATACCTATATTATTACCTATTACCAATTTCTATTTGAGAAGGGACCTTGTGTTATACGAGTCGTCAGTCTGCTTTCGAGACAACTTAGAAACTTGCGGTAATGAAAAAATTTAAATTAGGCCTACTTATTTTTGACGCCACATATCACATTTGTGCTGCTCAACAATGATTTACTTGAACAAACCTTATGAAAGGTCGAGATGGAAGCATTAGAGTATAAATAGATGTCATGCCAGCAGAAAACTATTTCAGGTTTAATTTAAGCCAGGCTTATTATCTTAATTTTATTTTATACAAATTTTATTTATAGACAGGCTCTTATGAGCTTGGGTTAGAACTCTCATCTCTTATATTATTGTAATTTATTATTGCATTCTATTTGAAAAAAGAAAAGAAAAGAAAAAGAGTAACATAAAATAAACGCTCGTGTTTTTATCGCGCCCTTGTTTTTTATGACTTTCATGCAGAAATGTGCAACATAGCTAAGATTTCGGTTACCATTTTGTGTCACAGTTATAGCGGCGGTACAGTATCATGTCGTGATCTGAACAGGAGGTATACTCTCCGTTTATTTAAGACAATAAGTAGAAGTAAAACCACAACTTACTTCCCAATCTCCACGTCCTGTTTACCAGTCACTTCCTGAAAGAAAGTTCAACTTTTGTTAGTGTAATTCTTATAAAATCAATTCACAACGCGCAACTGAGGTTAGTCTGTTCAGTAAATATATAACTAGATATACGATATCTGGTATCAACGAGAGACCTGTGTATGAACTACAATATGTAAATTAAATAGATAAATATATAGACTGTATATATATTGTATAAATAGAACTTCAAACCCAAAACTAAAGGTGGGGAAAACACTGCTAAGGGCCTAAAAAGAAAGTAAGTAAAGGGGGTGACATACTAGTGAAAATTTTCATTTCTAGCTGTTACAATTACAAGTACATAGAAAAAAACAACACTGCATGGAATACTTACCACTAGAGCAGATAAATTATCTTTTACATTTTGGAACAAGCTTATCTAAATACAAGTAAAAACATAAATATATAAAAGTATGAAGGTAAAGATAATACTTAAAAGCTTCTGTTGATGTAAAGTTTATTATGGTTTATTCGTGTGATATTCCCCACTAAGAATACGTTGTCCCGATCGGAACTCTTTGCGATGACGAACGAGTATAATCGGTATATAGAAGCAAAACGAAGGAGTGTCACTTCGTGCATCGGTTGTAGCGAACGTGGATAACCTAAGTAGCACTCCTTCAATCCTTACGGTCTGTGTGTTTTGGTTGATGAGATTACTGTGTATTTTTTATTTTTTTTGGTGGGGGGGAGGGGGAAACACGCACTGTGGTCAAACAATTTAAAAAAGATGTTCAAATAAACATCACATTATCCATTCAGGTAAGTGTTTACCTGTGATATTGTAGTCCCTATTGTTGATATACTTGTATTGGAAGCAGAAGAAGAAATAGATTGTAAATCTTCCGTTGAACCGATCGTTTTCGTGCGCCCAATAACTGTTAAGATAGCATTATTTTTACGCGTTTTGCTTAACAATAAGTCTGTCTCTGATGATTTACTCGATACTGACATACGATTGGTCGAAACAGAACGGTTTACGCTTCCAGAAGAAACCGAGGGTTTAATCCTTTGGTCATAACCAGTAAATACATCGGATTTTTTCGTGTTATTGATTGATGTGTTGCTTGCACCAGGTGAAGGAGAGGGGCTAGCTATTGGTAAATCGACTTGTGAGCTGCATAGTGTGGATTCTAGCCGGTTGACTATAAGAATAATAAGTAAAATAGGTAAAAATATATAATGTAAATCATATATAAATAATGTATGTGAATATATATAATTTTTCAAGCTAGAATTACGGTAAGCTTTGAAATAAATTTTCTCATGTAAGGCTGCAGGTTTTTTATAGCTTCAAATTTAAGGAGATCAAAGGACTTCAGAACTTTGTTTTCACTATAACGGATAGCTTTTTAGGCTGACCAGAAAATTAGGTATAGTGGAAACGGAAATCGTTCAATGTCAAAGCTCTTCGTCCCAAGCATGCTCACACTATACCACATGTTGTATCATGCAGTAGAAGATAAGAATAAAGAATATTTAATAAGTTAATTTAATAAGTTTCTCTCACACAAAGATTTTTGGGCAAAAAGATTTGACCCTTCTTTCTTTTTTTTGGGTGGGGGGAGGGGGGTTTTTTACCACCCCGATCATTATATTTCTACTAACTTTTGTTCTACACATGAGCCAGAACTTTTATTACTTCTACTTTCTCCTTTTTACGAGGAGATGTGGAAACTTTTATTTCTAATACTGACACGAAAGTGCGATAAGCTGGTTAGAAAAATTTTATGGAAATTTGTAGAGAGTTGTAAAGTTTTGAGGTGGCGTAGAAACCCTGTCATTGCTACACATCAGAGACTGCAACACATACCTTCGGTTAAACATGCTTCCAGCGTGTCCCTTAAAACAGAAAAAAAAATAATAAGAACGTGGTTGAAGTTACTAGTAAATTTTCTTGTTTTAAAAAAAGAGTTTTAAGCACTTACCTGGCATTGGCTACATCTGTTGGTTTTAATTCACTACATGGTGAGCCCTGGACAAAAACAAAAATAGTATAAGCACAACAATAAGAGTTGCCAAGAAAACTGATCAAAAAACTAGGTTAAAATCTCTAAAAATATCAACGCTAATAAAAACAAACAAAAAATACCTTTATAGGTCCAACATCGTCCATTGATTCTATGATGTCCTATAAAAACATTTTAGATTTTAAGTATTCAAACCAATGTTATTTATTTGCATATCCAGAGACAAGAAGAGTTACCAATAACATTGAAATACCACTTACTCTCATTTCGTTGACAAGTGAGGTTTTTTCAGATAGCTTGCGGGCTATACTATAATCAGCAGCCTGCAAATGATCTAAATAACAAAAGAGAGATACATATTTAGTTACAGGAAAAAGAAATGCATAAGTGCTAGATTTTTAGTTGCAATTTCTTGCACATAGCTGCACGATTTCCAACCAAAATTGTCCAGATTTTAAATTCTCAAAAGAACTTCTTGATTAAGTAACAAAATTTCTCAACATCCTTGGCGCAGCAGTTTCAATTTTAAGTACGGTAAACAACAAAGATTTATACATACATTCTGAGAATACTGACATATGCAAAATAAGTTATGTGACCGCAAACAATTAAAATAAAAAAACAACAACACTGCTTAACATATTTATGTGAACAGAAAAAGTCTGAAGCTTTCTGGATTTTCCAAACATAGAAAAATATAATACCAATTATTTCTTTCAGTTTTGTCACTCTTTCTTCTTCTTCTCTCCTTGCTTCTTCCTCTAAGTCAGTTAAGTTATCCTCTAAAATCAAAACAAAAAAATTATCAGCACTCACACTGGCAGAAAGAAAGCTAAAAAAAAAAAACTAAACATCCGACTGTCAAAATACAATATGTGATTTGGAAGTTAAATTTTTATGTCATCATACCTTCTTCTTCAGGGCAAGCCTTTATAAAACCTTGAAGCTTGGGCATGAATCTAAAATTGACATTAAGAAAATTTTTGTGTTAAAATTTTATATGTGTAGGTGACAGAATTTTTTAACACAAAAATGTTTGAGAGTAACTAATGTAAAACAAATCAGTCATTTCCTATCCAAATAGGTTTTAAAGGTCTATTTACATCATGTAAAAAAGGGCGTGGTGACTTCTATTTACTTTCTATCCTCCCACATTTTAAATAATAGCATCTAATCACCAAACAGTTAAGGTACAAGAAAATGCATTTTGCATCTGTATAAATGGATAGTCATCTATATAGACAGACTGTTTATGAATAATTACTTTTCTATGATAAATTTGCTATTTCTCATTGGAGTATACTTCTGATAACTAAAACCTCCAAGGTACAACAAAATATTTTACTTATTTTGTTTAACTCAACAAAAAAATGTATAGCGTTGGTGTTGATAAATATATAATTTTAGATTTTGTTTACATTTTTCCCCCGAGGTTCAAGTTATCTTTTCAGTAAAATCGGAACTTTGTTTTGACGAGGCAGCAAAAACTACAAAAGGAGTTGTTTTTTCCTATATAATGCTCTATTTATTAACTTTAAGAACTGTAAGAAGGCAATGAAAGTAATGAGCCCATTCAGCGAATCAATTATATCTCAAGCAGGGCAGCTAGCTTAATTGTTGTGATGTGACATTATACAGAAATATAAAGTCAGTTTGCAAACATCTTGCTGACTGTTGAGAAGAAAACCTCTTTGCAGCTGTTGGAGCACTGTAGGTCACTTGTCATTGACTCCTTTGTTAATGGTTATTTTGTTGCAACAACCATTATAAAAATTTTAACAATTTTTTTTATATAATCATTTAAAATTGTGACCTGTTAATTTGAACCCATAGTTATTTTTATATATATTTTGTAACTATAAATGAGTATAGTCATATATTTTTAGAAAACCTTTTAGAACATGGAACAAATCGTAGAAGATTGTACAGTACTACCCACGCCTGTTGAAGTGTGACCGGGCTACAAGAAAAAGAACTCTAAGCAGTACAGAATCTGAATGATATATCACAGAGAAGGCATAAAACCAACAAGGAAAATTTACCATACTGCCAAATAATAACTTACTCTTTTTTGTCTTTGTAACTATCACAAACAATTTCATAGATCTGTGCCGCATCTTTACTTGTGCTAACTAAGAACAAAGCTTTGTTATCTGTTGCTACTTCCCGTACCATTAAATTCTTTAGTGGCAAAACAGGAGCCTGGAAGGAATGATAAATCAATATTTGTAATGTTGTCATAGCTAGGATAGCAATAGTTGTTCAAGTTAGGAGTCAATTAAAATAAATATTCAGCCCTTGTAATTCAGCATTTTAAGTCGGCAATTATTTGCTGTTGCAGTTTCTACACTTATTTAGGAAACTGCGGCAGTTTTGTAACTCAGGTTGGCAAATGTTTGCTGATGCAGTTTTGAACTTAACAACACACGTTGTCAAACTCACTACACTTTCATCAGCAATTTATGATTTCACATATCTTATACGAACATATTTATAGCATTACATTACATTACATAACACTTTATTCTTATGCAGTCTTTTAATTTACCATGTTTCCTTTTGTCTGTGAAATGCGAATTACGTTTTAGTTACCCCCTTGAATTAAAACAAAAATTACTGGAGGGATATATTTATAGTAAATAAAAACGATAAAATAACACCTAATAAAAAAAATAAATGTTAGCTTTTTCTTGTAGTTGAAGCGCAAAAATTATGCTAATGAATTTTTCGCTAAGAGCTTTTAATTTTCATGCATTGTCGTAAGAGGCAACTGAACTATACTCAGTTTAACAAGTTCTACAGACTCCTTATGTACTATGACAAATGATTGTTAACAGGAGGCTATATTATGTTTTAAAAATATGCCGGCAATTACGTCGGCAAATGCAGAGTGCCATCAGGAATTACAAAGGCTGTTATTTTATCCCTAACGATCACTGTGACTGTCCAAGTCCATTTTTCCAGAGCTCAAAAAAATTAAAAATATTGAATTTTAAATTTTCAGACATTGTCTAGGAAAGTGAGTTAGATAGAAACATTTAGAAAATAAGATTATCCATTTTGAAAATTAAGGTGTAGTTGTTTAAGGTGTAGTATTATATCTGCTTAAAAAATAATCTCCTACCTTATTATCTGCAGATAACAACTGTAATTTACCACCATTATCTTGGAAGAATATAATTTTTTCTGCTAAAACGATCATTCTAGTATCTATGGAAAGGAAAATAATATATTTTTAACAGGATAAAGCGAAGAGATAGAAATACAAAGAAAAAATAGAAATAAAATTTACTGATGACAAAACAATAAACAACACAAAAATCGGAGAACCTACATGCAAGTGAAATACTTTTATGAACAAAAAAATATAATAAAAATATGCTCACCATGACTTTTGCTTTTGCCACGCAGTACCGTCTTTTTATCGTATAATAATCGACTACGTTTATGAAATAAATAAGTAGTTTTATAAGTCTTTTTTGTGTTATTTGCACCTTTAATTTCTACCACATGTTTCCGATCTAGATTCTTTTTGAGTAGTGCAAGTTCCTAAGAAATAACAACCAAACTTTTCACAATATGCAAACATAGCAGTACAGTGCTGGGGTTGTCCTAAAGGCCATAATAAATCTACGTTATTATGTTAGCAAAAAATCCATTGTTGAGGGTATATGGCTTTCTTTGTTTTGTTTAAATTGAATAATGGCGCCTGAAGGGTTATTAAATACTCTATTGGAAAGTACCGGTTGTTAACGTACCTTTTGTTGTTCATATATATTCACAGCTTCATCAACAGCTTTTAGTACTTCCTAAAGACATACAATAATGATGTGTCGAATCAAGGCAACAGGAGAAGAATAAACACCAGGGAACAACGCCAGGTACTTTTTGCTCAGAGCCAGAGAACAGCATCAGTATATATTTATATAAACAATTATATGTATATTATCAAGTTGTATAACCTAATGTCTCCGAGTCAACATAATGGAAGTTTCTGGAAACCTGCTAGCATTGCTTATCCTAATTTAAGTTGTCGTAAGTTCCTCTATGTGCTATGAATATAACCCAGAAAGCAACAAGATGTTTCCCTTTAATCTATCTACTGAAAACTCTTTAAGGGTTCACTTGTCCCAAAAATTCAAATGTGCATACCATGACAATAAACGTTGGGAGTTGCAGCTAAAAATGCTAAAATTTAAATCCACTTTTGCAGGTTTTTCCAATAAATAGTAATAAAAAGTAATATATTAAAAGACACAGAGTTCTGCAAAACAATAACATCAATGCTTAAAATGTTTCCCTGCAATGAAATAAATGCGGTAAAATAACTTGGTTATTTTTGCTTTACCTTTACTAGTTTGAGAGAGTTTTTTAATTTAGGCCAGTCTTCCTTGGATTCTGAAAAAAGAAGACAAAACATTAAAAACATCATTCTGTGAATATATTTCTAAAATTAAACAAATTAAACAGTTTACCTTTGGTTGCTTTTATGATAGCTTCAATTAGTAATGGGTATTTTGTCATTCGAATAGTGACGTATGTGATGCATTCTGGTATAGATAAACGCCTGGTGCGGTCATTGAGTAAACAGTTCTATAACAGAATAACTTTTAAGTCAATAAAAAAACACATAAAAAAGACGACTTATTTCAGGCTACATAACTGTTATTTACAGCATTTTTTTTTATAACATTTTCAAACATTTTTTTACTAACTCACCTTCATAAAATTGGCATATTTTTTATCGCTTTTTAAATATTCTTTATATATCGATACTGCTTCAAGATGATGACTGCAGAAATGACCGTAAACTTGCTTTAACATTTCTCCACTCTCACCACCAAACTAAAAAATAGTGAGTGACATTTAACGAAATATATTTTAAAGCAAAGAATGTTGTGTTATCTGTCATCATTATAATCCAGCTCTTTTTATAAGGTGTTTTTAGTACAGGGATGCAAGGTCTTACTAGGACATCCAAAAACAAATAAATTTGGTAACTGCTATTCTGGATATCATATTGCTCGATTAAGCACTCAACCGCTTATTTAAAAATTTTACTGTTATGGCTGGCGCTTACTCAGGAGAGACGCTTATAAAAAAATCTCATTTTGTGTTATGTAAAATATTTCTTTTTAGGAAACTATAATTGCCGTAAAACAAAAGATATACATGTAGGTATATAACATATCTGTGTAAAAGCAAACTGCCTGAACGAAAATTAAAAACATTTTGACATATGATTGCATGCTGTAGGTGGCTTTAAGAGAAAGCTGTTTTTAACAAAGGTCTTTTTTTGCTAATTTCTGAAATTTTTAAACAAGTGCCCCTTTTGGCTTGAGTAATATTTCAATTAGGAGTGCTTATAACAAAATTACAAAAGAAAATGGCCATTTTTTCGAGAAGGGCACTTATTGAAGAGTAGGCGTTTAATTAAGCATTTATGGTCAGTGTTTCTAGAATAAGAAACCTAAGATTACTGTGCTGGTCAGCCTTATCATTCTAGCATTTGTGATCTCACTCCCACGCCTCCACACACACCATGGAAAAGCTTATTTTTCCATCTTTTCTTCTGGTTAGATTTAGAGAATAGTAAATAAAGAAAAAAAAGAGGATAAATTTAATAAATAAAAAGACGATTCTTACAAATTTTTCTAACGTATCTCCTATGTTTTCAATGATATAATTTACACTTTCAACCTGTCTCATTTTCATAGCAGCATAGAAGCCACCTGGAATAAAAATTTAAATCAACTTTAAAATCAATAAAGTACAACAGACTGGCCATTCCCTATATTCTGCTGAATAAGCAAATTATAAGAGAGAATAGCTAGTTTGGTATGATAAAGCAGAGCTAAGCATAAAAAAAGTTAAGCAAAGCAAAGCAAAGTGCATGGTATGGTATATAGTTGATAATTTTAAACTAAGTGCATAATCTCAAAGAAAGTTTATGAAGTCATATTTTAATATTTTCTAGAAAAGAGTATGCGATTAAGCTTGTCATCTGAATAAATGTAAGAAATCTAAATTAAAATATATGTTACAACTAGAAAAAAATCACTTACCATTTAGCTCAATTAAATCATCTATTAATGGAAATATCTGACTAACAACGTCAGGGTCCATATTAAGTGAACGGACCATTCCTCGAGCATAAATCTAGAACAAAAAATTACAAATCTTTGTACGATACGTTAGACACAAAGTGTTTGATAAAAAGAAAGATCATTATGTTAAATAGGATGAAATACAAGTAGACATAAACAGGAAAATAATACATGAGATAGCAGCTATGCAGTTTACATTACAAGTCAAGGTCAGACCATATTGTATTTATCTGTTGTCCATGTTCTTTCTCACCCAATAATTTTATTAAGACAACAATTTATAGAAGGCCTACCTTTCTCATTATTTGCAGTACACGAACATATTGTGCTTCTGTTTGAATTAATTCTAAACAAAAAAAACAAAAACATTTACTCAGATGTTAGATTTGAACTCGTTGGTATCTGTAAATGATTTTTTGAAAGTAAAACAATAGTATTACCATATATCACATCCTGACGTTTTATGTCTTTAGCATGCATTTTCCTCTGCACCTTTTTGTCCACAAGTTCACTCCACGTTTCAGGTTCATCCCTAGCATCCAAGTCGGAATCATACTAAAAAAGTGGTTATGACAAAAACATAAAAAATTTGAACATATAAGATAGTATGCAAACTATTTTTTTAGTTTTCAACTAAGCTTTAATTTCTTCATAGTTTAGTCAGGTTTAGGTGACACACAAAATGAAAATGCTAAAAATTAATCCAAGTTCAAATGTTTGGCACACACTTTTCAATATACGAGTCATTTCTAAAACAAGCCCTTGATACAATTCTACTTCAAGCTTCTTTACTTTAATTTTTACCTACCTCTAATTTCTCCTCAGCAATATAGGCTAAAGAAAAATACCACAAAATTTACAACTCAAAGAAACAGCTCAATTTCCAGCAATATTTCACCCTGTAAATCACAGCCTTAGTTGTAAACAGGTGTAAGTCCATTTTTTGTATTTGCAGAAAAAATGGAAAAAAGCTTTCACTGATTACCTAGCCCCAGACTCTTGAAAAGCACTGTTCAACCGTGGTTTAATAATTACCCTATATTGTTACATTCTTTTAATCTTAAAACAAAAGCAAAACTTTCAGTTAAAGTTAAAGTTATGCCAAAATTTATCGTTAAAATGGATATTTTAAAAATAACGAATTTTAGGCCCTATAGCTTACTTGGACTTTTTAAAAATGAATTATCCATTTTTTTGATAAAATTTAAGGGTGATTTTTAATATTCTCAGGTCATGCCATGAGCAAATCATCTATTGAGCTCCCGCAGTAGAATTCATGCAAGTGATTTTGTCGAAATACTAATTGACTGCGTTGGAATCCATTTTTGTTTAATAGATTTTATTTTTTTTAAATTATAATTTCATACACGTCCCCTAATGTTACAAAAAGACTATACTGATTGCAAAGACTTGCACATGAATTTATTCTTTGCTTTTCACTTTGGCAAGTAGTACTGCTTAGAGTATTTTCTTTTGAATAAATAACAAGAAAAAACAATTTATCCAAACATTTAAAATGAAAGAAAAAATATTTTTGCTTCATTTTTTTTTATATTTAAAAAATAAATATTATATTTAAATATAACTCAAATTTAATTTTTAAAACCACAAGCAAATATAAGCTAAGTTTAATGGTATAAGCAACAACAACTAAAAAAAGAACAGGTTACTATTACCCGAGGTAAAAAGTTAATGCTTAATAATGATTTTTTATAATTTGATAGTGTCTCAGTGTTTGCGGTTCACTGCTCATGGAGCTTGCTCTGTGAACATTGCCTACCCCTTAAGATAGCTATAGCTTTGCGTGTTGTACAAAGTCATGAAGGTTCTTCTTCATCATTCATCATCATTCTCGGCTTACGTCCGTTTTTCATGCTAGCATGGGTTGGACGGGGTATATTAATGACCCTCTTCCAATCTGATCTAGACTGTGTTAGATCTAAACTCAACTTCCTCTGTATCAAGTCTGTCCTTATAACCTCCTGCCAAGTCTTTCTCGGTCTGCCTCTGGGCTTTGCCCCAGGAACTATCAAGTCTCTACACTTTCTTACCCAATTATCCTCCTCCATTCTTTCAAGTGCCCCAGCCAATTCAATCTTCTTATCTGGATAACATCTTTAATTCTACAGATACTTAGCCTGCTTCTTAGCTCATCTGAACTCTTTCTGTCTCTCAGACTGGCGTTACACATCCACCTAACCATTCTCATATCATTCCTTCCTTTCAGCAATCTTCAAAGCAAAGTTCTATTCTATATTCAGGCCTTACCATGAATCGTGAGCTTGTGTGGAATGTTTGTTGCCTGCGTAATTGCATAAATCTTAATTAATAAGTGTATTTGTTACATAAATTAAATGAGAAACAAAGTGAATTCTTCCACGGGAAACAGCTAATAAAATCCTCAAAATCTACACTAGAAGAAGCGCGTCATGCGCACTATGGTTAGCTCATCGTTAGCCCATAGTGAGAACCAAGCCTAAGGGTGCATAATACATACAACATTAGGAAAAAAAAGTAAACAAAATTCCATAAAGTTAATCAAACATCAAAAGTTTAAAAATTATTCTACCTGCATCAATGTCATCATCGTAACTAGATTTATGGATAGAATCAAGAGATGTACATGACCCAGCCAAATTCCTAAATAAACACTAGCATTAATAATATCTGGAAAAAATGAACATACAACAAAGTATCCAAAAAAGCGAAAAAGTAGATATTATTAATCAACACTATAATTCTTTAGTAAGTATGCAAATAGGTGATCAGTTAAACATTGGGTCCTTGCATAGCAAAATAAATAAATAAAATCAAAACATTAAAACATTCTAACTTTTCTATCATGTGTAAATTATTTTCTAAAAGTTTATATTTTTCAACCTGCAAAAGAAATTATAGTTTAAAACAAGCCATATAAAATTTATAAAAACTGTGGCAAGCAATTTAACAGAAATAATAAAAAAATTATGTTAAGTAGGGACTTGGAAAATAACAATAATTTTATGAACATATTGTGTACTAAACACAGCTAAGTCAATGGACAACAAAAGCAACAAATATTGACAAAATATAATTAAGAGCACACTGGTGCTGTACACCTGCAAAGCACAATAAATGACCTTAAATAATAAAACACCTGAAGAATTGTTAGAAAAATGTGTTTTTTTTCACAACATTTTTGGCCAACTTTCGACAGTTCACTTAGGCCAACACTTTATTTACAAATCTATATTTAAAAAGCAAAGAAAATTGACAATCAAAATAAAGCAACTTGAAACTTGAAACTAAATGTAAACTTGGACTTGTTTATGTAAGAACATTTGATGATGGTGATAACTTGGTGTTCCCTGTTCATAATTAACCCCAAATACAAGCATTGCTTGATTATAAAAACAAAACAATGCAGCTACATAGTTATTTTTTTACAATAATTTTTACAAATGTTTTGTGTTGACATCATTCTTATTTATTTAATTATTACTAACAACTTCTGCTTCTCATTTTAACAACAATTACAAAATGTTAAAAACTGTTTAAAAGAATTTTGTTGCAAGATTTAAGAAGCTATAATTTCTCAAAGTTTGACTGTTTCTTTTTTTAAAAAAAAGCTGCATTCACTATGGTTTATTGCAGTACAGATGTGGAAGATATTTTAGTCTTACTTCTAATAACCCAACGGAAATAATCCATACACTTAACACTACACTATCTTTCTTGACAATACACCTAATGGAAAAAAAGCATTTGAAACATCTCTGTCCAAGCAATCATTAGATTCATCATGTTATGGGTATATCCTTAGGAAATAGGGGAGGCATATGCATCTCCATGCACAATATGAATAGTAAAGTATGATTGTGACAGTTTAAATTAAATATTAACAGATTGTTAATTTAAACAGTTATTCTAAACTGAAAAAAAAATAATGGCACCACAAAATGTACTCTTTATAAATCTAGGTAGAAAGTTCTTCTTTATATCAAACATAGCATAATCCTCTCACAGTTAACCATTTTAGAAAAATTATTTACTGAAAAAATACATCCCTACTTACACCGAAGCTTGCCAATTCAATTTTCTTTGAAATCTAAATCCAAACTCGTAGCTAACTGATATAGAACGTTGTCTTTTCATATCCAAAATGTCAAAACAAACATTTTCTTGCACTACTTAAAAGATTCTTTAAGGCAAATGCTCTGCTAAAATATCATGTCTTCTATAAAAACTTATTAAAAATAACAGCTGTAACATCAAAACCATCAACAAAAAACACAAGCTATTTCGTGATGATCGTTAAACTTTATTTTTATTCTCAGTTTTAAAGTGCAGATGATATCTTGTGCAAACACAAAAGTTGAAATTTATATCAACAACATGTGAACAGTGGATATTGGTAGGAGACATGTGTTTTCTTCTTAACTTCAAATGGTTAATTTATACATTAATTATTGATCATGGTGGGAGGACAGAATACTTGCAAAGCAAGAGAGAAGCTATTTTTAAAAATGCTATTCCACACAAAATAGAATCTTATTATTGCAAGGACTTAAGTGAAATATTTTTATTTAAAGTAAAATAAAAGTTAAAAAAAGGAAGGAGGGTGTTATGTTCATATTTATATAATAATTTTTTTTAAAAAAACAAATAATTAAAGTGTGTTCACTATATGTTCATACAGTACAAAACATCCTAATTTAAAAAACACATCAGTGAACACATTTTTAAATTTCAACTTTACAATTCTTGAAAACGTTTACACAATGCTGCATAGAGCTTTCCAATGTAATAAATGTGATGTAAAAAAACAACATAAACATTAATATGAACATAAATTTAGCAAGCATTCTTCGAATTTTTTTTGATAAAAACATCACATCACGTAACAGAAATGAACAGAACAAATATTTACAACTGTGTGATCTGATGTGAAACCCTTCTTCAAAAATATGCATAATCTTATATATTAATTCCCTTGCGTGAGTAAAACTGTGAGTCCACGACACGGAAATCACGGGTCACTTTCTTATGACGTGGCTGTACGCTAAAATTTAACTAAAAAAATTAGGGATGTACTTCATAGAAATCGCACATAAGGTGTAATTATATAACCCGCTGCTAATAACGATATAAATATATATACCCTTGTGCCAAAAAATCTATATGAGCATATATATATAGGTATCGTTACATATAAAACGGTATTAGATATTCACAAAGCATACGGACTGTTAAATGGAGTTCCTAGCATAAAACGGAAATTGTGTTTACGAAAAAGATGGCTGTTCTTTTTGAGTATTCTCTACTCTTTCATTCAACATAAATCTTTAAAAAAACATTTGAAGAAGAGCATGGTTTTATAAATTAATCATAGCAAGGTTTCTGTAATGTTTCTGTTCATGTTTTTTTTTCAGTTTTGATGATATTATTGATGCCAGACATGTTTTATAGTTAGCATCATAAAAAGCCAACCACCAACAACAACTAGCTAGCTAGGAATTTATATATATGTAGCCATGTTCTTTATACCTAGCTAAGTCTCCAGTTTAAGTGACCAGCTATTAGTTGCTGTAGCTAGCTAATGTTAGCTTTAAACTAAAGATTCCCAGTATACCAAGCTAACCTGTGAATTTTATGTTGCTTTTACATGATGTAGCTAGGTACTGTAGTTTATCTTAGTGGTCTTTGCTAGGAATATGGCTGTAACTTATTTGACTTGACCTTTTAAGCTTAAATAAGAAGATATAAGAAGCTACAACACCTTTTAAGAAAGTATTTATAATATTTAAGGATAGTTTACAGGCCTTTTCAGGAGATTTTGAGTGGGTGTGTGATGAATAACACGCCCAAAATGCAATTGCGTGTGCTTTAGGCGTGCTATTCTGGTCAATTTCTCATAGAATATAAGATTTTAAGCGTGCTATCGACAGCACGCCTGAATCATTTCAGGTGTGTGTGGGCGTGTGCGCGTGCTATCGCACGCCTCTCATGAAAAGGCCTGAGTTTAAGAACTCTTTTTTATGAAAATATATAATGTTTTTTTTACATTTTGTGTAACTAAACTTACATCGGTTGCATGCAATATGACAAAATGATTTTTATTTAACATGTAGTAATTCTGATGTTCTAGATGTTCTTACTTAAATGTTTTTGTTTACGACATTTCGTGTTTTTTAAGAAAACTTTAAACTTTTTCGAGAGAGTTACTACATGCGAACACCGGAAAAACCTGTGTTTTTTTTAATTCTTAATCGATAGAGGTTTTTGACATTATGTGGAAAATTTACGTTGCTTTTTCATATTTTTTGATTTTGTTGCAGTATTTACATGGATTTTTGATTATTTATTTATTTATTTATTTTTTGGGGGGAAGCGGGGGAAGGATTTACATGTTTTTTACATGTAGGGTAAAAAATGTACAGGGAAGGCTGGGGTGACTTTCCATTTATATACATGGTATAATATATACAAACTGTTTTGGTTTTCTTTTGAAATTTTGTGTTAACTTTTGTAGAATTTGACTTTACACCTTGCAAGCCTTTCATGTTTTTATATTAAAATAAGAAATTCAACTCTGACATTATATATATATATTCCCACATTATATATATAAATTCCCACAAAACCCATCAAACGTTATTAACCCTGAAAATTTTCCTGATTCTTTCTTTCGTTTGCGAAGTTCTTTTCCTACAAATATTCTGAAAATAAAGTTCAGAAATTACTTATTTTTAAAATGTAAATTTAATTTGTTTCAAATTGTGGTTTTTACATTTTCATGTAAGAGTTTGTGGGCAAAGACATAAATCAGCATGCTAAAAGAACTGACTTTTCTTAATTTAGAATTACTAAACACAACCATTTTTTTACATTTAGTGTAAACTTTTGTGCGTATGGCCATATTTAATACACCAAAAGAGCTACTTTGTTGATTTCAATTTTATACTCTTTGTAAGCTATTTTTTTCTTCTTTTTGACATTTTGAATTAACTTATTGTTGTAGAAGGCATATAATATACAATATATGCATATAAAAAAAGGAATTTTGCAAATTTCTGTTTTACCACTCAATTTTTACATTTTATATAAATTATTTGGGACAGAATGGTATGAAATAGATCAAAATACCTGATCTTAGTTGTTTTTAATTTACAGGCTGTGTCTGTGAAACTTAAAGGGGAACATTTTGTGGAAGACAATGGCATGACATATACTGATAGAACTGATTTTTGTTGTGTTAATAGATGTTATATCTGAACCTTTTTGACATCTTATGTTAATTTTGCAAGGAAGGACCATATATACACCGAAGAAGAATTCGATTTTACACCTTGCAAGCTGTGTTTTTCTATATTTTGTATAAATTCTTACCGGGGAGGACTCTGTGCAATATACCGAAATGACTGATCTTTCTCGATTTAAATTTGATGTGTTCCAAATCGTATATAGTTTTTTGAAATTTTGTGTAAGATTTAATGGGTAAGGACAAGATGCAAAATGTCAAAAAAACTGATTTTTGTTGAATCAGAAGCACTCCCTACAACCATTCTTTTTTTTACAGTTTGTGAAGCTTTTGTGGGGAAAGAGTGTATGCAGTATCATCGAAATTACTGATTTTTGTTGCAAACTGTTTTTCTTTGGCATTTTGGATTAAAATATTGTTTTAGAGGGCATATGCAGTAGATATATGTACCAAAATAATTAAATTTTGCAAACTTTGATTTTGTCGTTACCTCTCATTTTTTACATTTTGATTAAACTTTTGTGGGAGACCGTCGGTATGCGAAGGACCAAAATAAGAGATTTTAGTATTATTTAGAATTTGTATTTTGTGTTGCAAATTTGGTGCAAAAATTGACATAAAATGAACTTATAGATTGATTGCTGTTGTTTAACATGACTCATTATGACTTTTATATCTATTTTATGAAAACATTTGTGACAGAATACTATGTGAGATTTGAAATTTTGTTTACTTTATTGATGGTAAAACAGCATGCAAGTTGCTAAAAGGACTGATTTTTATTAATTTCCGGTTTAAACACCTTTTTTTTGTTGACATTTTGTCTAAAGTTTAGTGAGGAAGGACCGTATTCAATATATGAAAAAACGTTTTATTGCATTATAATTTATCCTTGCAATCCCTTTTTAACACCTTAGATAAAAATTTCTACTTAGGCACAATTTATTGTTTATTCTTCACATTTTGTGTCAACCTTTGGCAGGGTTTGCAATAAACTAACTGATTTTAACATATACAATGAGAGAGATTTGTGTTTGACATTGATCAGCTTTTTTTGTATGTATGATGTATGTATGATGTATTTTGAAATGCTTTTGAAAACTTCTTTCCGAATAATTTTCCCATTTGTCAGATGGTCAGAGCAGTAATTTTAATAGATTTAGATTTTAAATGTCACATATGTACTGTAGTTGTTGGACACCTTTAATTTTTTTGGTCATTTATATAATAATGCAGATGTAAGATGCGCACTGCTGTATTGTTTGTTTTTTGATGGACGTATATCTGCTACACAAATTAAATGAGAATACAGTGGATTCTTCCACGGGAAACAGCTAGTATTCTTTAATACATAAGAATAACCTGTACAGCAAAATAATATATAAAAAGTATACCTTGAAGATAGCATTGATTGTGTATCCGATTCATGGGGTTCTTCATGTAATGCAGTACTGACCCTGAAAGAATAATAAAATAAAAAATAAGAATAAAAAAAAAAAAAAAACATCTTTGTATTAACAAATTTCACCATCACCAAAGTGTAAGGAATCAAGAAATTGACCAAAAAATGAGGAAAAATCTTACTTTCTGTTCATTTTCGGTGATTTTCTGTCAGCCCGTAGTTTATTATTTGCATCGTGTTTGTTGTTGGCACTGATAGAAGAGCCTCTGAATACAGGCTTCTCATTGGCCTTTGATTCACCACTCTGAAAATTGAAACTTATCAAAATGAGTAAAATAACAAATGTAAATAAAAAGCGTTAGTTTAGAAATTACAGAAGCAAAAATTAAAAAAGGGCAAACAAGCATTTATATGTGCTTCAACAATGTGTTTACAGTATTGTAAAACATCCCTTTAGAGAATGTAACACTATAAAAAATCACTGTCCCTATTGTCCCTATTGTTTCAGATTATATTTCATATCACTTACAGATTTAGTAAAAGTTCGAAATGATGTCCCTCTTTTCGTTAGAAAGGTGGCTTTCTCTAATTTATTTGGTAATCCAACTAAATGAAAATAAGATTATAATAAAAAAACAATCTATAACAACATGATGCAAAAATTATAAGAATTAGCAAACAAAATTTATATCTGTACAAAACTTTTAACGAAAAAGTGTTAAAAGTGAAGTAAGAAGCTTGCTTTGTTTTTATTTTGTTTACACTGTCAAATAACAACATGGAATAAATTCTTGAACAAACACGAAAAAAAAAGTAAATTAAAATGTCAGTTATTCAAAATACAACATATTTTAATCTTTTTTTGTTGTTGTAACTCCTTCAGTCACGAAAAATAAAATGGAGTAGTCAGAAAAAGAAATCTGAAATATTAAGTGGCATATCAATCAATAATTTGATCAAAAATCTAATCTAATAAAACATGTCTGAATAGTAGTATAGAATTGTTGGTAAATTCAATGTATTTAAGATGTAATAGTATTGGATTTTTATTGCAACCTCATTTCCTTGTTTTAAGAAATCTTTTAAAGGACCTTAAGTACATCATTCTTATAGAAAACTTTCTTCCTTCACCCTATGTTGACATTAATAAACATTTCATTATTTCATTATTGATTTCCGCCAGCGAAGGCGGAATCTTTAAAATCGCCTGAGGAGATAGAGAGATAGATAGATAGAGACAGCGCAGCTAGCCTGGACATCCGAAACATATCCAGGCTAAAGCTTAAATCCTCGTTTTGACAGATTTTTTTCTGAGAATGAGGCTAAAAATAAGTTTTAAGCCAATAAGAATCCTAACAGTGCAGCAAATTGTTTTATTATCCAATGAACAATACTTTATTTTAAAGTTTATATGCTATCGAAAGTTAAAGCTCGTGCAGTGTAGCATAATGAAGATCGTCTTATAATAATCTTTGATGTTATTAACGTTTCGCAATTTTGCAAGCACGTAGGTGAAGGTGAAGGGTCTCTTTAAGAGACAAGAGAGGAGTTGAACGTCCTCCACCATACCTTAGTTTAAAGGGGCGATTGTGGAAGTCCCATGAAATGCCACATAGTGATGGTGTCACTTTAAAAAACACCCAGTCCGGTCTGTGAACGGTTGGTGCTAGGAAGGGCATCCAGCTGTAAAACAATGCCAAAACTCTTTATTAATGGCCGTAAGAACAGTTGATCAGACAAACTGCGTAAACGGGGCTGGAACTCTAAGGAGTGAAGGTGTCGCGCACGGTAGGACAGATGTCAGGTGTGAGCATCGTCAGACCGTTACCCAGCTATCACATCACAAGGTAGATAACACTAGGTTGAGGATGGCTAGTGTAAATGTTGGTACTCTGAGAGGTAGAGCAGGTGAAGTAGTTGAAATGTTAGAACGTAGATCTGTTGATATGTGTTGTGTTCAGGAAGTCAGGTGGAGAGGAGCTTCAGTGAGATTTGTGGAAGGTAGGAGGGCAAGGTATAAGCTTTTTTGGTGCTAGGAAGGGCATCCAGCTGTAAAACAATGCCAAAACTCTTTATTAATGGCCGTAAGAACAGTTGATCAGACAAACTGCGTAAACGGGGCTGGAACTCTAAGGAGTGAAGGTGTCGCGCACGGTAGGACAGATGTCAGGTGTGAGCATCGTCAGACCGTTACCCAGCTATCACATCACAAGGTAGATAACACTAGGTTGAGGATGGCTAGTGTAAATGTTGGTACTCTGAGAGGTAGAGCAGGTGCAGTAGTTGAAATGTTAGAACGTAGATCTGTTGATATGTGTTGTGTTCAGGAAGTCAGGTGGAGAGGAGCTTCAGTGAGATTTGTGGAAGGTAGGAGGGCAAGGTATAAGCTTTTTTGGATTGGTAATAGTGATGGATATGGAGGAGTTGGCATATTCGTTGCAGAGAAGTGGGTGGAAAAAGTAATAGATGTTATGCGTGTTAATAGTCGTATTATAGTGATAAAGTTTTTGATAGGTAATAGGATTGTCACTTTTCTGTCAGTTTATGCTCCACAGTGTGGACTCAGTGAGGAAGATAAAGATAAGTTTTATGATGAGTTAATAGCAGTCACATCAAAGTTTGGAGACACTGAACTTGTCATGGTGGGCGGCGACTTTAATGGTCATGTTGGGAAGTCATCTGAAGGTTATAGAGGTGTGCATGGAGGCTATGGATTTGGGACCAGAAATAAGGAAGGAGAGAGATTGCTTGAGTTTGGAATGGCAACGGACATGGTGGTTTGCAACACATCATTCAGTAAGAGACAGAGTAGGCTGATAACATATGAGTCAGGTGGTTGTAAGACACAGATAGATTACTTCCTGGTTAGAAAGTCAGACAAGAAAGTGGTGAAGGACGTGAAAGTTATATCGGGGGAAGAGTGTGTTTCCCAGCATAGGTTGCTGGTTTGTGATATTATCTTGAAGAGTGTTAAAGAAGCCAAGGGAAAGTACAGGCCCCGTCGTAAAGTCTGGAAGCAATGTGATAGTGACGTCGCAAAGTCTGGAAGCAATGTGATAGTGACAATGTTGAAAGTACTTGGACTACTTTGAAGAATTGTCTTCTAGAAGCTTCTGATGATACCTGTGGGTGGACGAAAGGACCAGCTAGACATAGACAGACCTGGTGGTGGAATAATGAGGTTGACCAGTGTATAAAGGAAAAGAGGAAACTTTGGAAAGAGTGGAAGTCAGGTGGTAGTAAAAATATTTACTTAGAAGCTAAGCGTCGTGCTCGTACAGCAGTGTATAAGGCAAAATCAGAAGCAGAGAGAAACAGATTTGCAGATGTGTTAAGAAGGGAAGACCAGCGCAATGAGGTATTCAAGATAGCAAAGCAAATGAAGAAGACTTATCAAGATGTTGTAGGTGAGAAGTGTATACGTAATGATGAAGGTGTTTTGGCTAGCACAGAGGAGGAGAAAAGGGTAGCTTGGAAGAATTATTATCAGAGGCTGCTTAACACTGAGTTTGATTGGGATGAGAATAATTTGTCTGATGATGATGTTGTAGAAGGACCAGCTATGCAGATCAAGACAGAATGGGTAGTGGAGGCTATTAGGAAATTGAAGATTGGCAAGGCTGCAGGAGTATCAGGTATTGTTGCAGAGATGGTAAAAGCATATGGATATATTGGAGTTGAGCTTATTACAAGTCTTGCTAATCAGATTATAAAGGATGGTGCTATTCCGAGTGAGTGGCAGTCGAGTGTAATAGTGAATTGTTTCAAGGGCAAGGGTGATGCATTAGAAAGAGGTAACTATAGAGGTTTGAAGTTGGTTGATAAAGTAATGAAAGTTATTGAAAGAGTGATTGATAAGTTACTTAGAGAAAGAATTGATATAGATAAGATGCAATTTGGTTTTGTTCCAGGGCGTAGCACTACAGATGCAATATTTTTACTCAGACAGCTTCAGGAAAAGTATTTAGGAAAGAGAAAGAATCTCTATTTTGCCTTTGTAGATTTAGAGAAAGCTTTTGATAGAGTGCCACGTAAAGTTATTTGGTGGGCTATGAGAAAATTAGGTGTGGACGAGTGGCTAGTTACGATGGTACAGTCTATGTACAGCAATGCTAGAAGTCGTGTCAGGATTAAAGATTCACTTAGTGATGAATTTAGTGTAAATGTTGGTGTACATCAGGGTTCTGTACTTAGTCCTTTGTTGTTTGTTCTAGTCTTAGGAGCGCTGTCGATGGAGTTCAGAACAGGTTGTCCATGGGAGTTATTGTATGCAGATGATTTGGTTCTCATAGCAGAGTCGATGGAAGAATGAGTTGAAAAGTTTGAGAAGTGGAAGAAAGGACTAGAAGAGAAAGGGCTAAGGGTGAACACAGCAAAGTCTAAAGTCATGATTAGTAGCATTGCAGCAAAGTGTGACCTTGTAGTTGGAAAGTGGCCTTGTGGAGTTTGCAGGAAAGGGGTTGGTAGTAACTCAATTTTTTGTCAGACTTGCAAGCATTGGGTACATAAGAAGTGCAGTAGTATTGGTGGAAGGTTAAGAGCTGACATTCAGTTTGTATGCAAGCGTTGCAAAGGTGAGATTATAGAGAATGAAGTATTTTCAGCTTTAATGATGTACAACAGTGGCTCGTTAGAGATAGTTGAGAACTTCTGTTACTTAGGTGATATGTTGGGCAGTGAAGGGGGTGTTGGAAGAAGTGTTACTTGCAGGATAGGTTCTGCTTGGAAAAAGTTCAAAGAGTTACTGCCTTTGTTGACTAGCAGAGTCTTGTCAATTGAGGTAAAAGGTAGGTTGTATGAGGCCTGTGTAAGAAGTGTTATGTTGTACGGTAGTGAGACATGGGCAGTGAAGCAGGAAGATCTTGACCGTTTAGAAAGGAATGATATGAGAATGGTTAGGTGGATGTGTAACGCCAGTCTGAGAGACAGAAAGAGATCAGATGAGCTAAGAAGCAGGCTAAGTATCCGTAGAATTAAAGATGTTATCCAGATAAGAAGATTGAATTGGCTGGGGCACTTGGAAAGAATGGAGGAGGATAATTGGGTAAGAAAGTGTAGAGACTTGATAGTTCCTGGGGCAAAGCCCAGAGGCAGACCGAGAAAGACTTGGCAGGAGGTTATAAGGACAGACTTGATACAGAGGAAGTTGAGTTTAGATCTAACACAGTCTAGATCAGATTGGAAGAGGGTCATTAATATACCCCGTCCAACCCATGCTAGCATGGAAAACGGACGTTAAGCTGAGAATGATGATGATGATGATGTAGACTAAAGCTATATTCAGCAGAACTAATTAATTATTCATGAATTTTAATTTAAAGAGGAATTGTTAAGGCTGAATATTTTTGGTGAAAGATAATGTATTATAGCTATAAAATCGTGAATTTACTGCCACCTTTAAAGATATTTTCCAAGTTGTTTTTCAGAGAAAAAGAGAAAATAGATAAATTTTCAGCCTTGCCGTTGTTTCAGGTTTATTATTTTTCTTTTAAAATTGTTCTTATAGAGAAATGAAATTTATGTAAGTTAAGTTAGCTATGATTTACAGTAACAATAATAATCAAAAATTGAATTTTAAAATTTTAGAATATTCAATGATTTTGTTCCCCCACATTACTCAGTCCTCTTCAAAGTTCAGTATTTTTTCCGATTATTGCTAATGGTGGAAATCTTTAAGCCGCAGGGCTTCTTGTTTATTATTTATTACACTATCTTTCTAGGCTATTAATACACATTAATTTTGAAAAGTTAAATTTTGAAAATCATCCCCTTTCTTATGTTTGTGATAAGAGCTCTCAAAAAAACAAAATTTTAGCTAACCATACAGAAACAAAACAAAAAAATCTTTCAGCAAATCAAAACATTCATAATGGTTTTTGCTTGTGTTTTTTTACAGAAATTTTGCTTAAAAATATAAAAGCCTAAAAACTGTGCAAGCATCAATAAATAGAATTGGTAACTTCAGAGACATATCTTAAACATTCATTGTGCCATGATCACAACAGCGCATACGTTTTCAGCACGTTTTTGCGGCACATATTTTGATGTTCTTCCACTTTCAAGAATACAGAGGTTTTCTGGTGCTTTCAATACTCACATATTGGATAATAAAATTTGGCTTTTTAAGAAGTAAACAAAAGCAAGTGCGCTGCAAATTTGTGCATATTCAGTGAACTTCACATCTCGCAATTTCAAAGGACACTGCTTTCAAAAAAAATTGGAGTTAAATTTCACAGCACACTTTGTGAGTTGTATCTCCTCCTCCGTTTAACTTAATGATATCCGTTTTGCTTGTTCGTTTTCAGGTCTGATAAAGACACTGCGGTCAAAATAATCAACGTTGAAATTGGAGGCGAGAATATTGATAACCTGGTTGCTTTATTATTGTAGATAGGAATTTTTGCATCTTTTTACAAAGTTTCTATCAAATTTAAGTTGCAAAACTTTTGAGACAAAAATATATCATAATACAGTAATTTTGACTGTAATGTGCAAAGTGGAAATGTTATTTTTCTTTAAAGTTGCCAAAAAAATTTAAATTTTTTAACTTTATTTACACAAGTCATGATGGAATGCATACTAGACTGACGTCAATGCATTGAATAAAATTAGTAAAGCCATTGCATTGTACTTTAAGTTTGGGACCTAATATCTTGTAAATGGCTGGTAATACTGATGCAGCACTTGTAATTCAGCATATTAGGCGTCAGCAAATAACTGCTGCCATAATTTCTGCACTTATTGGAACTAGAAAATGTCGGCAAAATTTTGCTGATGTGGTTTTCGAACTTAACAAAACACGGCAGCAAACTCACTACTTTTGTTACCAATTTACGTCTCAAACATATTTATACTTTACATAACACCTGGTTCTCAATGTAGTTTTTTAATTTAGAGTAATGTTTAGGTTATATGTTGTGAAAATACGTTGGCTATTACGTTAGCAAATGCAGAGTGCCGTCACGAATTACAAATGCTGCTGACATCATTTCCATGTGGATAACTAACATGAGTTATGACTTAACATGACGTCTTTAAAATATCTCTAAACCCGTAATGCTTCTGTAACCGCTTCTATAAAGCACATGATCCTATACATTTTCCTGATCAACGTTTCAACTCTTCACAATCAAGGGTAAACAAATGTCTTAAAAATTTTTCATATGAAAGGATCATTGGTGACGGCATCAAAATTTAAATGATCTTTTCCATTGTTCTTTTATATAAGTGAATTTTTCTATGGGTTCATAGACTAGCTCAACAATAATTTAATTTGGCCTTGTCTCAACTATCAGTGCTTGAAACTTGACGCAAACCCATGAGACTGACTCATGCTGAAACTTGCAGTAATAATATGATAATGCAAAATTGTTGTTATTACATAAGGAAGACCGGGGTTCGATTCCTCTTGACGGCGATTCAACATGGGCGAGTGAATGTTACCATAGCCCCGGGTTAACCCAAGCCATGTGAGGGAAATTGGGGAGATGGTACACTGTGTGGGCCGTTGGATGTTGCCGGGAGTTGTCCAGTAGAGCGCGGGCCCTAATTGAGTCTGCGTAGCTCAAAATGAGCATTAAATACTCTAGGACTCTCTATCTAAGTCATGGCCCCTCCTGGAAATAATAGACAGGGTATATCCCTCGATATTTGTGAGGCTAGCCATGTAAAATATGCACATCTATCTATCTATCTACATATTTTGTGTATACAGCTGTTGCTAGTTCGAAATTTCACTTTACTGTCTAACAGTTATCCTTCTTAATAACCATTCTGACCACAGATCATTATTTTAGGTGCCTTTTACAAGCATGTTGTTGACAATTAAAGTTAAATATCTAGAGTTTTGACAACTCTGAAGAAAATTACAAGAGAATGCTAGAAAATAACACCTAGTGATGTTGTGAAAAACATGCAAGCCCTGTGGAAAAAGCACATCCACTTTAATACCAATAACCTAGAAAAGCCCTAGTGAAATTCCGTCACAGTGTATTTATCTGGGGTGGGTCAATCTGAATTAAATAAAATCATCACCACCAGAGTCAGTCAGGGTAAACACCTAATTAGGCGACATGACCTAATTAGGCGAGTCGTTTAGTTAGGCGACGTGATGTAGTTTAATTAGGCTACCCGTAGTCTAACTAGGCGAACAAAAACTTTCTGTTGTAAATACGTCGAAATCATTGCGTTTCGCACTACAATTTTTATGTGAATCAAATCTGTCCACTTTGTAGACAATGTTGACCAATTATCGTCTTATTTGCATCGCGCATTGGCAACTTATGGCCCAAACCTCGTGTGGCAATATTTGTTGTTTTAAATAATGGATTTCAGCCATCCACGCCACAGGAAAAAATAAATATGGCGGACGAAAACGTGGTATTGTTTGACGAAGATTTTAACGTTGTTAAAACAGGATGTGAATCAAAAAGAAACGTTACAGAGCAAACAAAGTAATTGTTACCACATCCATCTTAAAAAAAACCCATTTTTTTTTGCGTTTTGTGAAAGAATATCTTCATTAAATTATTGCGTATTTTACTATAGTCACCTAAATAGGCGACACGTAACCTAATTAGGTTATATATTTCATTTTAACATAATTCTTACTTGCGCGAACATATCGAGGCACGAGTGACAATTTTGGAATCATGGTTGCATAGACTATCCATTCTGAACAAAGAGTTTTTGCGATTTTTTCTTAGGAATGTGTGAAAAGCCATTAAATATTGTAATGTCTTAACTAGGTTACATATGGCCTAACTAGGCTACAATGAGTCGCCTAAATAGGTGGTATGCCCTAACTAGCCTACCGTCGCCTAATTAAGTGTTTACCCTGACTGAGAGTTTAAAAGTACTTAATCAATAAAGGGTTAGCTACCACAAATGAAACTGTTTAGCTAGCTGACCTTTCTAGAGCAAAAACATGTTAGCTCTGGCTGGTAGCTAACTAACTATAACTATAACTATAATGTGGCGCCGTAGATTAGTGGTTATATCTTTCGTACTCTGTGCGGGAGACCGGGGTTCGATTCCTCTTGACGGCGAGTGAATGTTACCATAGCCCCGGGTTAACCCAAGCCATGTGAGGGAAATTGGGGAGATGGCACACTGTGTGGGCCGTTGGATGTTGCCGGGAGTTGTCTAGTAGAGCGTGGGCCCTACTAATTGGGTCTGCGTTGCTCAAAATGAGCATTAAATACTCTAGGACTCTCCATCTCACGGCTGTTTCGCTACGGTCAAACCGCGGACAAAATTAAAATGGCTTCCACAATTTTTTTTGAAATTTTGTATTTTTATCATTTTTTAAGTTATTGAAACTTTTTTTGTATTGTTTTAATTTTACTGAAATAAAAAGTATTAAAACGATCTACTTTTCTCCTTTTTAAATATATAAATATGTTATACATGTGTGTTATGAATTTCGAGTTATTTCGTCGAACAAAACACACAAAATTAAAAAAAACATTATTTTTGGCGAAAGTATACCATCTTTCCAACCTCGTGGCAACGCCGCGCTACTAGCTACGGACTTGACAATTGGTATGGGGGGCCTGGAAACAAGGTTCTATCGGCCAGTACCGTGCACCGTTCGTCTCACAAACTATAAACTACTTAAATTTTAAGTTAAAGTCTTCTTCAGGCGCTAAAAAATAGGAGAAAAAGTTTCCAAAGTGGTGCTCGGGAATTTGATTAGTGTGATCCCTTTTCTGTCTAATTAAATAAGTATCTAAACTTCTAAGAGATTCATAGCGATGCCATTTAATGTTTTGTTAGGTATGGTTTTTCCCAGCAAAATTACGGCAACCCGGTGTTTACTGTTGACTTGATTGCTCGACCCGGGAATCCTAGTCCGAAACCGGGATTTTTCGAAAATGTTGGAATAAGCGAGACAACGGTGTCTTAGCAATTTTGAAGCTAGCTAAAGTTTGGCAGAGCACGAGGTAAGGGACAAAACAGTAAACTACTTTATTTTGCAGGGATTTTAATATTTTTTTTTGCTACAAGATCACCCTTGATTTTAAGAAATTGTTTTATAGCTTGTAAAACTTCAAACGTGGCTAATTGTTATCTTTTTTAATCTTTTTTCTTCTGTTTTGTATTTTTCTGTAAAGAGTAGCTATTTTTTGGTCCTACAGTTTTGCATTTTGCATCGTGTTTTGTAGCTAAGTCACTTAATACTTTTTTTTTATATTTAGTTAAGACTTTGGTGGGCTTTCTCAAGATGAAATTGTTGAAATCAAAGATGTTTATGGCTAGCTAATCTTGGCTTTATCACAAGATTGGGTGCTATTTTATACAATTTATAAAGAAACACAAAATGATTGCTTTGTATATATTTAATGTATATAATAAATAAACTATTTATGCACAACTTGAGATATTTTCTACTAGCATGATAAACTAGAATGTTGAAACGGTCGACTCTGAATGACGTTTTATTTAATGTATGATGTCACATATTTGGCCCGAAAACCCTTAGGACCAAAAGTGACCCTTTGGACAATTTCGGACAGTTAAATATTACATCTACTTCATCTTTAATGGCCTCAGAATCCAAAGTAATGTTTTTTATTCAGTTAATAAACAAATTTTAGCATACATTCAGGCTCTAAAGGCCGTTTTTCACATAATTTCTCACATTTAGCCCAAAATTAACCCTTTGGACAATTTCGGACAGACTAATATGTCATCTACATCATTTTCAATGGCCTTAGAATCCAAAGTAATGTTTTTTATTCAGTTAATAAACAAATTTTAGCATACATTCAGGCTCTAAAGGCCGTTTTTCACATAATTTCTCACATTTAGCCCAAAATTAACCCTTTGGACAATTTCGGACAGACTAATATGTCATCTACATCATTTTCAATGGCCTTAGAATCCAAAGTAATGTTTTTTATTCAGTTAATAAACGAACTTTAAGCATACATTGAGGCTCTAAAGGCCGTTTTTCACATAGGTCTCACATTTGGCCCAAAAATAACCCTTTGGACAATTTCGGACAGTAATAAAATTAAGTAATTTTCATTCCAGATATTTAACCTAACCTGTGGACCATAAAAAACATGTTTCCTTAACTTTATTCCAGAGATATTGTGGAAGACATTCATCTAAATGATAATTTTTAAGTCATTTTTAGACATTTTGGCCTAAATATACCAATTTCGGACAGGTGTCCAAAAATATTTTTCTTTTAATAATATGGACAATTTATCTGAGATTATTATTCTTTTTACAGAATATAAAAATTTTATTTCGTTCTTGAGATATCCTGTTTTAACCGAGAGGGTAATTCGAATTATTTTTTCGTAACATTTTTGTCCGCTTCGAAACAGCCGTGATCTAAGCCATGGCCCCTCCTGGAAATAATAGACAGGGTATATCCCTCAATACTTGTGAGGCTAGCCATGTAAAATATGCAAATCTATCTATCTATCTATCTATCATACTTGCAATTCTTGCAAGGTAGGTTAGCTAGCTCACTCAAGTAGAACTCTCTCTTTCTCGTTTAGTTTTAGCTAGCCAGCTCCTTTTCAATAAATTCAGAGGCTGCATGACTAAATAGTATAAGGTATTGAAGCAAGTCAGAATATTCAGTGCCTTATGAACAAAAACACACAAAAATTTATGTAAAAACAAAGCAATCTTGGTGAAAGATAAGACAGAACAAATCAATGTTTTACCATCCCGCTAGGCAGCCATTAAAAATCGCCCCGGGTGCACAAGATAGACTTTGTTGTTATAAAACAAATAAACTACAGAACCGAACGATAAACAAACACTAAATTTACAGACCCGTAGCCACTTAAAGACACCCACTCGGACCACTTGACCCTGCGTGTTGTTGTTTGATTAATCCATTTCGTTTAGCACGAAATGTGACACGTTTTTATTCAAATCGCGTAACATTTTCTACTACTACTACTACTCAAGTGCGATGATGAAGCTTTTCAACTCATTACGCAAAACCTGGCCCATTCTTACTCAGTCGACTTGCAAAAAGGATCGGGGTAATAATTAGTATCGGAGAAATAACTATACGGCAGCAATGAATTACTTTAAAATTTGAACAACTTAACCAAGTGGGGAAAAAATAAAGTATTAAACGCCATTTATATTTTAGGCGTATTTAAAATTCAAGGTATAAGACTCATCTTAGTTTTGTCCAATTATTTGGCAAAGAAATTTAGATAAATCGCAACCTTTTCCTTAGTTTATCTTAGCAACCTCGTTCACAGAAAAATTTGTCTCACAATGGCGCTAGCGCTGCTTTTAAACAATAGAAAAACCCTGTGTTTCAATAAGACTAGGAATAAAATCGTGCATATGGCACACATTGGACCCTTAAGCACATCCTTGTTTGTATCAATAATTGCAACAAATTACTGACAATATGACCTTGACACGCCGAACTTCGTTACCAGTTTTTCATAAGAAACTTCGTATTTGACCGGTGATGTCATACAACCTTTGATTGTTATCAAGCCTAACCAAACGTGAACATGTTAATCCCACTCGACAGTGCAAGTTTTTTTATCTTGAATTATTTTTAAGTCGCCGGCCCAAGTTTACCGCCAGTTCCACTTACGCCGGCCCTAATTACGCCGATTTAAAAAATCGCCTTTACGCCCTTCTGGCGTTAAAAAAAATTACCATTGGAAACCCTACGCAATCTAAAAGGCCACCAATATGCTTTGTTTTATGAAATTTGACGGAACATATTGAAAAACGAAGAATGAACGGTTATTCTTTGATATCAGATAATTAGAATATCTTTAATTTCGTGTTATTTTATAAATAAACGCCAGTTTTTTCACTTTCTTTTAAAAAACGGCTATTTTAATGCCGGCCCTTATTTCCGCCAGTCGCAAAAATAATGCTGCCCGGGTTTTAAGGGCCAATAAGAAATACTTAACGTGATGACTAGCGAAAATAGATTTGATTTGGCTTATAGTCGCGCACCAGCATACTTACAATCTGGTTTCGACGGTTGGGCTTTCTTCTTGTTCTAAAAGAAAAAAAAAACCCGTTAAAATCGACTGAATGGGCGAGGCAGGTAACAGTGACAAACATGAGCAGTCACCTTCGCGTCCGAGTCTTTCCGTTCACGATGGTCTTTCTTCTCTTTTTGAGACTGAAAATACACGCACTGCGATGACTCCGAGAAATGACGTGATGTTTATTTATAGAAAAAAACAAATGCGATTCATATCTTACTTTTTTCTCTTTTGGTTTACCACGAAATAAACCATAGCGTTTCTTTTGTTTTTCGTCCTGACTCGATTTTCGCTACAAGAACAAAAACGTATGAGCAATTTATCAAAACATAAAAGTCAAGAAAGGTTATTAAATTAATCCGTCATTACATCACTGACTAAAAAAAGTGATTACGTCATCTAAGTATTTAAAACTTTCGAAAGTAACATCGAAACTGAAATATTGCATGCTTTTAAGTAAACAAATTCATAAATTTAAACACAATACAGTCGAAAGGCTGTTTTTCACCACAAGAAAATTTTCTGGGGAGCGGAGCGGAACGGACAAGAACAGAATTTTGTGAGTGCTAACGTGTTTACAATGGTTGCCGATATGAACAAATTTAAATTAGAAAGGCTGACCAGGCCCCCTTTTATCAACATTAAGGGTTATGTCAATGTTGTTTACATCAAGTAAAAACAGAAAAAAATTCGTAAAAATATTTTACAAAGAAGACGAATAGGTAGGAGGAGGAGACAGAAGCTTCTCAAAAATACAGCGCGGCAGGGACAATAAACTACGCGAAGTCAAGCTTGAGAACCTATATAGGAGCCAGGGTTAGGAATCTATGCAGGGTGAGGGTTAAGAATCTACGCACATCATGTTCAGCGTGACGTTCGGCGATCTCGAAAGAAGTTCCCTCATCGGTGTCTTCATCTTCTTGATTTGCAAATTTTCGGCCATAACTAAGATATAAGAACATTAGTTAACATGGCTAACATTACCTCATATGAATCTTGTTGACCCTGATAACACAGACCCTAAATTAACGCCCGCTTATTGCAAGGCGGTATTTACTGGCGTTTTTTGCAATTACTACGGTCAAACTCTCATAGACCCTTCTAACGCCACCCTTTTAAAACTACCGCTAAAAAAGTCTGCGTAACAAACTCCACCGCGTGACAAAAACGTAGAAAAAGGATAAGGAAGGTCTAATTTTGTATAGCTCTATAAACCAAAACTGAAACCCGTCCTGTAAAGGTGAAAAAATAATTTGAGATTTGCGTCAAAAATATTAATTAAAAACAAGATCCTGTAATTGCCATTATTATGAATCAATACCGTTTCCATAACAATGACTGTAATGCTTCAGAACACTTAAGTTATTATATTACGTGAATATTTTTTACCATATGCACTTTAAAATGAATGACAAAAAATTACTGAAGTCATGCATGTAGCGTAGCACTGTGTGAGGACAGGTGTAATGTTCATTAGTTGATTTCAAGTCGTAAGCACTGCAAATACGATCTTGAAAAAACTTAGAACAAAACATTAAGGATTGGACTTTTGTTTTTTTCTTCTCGAGAGATTAGACTTTTTATCGTGCTATTTTGTAGTACAATCGTACAGTGATCGTGTGCAATGGTGCTTACAACTTTCCAGAAACATATCACAGTAGACTCACGACTCCTCGAACCGGATAGCTTAAAGTTAACTTGAATTTAAAACTTTTTTCTGATTTCTTAAAAACAGATCATAAATCACTCGTTAGCTTAAATTCTGGACAACTCGAAATTTGTTAATTAGGTCAGTTTTCTTCCCACAACTCGAACTTTTTTCCGCAGAAAAAGACACGATAATAAGATAACTAATTCTTTTTCTCTTGATTTTAAATTTATAAGAACAAATTAAGCGTAGTTGTTTAGAAGAAGTCATCAGGGCCCAGTTAATGAATACTTTGAATGGTGGGTTCGAGAATAATGCACTAGAAAATCGCTCTTAATCGAATATCATTATTATATATGACTAGAAAAATCCACGGAGGATCTCCCGTCGTTCATATCTCCCGCATTACTAGTTCGTGCATTCTTAGCAGCCTGTTTACATGAAGTAATAAAATTAACTCGGACAGGGGGTTCTTATTTTGATTATAGGTACCATTATAATGCAGCTTTTTGGATTAAATAACCTCCTAATTTCAAAAAAATTGCAGAAAGACTATAGGAAGTAAGTCTTTTCTCTTTAGTATTTTGGAGGTTCTAGTAACTATGAGTCTACTGTATATGAAGTTGTGGTAAACCAATTGGAATTGTTGAGTATCTCAAAAACTCCAACCACTGCAACTGCGGTCAACAACTTCTGTGCTCTTGTGTAAATGTCTTATAGTTTTCCGCAATAGAAGCTATAAGGAACACAAAGAGACGCCACAGAGGAGAATGTTCATTCTGTCGGAAGGTTAAAATCTAATTTGTTATTCCCTGTTTTTTACAATCAGACAACAAATAAATTTAACGACCAAATTTAATGCTTGTTTCGCAAATATTTATATATTGAAGAGAATTACACTACAAAGCCAAACAACGAAAGCAACAATGAAATTCCTATGAAATCTTTTGACCTGAGAAAATTTTGACTTCGTTGGCACTAGATACAAATTTGACTGATTTAACAGATTTTTTACCAATTTTGCCGAACTTTACCGACCGAATGAACACCCCAAAGGAGGAGTGTGATAAGAGGAATTATGATACCTTGGTGGAAGTGCACTAGTCGATACTCTTCTACGTGCTTGTTCCCTGTAAAATGTAGTCGATGAAAAGATGAATTATTCGAATGCTATGTGCAGGTTAATACGTGCATGGTACTATTCTACGTTACAGCTGAGTGAATGTTATGATAGTGTTTTGTTCACGCTGTCATTAGTCAAATTCAGTTTTCAAAATTACTTGTTGCAGAGATTAATATTTAGTAACTCTTCTTGACTCTCCTCCACAAAATCCACATCACTTAAAAATTCAAAATACTACTAGAGTGCGAAAACTTTTAGTTCGTCAAAAACCGTGCGTCATCTCAGGTGGTTAGGAAATCAACTTACTTTTCTGTTTCAAGATTTTTTCCCAGATTTTCAATTGAAACACTTGATTGCGATTTTTTCACTTCATTATCGTAAGACACGCAACGAACGAGGCTAAATAGAAAACGAAGCATCATTATCAATCATGGGGGGTACCGGAAGAAAGGGAGGCGGCAAGGGGAGGGGGAGTGGTTGGAGGGTAGGTGGGGACGTTCTTAAATTTACATTTAGCTATGTTCCAAAACCCGAAAATTCCACGCAAGAGGGACGGAATAGGATATTCTGATTAACTCGCCAAAACAGAATACGATCCTCCTTTTGTTCGCGCTAAATTCCATTAGCCAATTAAAATGCTTAAAATTATCCCGCGCGTAATAATCCTCTCAGTGGAGGACGACTTTTTTACACAAGTGAAAGTTGAAGTAAATATCGAACGAAAATGGTATGGAAAATCCCGGAATAAATGCTAGCGACATGATAATGTCACGATATTCTTCAAGTCCTGGGCAAATACGAATATTCTGTTCGGACTTTAATGATGCTACGCAAACAGAAAGTCATCGGAAAAAATTAATTAACAAGCGGAACTTATTTGAATGAAGACATTATGCGCGAAAATGATCAATTCGAAATGATTCGCGAAATTTAAATGCGCGGAAATAAAAGTATCATAGGTATTTGAATTACAAAAGCAGTCTTGAAAAATCATAAAACAGAGTTATCGTACTTTCTTTTAAAGTTTGGCGCGATTTTCAATGAAAATTTGAGACTTAATCTGAAAAGTTAAATTAAGGAATGACAAAGAGCAACTTACATATCGCCGCACATATCTTCATGTGTGATCACATCGAAGTTGCTCTCACTGAAGAAAGTAATTGTTCTGGTTTTTACACATAACTACTCAAAAACGCGGTAAAGGTGTAGTATGTTGTATAATTAAAAAGTGCTGTGCGATGATTTTTCAGTTTGTATTGTATTTGCGTCGTTAAATTTTCTCCGCATGCAATTAGAAGTCGTGTTCTAAGTAAGAACTTTTGCGTTGGTTAAGGTGTCAATTTATATGTCATTTTGCTGATAAAAGTGCTAGTGCGATGTTAATAGCAGTCAACGTAAGTGTGCAGTTCAACCTTGTTCCCAGGGCCCTTACCTGAAAGGAACGCCGTCCCGATACTAGAAATTGTATGTAATTGTATGCAAAATGCCCTGAGGACGAGATTGTGTGTAGTTGTACTGCATGCATTGATTCGAAAGGTCGAGTGCATGGAGAGTAAAACGTTAAGCTAACTACTATCTGATAAATTAACTGGTGGTTCATTTTTAGACGAAAGTTTTTAAAGATCTAAGCATGCCTATTTCTAGAATGTTAGAAATTATTAACGATCCTAGAAAAAACTAGAACGATTCAAATAAACGGAAACAGAATACAGAACATTTCAGGATCCAATAAAGTTCGCAATGCAAATTGTTCACGATGGAGAGTGATAACGAATTTGAGTTATTACCGCTCTCCTCCATGGAGTGACTACTACACTACATACCTGTCGTCATGTTCTGCTGATTTTGTCGGCAGATAATCCAGATCGATGCCACCTGTTATTGTTTTTCGACGATCTAAACGAAAAATAAAATAAATTTTATAAGCAGAAACTTCGTTGGGGAAAAGTAACGAAATTTCCGACGGGAGGCAAAAACTTCCGTAGGAAAATTTTGTTTCTGACGAGTACGCTGGTAGTTTCAGAAATCTAACGAAAATTTGGTTAGTTTAGCTATTCCTGAAAAAATCTTTAGGACACAGAGCAATTCCGCAAAAATACGACTTTCTTATATCTCCTTAAAGTGGAAAGAAAATACCAAACAAACGAGGAGGAATATACCAACCAAACACCAAAAGTAAAAAGTAAAAACGACTTACCTTCGTCGAGTGTGTTTTTGTCCTTCTTCTTCATCTCCAGCGAAGACATCGACTTTGCTTTTTTAAACGAAATGCGACTCAACAAAGATGGCTTCTTCGTAATGCGCACAAATTCCTCCTGACTTGACGTCGACGAACATCGGGATATTTGGACGTCGTTTAACGATAGTAACGAAGACGCACGATAAGAACCGTTCGAGAATTTCTCGCTACCGGAGCGCGAACGCGATTTGGTCGAGTCACATTCAGACGTTAACGATTCTTCACTTCCATTTGTACCGTTCACGCTTAGCTGACTGGTAGAAGACATTTCGGAATTTAACCCGTCTCCGTCAACCTCCGTCATAAGTGCATCCAAACTATGACCTCTAGTTAGACCGCTCTCAGGTGTATTGACTAGCGCATTGGAGCCACCTTGATACATTTCAACAATACCTTGCCGTTCGACCATTTTTAAATTTTCAAAACTATCCGATAACGGCCTGTCTTTTTTCGCGCCGCTTCTTTTTAATATACCGACACGCTTCGGTGGATGAGGAGGTAAATCCGACAAAGAACGTGTTTGAGTCGACGACACTAAACCGTCGTGTTTAGGCCGACGCATTACAGGTGAAACATCAGCTTTTAGTTCTTCTTCAGTTTCCTCTGTTACAGATTCAAGTTTAAAATAATTTGCAGAATCCGCTACGTCAGGATCACCTTCTACCGTTGCTACACTCTCCTCACTGTTTTCAATAACAATTTCAGTAACAGGTATAGCTTCCTCGAATGAAGTGGGTAAAATCTCGATGACCTCAGCTTCCGTCACCTCGATTGTGCTCACTGAAACATTGCTTAATCGACGTGAATAATCTATCTTAGAATCTTCTTCCGAAACCTCTCTCTGCTCCACTGACTGTATCTGTTGTGGTTCTTCTGAAAAAACAGATTCTTGATTTTTGATTGGCTCCGACTCGGTTTTCTCAGCGTCTTCTATACATGTAACTTCTTCTTTCTTTTCGTCGATCTCGCTTTCAGTTTTCTCGGGAATATCTTCGGTATCCTTAGCAAGTTCTTCTTCTTCTATTTTCTTTTCTTGACTCGAATCGAGAGTTTTATCGAGTAAATCTTCACTCGAAGAATCGTTTATGCTCACCTCAACGTAACTGTCTTCTGGCAGTTGATCTAAAAAATTAAACAGAGGACGAAAATCTTTGAAATAGTCGCAACCTTTTCTTTATCTTCTTTTGTAACAATTTAGGTAGCAATCATTGGTCACACATCTCTATCTACATTCGTAATAATTCAGGCAACAATCGATGGTAAAAGGCAACCTCTATCTCTATTACATTCGTAGCAATCTAAGTACCAATCACTGCTTACATAGCCTTTCTACTTCATGCACGAAATGCAACAATCATTGTTCATACAACCGAAACTTCATCCACATAACAATATTAGCAACAATCAATGGTCACACAACCCTGCAACTCCATTCACATGCATAAAAACAATTCTTACCTTCTTTTTCATCCGTTATCACATTCCCATTCGTATCTGTATAATCAGCAACCTCTTTTTCGAACTACAATGAAATTATGTCTCGCTTATTCAAACTAAATGTTCCTAAATATGTACTAATCAGTCTGGGATACGAAGCAAGTAACCTTGTTCGAAAGGACTAGTGTTTAGTATAAAGATTAATATTCAAAACTCTAACACGGCTTCCTTTGTAAAACAACAAATGGTCTCACTTTAAGGTAGCCTGGTATTCGATGTTTAAAAACTATTTTTTTCAGTCAGAAATAAAACCTATAAAATCATTCCAGTAACTTCAACTTCTACATTCAATTTCTTTGAACAGCTAAATATGACACGAAGAGCTATGCAATTAAAACAGAATTAAAGCGAATTGAAAAAGACTATTTCCATGGTACTCATGCATTAGAAGATAAATTGTAACGAATATCTTCAGAGAAGTAGAAATGTTGTAGGTAGTTAGTTTAAAATAATTTACTTTTATATAAAATTATTTGTAGATCATTTTAAAGTTGTGTTAAAAAAAAATTAAATTTAAATTTTCTAGGTGACACAAAATAGATGGAATTTCAATGAACTTTAAATCTTGTGATCGAATGATTTATTCGAATAACAGTTATGTAAACATATAAAAAGTAAAACTGTCAACGTTTTCTTTCACAACACATACACACTACGAAGAAAAAAGACATAAAAGCGTGGACGCTGAGATTTGATTTTGCATTAAGTCCACTACGTATGAATGTTTTATTAGCGCAAGGATTCCTAAAAACAATGCACCACTCTCTAAGTCCTCCAATTTATACAAGGAAAACGCAATACATCACAAATAGGTTATTTTCACCAATATAAAACGATTAGCCAAAACACCTTAGATATGGAAAGCATTATTAGATTATTAGGTCTCCCGCCAAAATTCACTTTAACATTGCGGAAGTGACGCAGGAAAATGTGCATGACGTAATGAGGTAGGGAGAACCACAAAAACAACACTGCAAAAAGAACATCCACAAGTAAAATATATAATGAAATGCAACAAGCTATTACGATGGTTGTGTCCAGTGGAATATACAGGATTTGTTAATGGAAGCAATAATGATAACACAAACCATAACAACAACAACAATAACAACAACAACAACAAACAAACAAACAACAAAAACAACAACAACAACAACAATAACAACAACAAAAACACAACAAGCAATAACAAATCATCATTAGCAGCTGCAGCAGCAGCAGCGATAACGACAACAACAAAGACGGCGACTTTAATACGATGACGTACAAAAAACACCGACAACATAGACACACCTCTAATATAAGATATTCATCCATCAATAAACCTTTTCGAGATGGCGATAATAACTTCAGTAAACAAACTGGCGGTAGTGTTGTGATGCTCACTTTCGTTTTAAATGGAATCAAAAAAACATATACACTATTTACATGTTTTGATATAACACAACATCGAACACAGAGTTGGACAGCACACTGTGTTATCACAGTCAAAACATTTAATATTGTTTATTTTAAAAAACCTACACTGTGAAATCATTCTAATCAACGTGAGAGAGACACGTGGAAAGAACGAAGTGATAGAAATTTGATATAAAGCGCCTGGAGAACATAAATACCGCGATTCCTTCAAAGAAAGCCAACTATAGAATCAGCGTCCATCTTTTATGACATCATAATTTAGTGATATCGGCTTGTCATAACTTCCCTGTTCGTAAAATTACAGAACAATCATCTCGCTAAAGGCTACAGGTCCGTCTGAAATACAACAGTAAGGACGAAGAAAAGATAATGCGTAAAGATTGGATGAATCTATATGAATAAACCAACGGATAACCGTTCCAATAACGGCAATGGAACTGCTTTCAGGAGTACAGACATGGACAACCTTGAGAAGGAATCTATGGAACTCAACCGTAGTGTACTGTACACAAACTGTGTGGACATAGCTCTTGATTGGAACAAGCAACACAACTGGTTCATTCCATGCAATAACTTAACTAACAAGACTATTCTAGTAGCTTCATAGTAGTTTCTCCTATGAAGACTTTTATAATGCAGGTGAACTCTGAGCCACTGACTAGGGCCAATCTTTTTTTAGACCAAGTAAAAGTGCTATTCTTAAAATAGTAAAGACGGTGAAATAGGACGCGGACACTTTACATGATGGGCGATTTTAACTACAGCATTTCGAGTTGTTGTAATACATATGTACGTATGAGCAAGGCGTCGACACATATCGTGGTTGGAAAATAGATGCAGGATTTTAAGTGTTCAAATTGCCATAATAATAATTGCTCAATGTTTGCATATAATCTAGTAGTGCTGAAATGAAAACAACGAAATAGAACTCATTTAACAAGCCTTGCAACTACACACTATACGTTTGGAGAGCACGATGGTTAACTTGTGATAGATTTAGATGTAATAGACTTGTATATGTTTTAAAACAATTACAAAGCTATATTGCTTTGTGATTAGCAACATTAGGCACCGTTAAGAATTGGCTGCTTATAAACTGAGTCCTCATACAAGGTGTAGCTATATCCTGTTTTACGGATGAACTTAAGCCTACTTTTAAATTTGGTTTTACAAGAACAACTCAATTTTATAGCTGGCTATTTTAAAAAAAATTCCATTTTCCCTTTTCTTATTGAAAAGTTTATGATAAAAAAAGAAGAAGAATTATTCGTGAAAAACAATAGAACATTACACCATTTGTTGTTGGTTAGTGTTGTTCCCAGGCTTGCTTTGCTTTTAGAAAGTTATACCATCTACATTGTAATTTTTGACTTTCCGTCTGTAAACCAAAGATGGTAGCTGCGAGTAGTGATGGGTAAATTCCCTATGTATTTTTCAACAGGCTAATGACTAACTTGAACCAAAATTGATAAGCTTGTTATCACAAACTACATAGAAAAGAAGTGTTCCTGCCAGTAGACCAGTCTTGAAACGCTATAGTTCATAAAGTAACACAGTTTAGTATCCAGAAGATATATACTTTTAAATATACTGTAAAACTTAAATTTAAATGAGAAACATTAATTCAAAAAACTTCGAATATAAAACTAAAGTGTAAATTGAAGAAATTCTAGAATTAAACCAGTCAGAAGGCTTCTCATAAAGAAACAAACAAACAAAATACGATTCAGAAATTTAACAATTGGAATATCCTCTCATATAAGAAATTATAGGAAGGAGAGCAAGTTTACATAAAAACCCAATTATCCAAATTTATGATCAGAAGTAATTACCATGATAAACATACAACTGAAGGATGAATTTCTTAATGTATACCGGGAAAGTAATTATTGTGATCAAACTAAATCTCTTCCTACTGAGCATAAATATAGAAAGATGGAAAAGAAAATTTATACCATAGAAGAAATAAAACGTTTAAAGTAACCTACGCTCCAAGATATAGTCGAAAAATAAATTATTGAAGCTTACAACTACGTTTTTTTTACCTTCTGGATGTTTATATAAAAATATGACAGAGAAATTTTATACGACACAAAAAATAAAACTCCAAGATACCTTGTATAGTTGAAGCCCACAAACACTGTTTTTTTTTTGTACTTTCTGAATGTTTATACTCATACAGAATTGGTTAGCTACCTGTCAAAAAGTGTAAGATATCACACCTTATCCTGACACATTGTGTGGTACAAAAACATTACATTGGTGAAATTACACCAAATATTACACTGCATGAAGAAGTTACAACATTACAAACAGGAATGCTGCTTTAGTAGAAAGGACCAAATTCTGGCAATTTTTAGGCGTAAAATCCTGACTATTTCAACATCATAACCAAAGCTTTATCCAAGTGTTTTAACATCATATCCAGACTGAACCATGCAACAGAAAAATCTAGTCATCATCATATAAACAGTCAAGACCTTATCATGGCTTGCTGACGTTATCTTAAAACCACTGACACATTTTAGAATAACATTTTTCAAAAAAAACTAGAAAAAATCTTGACATAACTATTCAAAATATTGTATAACATAGCAAAACCATTAGTTACTCATGATATAACCGACTTGACATTTTATATTTTTTGGTTTATACCACGCACAATGGTGTTGACACTAGAAGAAAGTGTTAATTTCTTACCATCAACACTTTACTGATACAACACTGCAGCATAACAACACATTTGTGTCACACATTTAACACTTTATTAAAGTCAATCCCGAAATACTGTTTATACTACAAAAGATATACAAAAGATAACTTAACTGAAGTTCATTTTGCAGGACACCACACAGCAAAATAAACACAATTGAGGAGATACAAATAAAGATGGTAGAACCAGAAGTAAATATTAAATAGAGCCATAAAAGGAAAAAAAACTTGTTGTGGAATTATTATTTAAAACATTCTGGTACAATGTAAACATTGTTTCTGCAAATGTGATTTGTGTTTGAAATGTACATATGTATTTTACAGGAAATAAGCAGGGCTGTCGTATGCAATACATTGGAAGGTTGAACCAAATCCATTACAAACCAGTGGATTACAAATAAAATACAACAATTTTTTTTATAAGCAACTTAATTTTTTTATTTCAGCATTGGTTGCCAAGGGTAGGATTTTGTTAAGTTAACAATTGCTATTTTTGCACTTTAATATTATGATTTTGTAGAAAAGAACACTGTTCATTGTTTTAAAGAACTGTTTTGTGGAATGCTTGTCAGTATATCCAGGTGTAAGACTTGGTTGGTTAACTCGTCAAATTTTTAGCCTGGCAAGTTGCTTAACCTTAACAGTTGCTGCAGTTTTGACCCAAATTTCAGCCTAAGCCATTAGTGACTCAGTTGCTTATAACAATTGTACTATCAATTTAGAGTTTACTTATTCTTTTTTAGTAAAAGAAAAGCATATGCATTCAGGGACTTAGCGGAATGTTCAAAATTCCTGTCATTTTTCCTGAGATTTCACGAAAAGACCATTTTGCCTATATTTTTAAACTTCCTGACAATTCCTGACATTCATGACAGAGTGTACGCTATGTTTTAATCCATACCTCAAGAAAGTTGTATCTCGTTTGAAGATTTTCAAGAAACTCAGTAAACAGTTATAAGTTTCATCTTTTCTTAGTTCTTTCATCAAAAAAATATGTAGGATAAGAATATAATATATAGTTTGTGTAACAGTAGATCCTAATTCTTGATTAAAAGCCATACAATGCAGCTACACTAGACATCAATTGTTAAATTTCCCTATGCATTTGTTTAAATACGTAGTGGGTAAATCTATTCAAAGTTACAGCAATCTACTTGCCAACTCCGTTCGTAAAAAATAGCGATTCAATAATAGAAAACTGGGGAAACTTCATACACACTCTAAGCTACTTAAAAAAATTCATTATTATTATTTTGTGGCAGCAGAAATCACTAGCAAAACAATATCAATAGTTCTATGACCTGTTGAAAAATCTACTTCCTTAAGAAAGCAAATATTGATGACCCAACCACAAACAAATGACCCGTAAAGATATACAAAAAATATACGAGACGTCAGTTATTTCTACCTGTTATTAAGTATATTAGTCAAATGAAGGCTTCACTAACTTCAAAAATGCTATTGATATCAGTCCACTTCATTTCATTGTTTTGACGTCAAAATACTTTGTCTAATTTGCTAATAGCATATCTACTTTGCCTGTTACAGACATGCAGACTTATAGATCACTTTCAAGACCAGACCTTAAATATTATATTGAGATAATGTAAACAAAATGCACATGTTAATAAAATAAAGTTTTATGTTAATACTGCGAAACATGTGGGTAATATGAAAATAAAAAAGCGGCCTTACTGGCTCCATAGTTTCTTTGTAACTTAAGCTTCGGAGTCGTCGTATTTCTTCATTTATTTCTTGCAGCTTCTTCAGGCTCTCAGCTAAACAATTTTTTGTAAATATAACTTTAACACAAGAAATGATAGTAGAAGTGAGGTTTGAAATCTTTCAAAATATAGTATCGATAAAATGACAGGTTTAGAATTTTCCTAAATGATTGGACATCCTTACTTTACTCAACATTTTGACGCAACTTACCCAATGGTGATGGATCCTCAGATGAAGAAATGACACCATTTCCATGAACTGGATCTGAAAAACAAATCCCTTTCACAATTACACAAAATGAAACATATCTTAAAAATCATGATTGCATGAACCCTTTTACAAAGTGAATAGTGCTTTGGCCTTTAATCACAAATCATCAGAGATGCTAAAGGAATACTTTATTTATAATGCTATATAATGGATGTATCCACTCTATTATTCCCACCTAAAATTCTGAAATAAACCTGCCTTTTTGGCATGGATTGAAAAAATAATCGCGCTTCTACAATAATCTTGTATACATGATTACAAACTTCTATCAAAGTTTGTAATGTATCTATGTTCAGCAATGTTTTTGTTGCATTTAGCAGTGTAAGTTGTATTTTAGAACAATTTTGAATGCATAAAAGTTGCATTTTTCATTGCACAGGACAGATTTGTCCTAAATCGATTTGTGTCTTTACGTTTTTTAAACACAATAATTTTATGACTTTTTAAAACTTGCTGATTGTCTTTCGTTGAGAATAATACAATCTACTTTCCATTCTTTGAATAAATAATCCTGCCTAATATTTTTCCCTCTTAGGTAAACTCGCCTTTATTTCCAAGGTCGAAACGTTAATCCGGCAGCAGGGATAAGGTAAACACTGTATAACTGCGTAATTCTTAACAACCATAGTCTAGTAAATGCCTCTCAAATGCCCGTAACATGTGCATAAACTAACCTTTTGAAGCTGCCGCAAGTTTGTCAAGCTCTTTGAGAAGCATGAGATCTTTTGCTAACAAAAAAGAAATAACAAAAAATTTACAAATACAGAACACTTTTATAGCAACTACACAGAAGCCACACAACAATAGGTCATAAAATGAAGTTTTATCACCTTGATTTAAAAAAGAACTCTAAAATCCTTAGTTTAGGAAGGGTATGAGTTTGAGAGTATGCACATATTGCACAGGATCAAAATCTTTTATCAAAATCAGCTTCATTAATTATCACTTATGTGTCCTGTGAGATGAGAAATATGTAACAATAACTGGTTTATTAAAGTTATTGCAAAAAAAAAAGCAAAGCTTACTTAAATCTTCTTTGTTATCCGTAACAGTGTTGGTGATTGTAGTTGTTCCAAGTTTGTGTCGTTTCACGCTTGGTCGTTTGCTTTCGTCATCTGGTTTAGATTCTTGATTGATTTCTTCTTCACATGGAACCCTAACAAATAAACCAAATGCAAAAGTTATGTCATAATTAAAGCATAAAACACCCATTGAAATGCATTGGTGAAGCAGTTGTCCATTAAAAGAAATGTTGTCTTCCTTGATCCATTACATTTGCAATATGAATGCTAATATATGTGTAACTTGTTTGGTAAAAACAATTTTCAATTTCTAGTTCCAAAGCAAAAATTTGATAACTATAATTTAAAATTTATCTTCTTTAAACTTCAACAATAACGTATTTAATAATCAACACTATAATGTAAACATTGTTCGTATTTACGTTCTATAGCTACATACTTTCTCTGAAATGGTGTTTAGTAAAAACAAAGAAATTTTCACCTTTCTTCACACAACATAAAAAAAGTTCCCTGCCCAGATGCATACATGACTTTAACAATAAAAATGAAGTAGTAGCAGCAACGGCAGTAAAATTTAGCTCAAGTTTCTTGATTATCAAAAAAGATTTACGCAAAAAAACTTTTAAAGTTTCTTTTATCTTGAAGTATAACTTATTTATTTTGTAAGAGTACTTGACGTGTATTAAGGATATCATATTCAAGGACTTTAGCATGCAAGAAAAATAACTTTTAAAATTAAACAATAAAAAATGTTGTTATTGTCTGTAATCCTCAACTGTGCACAATACTATGTGTACATGTTAAAGGAAATAATTGTTACAGTAACGCCACAGTTTTATAACACCTTGTTCAATCACTTCTAGCTTGTTCTTTATGAGATCTTTAGCCTTAAGGTTTTTTAATACCTGATGTTTCAAGTTTTATAAATATTTACATGAATACGTTTTGAAAATCTAAAATGTCTGATTTAAAACCTTGTTTATTGTAGTAAAAACACTATTGTATATATGATAGAGATATTTAGGCAAAGTAAAAAATTTATGTTAAGTTATGAAAATACTACAGCATGAAATTTAACCTATCCTAGTTTTCTGAAGATATATATGAATGCTTACAAAGATAAGAAAAAAGAACAAAATAATTCTACCCACAAAACTACAAATGACAACATCACACAATGTATATATATAGATTCTGTGTGAGATTGCTTCCTTTACTTGTTAAACAACATTAAAATCATAACTGATAGAGGAAGTAGCCACATTCTATAAATCCTCAATTAACATTGAATATATGCATATCATAATTGGTTAATTAAGGTTAATTGTCTAATTTAAATAAAGTAACTGAATTCAATATAAACTAGAAAATAAGGTTGTATGGAATAACATGGCTATGAAGTAGTATAAAGTTATTATAAACGTTTGTTTATGAAAAATTAATATAATTAATAAAATGGTAGTTAAGTGAACAAACAAAATATTTAAATACGATTGTGGAAGTCCACGATTGTGGAAGTCCCATGAAATGCCACATAGTGATGGTGTCACTTTAAAAAACACCCAGTCCGGTCTGTGAACGGTTGGCGCTAGGAAGGGCATCCAGCTGTAAAACAATGCCAAAACTCTTTATTAATGGCCGTAAGAATAGTTGATCAGACAAACTGCGTAAACGGGGCTGGAACTCTAAGGAGTATTTACTCAAATGAGTGTCTAGGCTGCTCATTTAAATTTGGAGGTTTAAGGAGGGGAACTTATTAGAGGGAGACACTCATTCAAGATTAACAACATCAAATCAGAAATGACGAAACTTTTTAAATTTTCTACATCAGAAACATACTTTGTTTTTCATGGAGTCTTTTATGATCAAATTGATAGAGTGACTATGGGCTTGACTAGGACCAATCTTAGTTAACATATCTATGGGTATCCATGGAAAATAGAAACACAATAAAAAAACCTGATGTGAAATTGGAACAAGTAAAAAACTTAGGACCAGAAAAAAAGCAAGCTATATGGTAAAGGATAATACTACGAGAGTTAAATCAAAATTACCCAGAATCAAAATGCCAATCTTCATCTCCAACATGGGGTATGCCATCCAAGATTGCATAAAATAACGTTTCCATGACAAAACAAAACATATGTACTCACTTTTGAATTTTGTTAAACTTACTTCAACCACATACAGTATATACAGTCTAAAAACTAACCAACGAAACTTAATCCATGTTTTTACATATGGTTACATATGAAGCCATCATAATATTTTTGATGTGAAAACTGTAAAACTGTAAAAATAATACTCAGATAATCTTTCCTTTTTAAATACTCTTATAACAAATCTTAGAATGTGAAAAAAAAAAGGAATTATTGACTCGTAAAGCAAAACTGACTTGTACACTCGAATCTTCTCTGTCTGAACTTCAGGCTCTTTTTCCTAATACTATTTTGCTAAACATCACCCAACAAAAACAACAACAACAACAACACTTCACAACAACTTTATTACACGCTATTTTAGAACCTAAGGCACTTGTGTTAAATACGATGCTCAGCTTATATGAAGTGTCTAGAAAGGATTTTTCTGATTTGTAGTTTAAGTCGAGGTTCTGAATACCTTTTTATTCAAACATTAACAACTGATTAGTAACTTTAAAAATACAGCATTTACTCTACTGAGGATCCAGAACTGCTTATTTTTAGACTTTAAGGAGGAGTGGTCATTTGACAATTATTATTTTTATTATTATTGAAATTATTTACCCAGGATAGCCTATTCAGTTCCTATTAGTACTGCTACCAACGAGGGTCCTGCGAAGGGGGTCCTAGTGCATTTAAAGCTCCCATTTGAGCTACGAAAGTCGTGCAAGCAAAACCGTTGTGTGCCACCACTACTTACAAAATAAAAATAATTTTACAAACTAATTTGGTTGTATTATTATCGAAAAACTTTCAAAGAAACACCTTTCCCCCTCAGACCACTAATTCCGGAATAGATTCATAGAAATGAGGTCACTTGTTGAACTATCCTTCTTTCAAAGAAATGCAATATGCTAATTAGCTTTCAGGCTTGAATTAAAAGTGCTTCTAAAAATGATCCCACAAATCATTCCTAAAATTTGAACATGTAATCAAAATATTATTAGTTAACTAAATATTTACTTATTCCTCGTCAAATTATGGAGCACTCTCGCAAGACCCATATTAGCTCTCTTAAAAAGAAAAACAACAACCATATGTTAGGTACTTCAGCATCTCAAGAAAAGCTGCTACTAAGATCAGATTAGTTTGACAACCTAGCCACCAACTAGACATAAAAAAACGTAAGAGTCAACCTGTAACAGTTTTGGTTGTGATACAAAAACATTAAGACGGATAAAAGCATAACACAACAGAATACAAACCTACTAGCTCTAATATATGTTCAGAAAACAAATCGGCACACAGAAAGGGAATTGTTTAAAAATGCTTTATTATCTGCAACAAAAAATAAGTGAAAAAATATACCTCCTACTATATCTTTTTCTTTAAAACGCAGCCTGTCAGCACTAATCTACAGTTACCTTTATAACTTTGGTTAAAACACAATATTAAAAGCTCTTAACTATAAAAACAAAATCTTTCCATTTATGTAGTTTCCATCATGACATGATCAACAAACCTTTTTTGCACATATTATTTAAAGTTTGGTGCACAAAAAAATGACAAATCATCATCGAAACATCGACAAATCCAGTAATACATTTCAAGACACTTGAAAATTACACATTTCTTATTTAGGTAGACATAACAGTAATATATTTTTCCCTGAATTCACCTACTCTAATACATCTAACTATGACAAAGGTTTTTCTTAGGTGAAATAACCCTGACAAGTACACAGGTCTTTCTTTAAGATTTTTATTTGTGACATGATTATAAGATACCATAAGTATGCAAAAAAAAATTGTTATATACAAAAACAAACCGAAAAACCGTTTTAGAATTGCCTAGCAAGTTAGCATGATTTGTTTTCAAAAATTTTCACAAGCTTCTTTTCAAATTTTGTTAACCAGTAACCATTTTAAGGTTTTTGAGGATTTGTCAGGTTGACACAAAGACTTATCAAATGTTATGAACTAACAAGAAAACAAAATTTTTAAGTACCACAAAAATTAATCTTTTGTTATCTCTACAAGGACTTGAAACTAACCCAAATGCTAAACCACTAACTGAAATTGAACCTAAAAGTTAAACTTCTAGCTAGACATATTTCCTCAAGTTCTAGCTTCTAAAAACTTTCCAACCTTTCAAGTGTTATATTCTTCCCTATTCTTCATTCTTCTTTCCTTCTAAATACTAAATAAAATGCAAAATATAGTTCAAAAGAAAACTATAACAAAACAAACTTCTCTTTAAATCTTAACTTGAAATTACACTACACATCAGAAAAAAAAATATTGAAAAAAAGTCTACTGAAAAATTTTCATAACACATCTTCCATTCAAACTTAAACAACATATTTTCAACAACAAAAGATTCATTGTAGTTATAAACTTGCAAATTCTGTTTTTATATTTCAATATTTTTATTTCAACACTTAATATTCTCTTGTGATAGATCATTAAAAATGCTACTTGCTTATAAATTTTAACACATGACTTCAGAGTGATTGATAAGAGTTCAAGCTTACTTTTTGGCAAGACTAACTACTATAAAAGTAAAAAAAAAAAGGTTTTGATCTTCAAAAACATAACATTTTCATATTTTCAAATGTAAGTGATAAAAATGTGTAAAATTTATAATAAATAAATCTTCCATACAATACCCACTATGTTCATTTTTCACAATAGTAGCATATTTATTTTTGTACTTTTAAAAGTGTGTAGGGCGAGAAGTTTATATCAAGGGGAAATTAAAGCCATATCTTTTTTTTCTTTTGAAAATAATGTTTTCCTACCTTAATAAATTTTTGTTTTGAAATCAAAAAATCCAACCACAATTTAGCCATTTCTTATTATTAATTCCGACTCCTTACAGCAGAGGGCCTCAGATTTTCACAAAATATTATGTGTCAATGTCAACATTAGATGGAATGATTAAAACATAAAGGATGGCAAATTTAATATATTAAATGATACCACATCTAAATATCTTTTAAAGCGATGAAAAGTCTTACACAATCTACTTTTTTAGCATGATACGGAAGATTAACTTTCCTTGGTCTAAAGTTTAGTCCTCAAAATTAAACTTCTAAAGTCTTGTGGAGATAAATTAGCTTAGCATAAATGCATTTGAATCAAGTAATAATAAAAAGTGTCCCTTATGCTCTTCATTATTTGTATAAGAGTTTATGATCAAAATTACAAGCAGTAAAATGTACACATTTTCATAACATCAGAACTAAATACTCCACAGACTGTTCTATTTACATATGTCAAAAAATTATTACGATATTTTGAAAAATTCCTATTTTATTTGAATTAAATAATATGAATCTGGACTTAGAAAGTATCTTCTTGTTTAGGTTATCGTTTCAGGTTCTCCCTTAATTAAAGAAACATACCTTGAAAAGATTTCAACCATTCTTTTATTGTTTTTCAAGATAGATATTTCTAGGGGAGTGTGACCATTGATATCTACAGTTTGTAATGCTTTTTTGACTCCTGGTTTCGTAAGTAAGAATCCAGCCAACTGTGGTAATGTGTGTTTAGCACAGAAATGCAAAAGAGTCCAGCTCTTTTTATTCTCTAAAATAGAATTAATATTCAGATATTAGCAACAAAAAAAATAGTGGGATTAAAGCTTTGTCAAAAAATTTAGGTTTGCATATAGCTACAATCTTCAGGCTTACCTTCCTCAGTATCAGTGTCAACAGCTATTGACCAATTTAATGGTAACCCAATATTTCTAAAAGAGGTTGTTATTTTTTTATCCAGCATTGGCCTGTCATTAGCTGGAGTGTCCAGCAAGGATGAATAAACGTTTTCTATATGTTGCAAGCTGGATGAGTTTAAGGAGTTTGAAGCTAGTTGTTGAGCTAGAAACTGTGACGAATCACTTGTAAAGACGAAAGTATCAGTTGCCATTATTCTATCAGAGACATCCTTGCAATTATCATCATCGTAACAAACTGACAACATAACCAATTCAGCTTCATCGTGGTCTAATAAAAAAATAGATCAGTTTTAATGAAAGAACAATATTTGGCAATATAAATTAGCTACGTTTTAGGTGAGGGTGATATGTAGGGTGACTAACACAAAGATGGAGAACTAACGTCAATCTCCGTAATTTCCATATCCGTTTTCGTTACACAAAATACATATGCGAAAATGAAGAATAACATGAAAACGAGAGTAGTTATAAGCAAATGTCAGGATGCTAGTTTACATGCAAGTTTGAAGAATGTATCAACAAAATGTTCACTTTTACAGCTTTTAACTGGCAGTTTCACAAAATCGTAGTTAACACAGTTATAAAGTTATAAAGACGTTATTGGTAGTGGTAATGTGAGAAAAAAGTTAAAATATAGTAGATTTTAAGTGGGTAATCTTTTGGTACAGCTATGCTAGCTAAACCTAACCTAGCCACGTTTTAAGAATAACACAAATACATTTTTATTTTAATGTTTGTTAGTTAACGTAGAACAAAACTCTATGTACAGTTTACTAACTCTCAGTGGCACTTCACTCTAATCATTTCGATAAAAAATAAAACTAGCTAGCAAGCTAAAATAAAAAGTATCCAGCTGAGGCTACAACCCTGGCAAAAATATATTCTATTTTGAGATCTCCCTTTCCCAAAAATTAATGTTAAAACTGAATATGCTTAGCTGATGCTAACAGAACTCCAAGAACCCTAGGGATAACAACATTGACTTTGGGCAAGGAGAGGGAACGGTAAAAAAGGTTCCAACATCAAAAATAATGAAAAAGGCCCGATTTTCTTATTTTCTTATCACATTTTTACAAATATTCCTTTCCAGAGTTGTAACTATAGCTTAGATGCATGAATAATCAATATAACATTTAAAATTTAATATTTTCAGATTGGCTGTTGCGATAAGTAAACTGTCACACTCCCTCCGTCATTACTCTCTTTCTCTCTCTCTTATTGGCTAACAATAATCATACATATGTATCAAGCATTGTTATAACTAACCCAGTTAGTTTGTGAGTAATATAAATTGATTGTGCATATATCTTATCATAAATCCCCTGTATAGAAAAAGTCCTTTTTTAAATGGCACTCTATTTTTTGAGGTTTTTATCCCGTAAAAAAGAAAATAGATGAAGAAATAAACTTGTCTTGTACACATCTTTTTCTGAATTTCAGCTAAGAACATGCTTAATTTTTGGAAAAATTAAGCATGTTCTTAGCTGAAATTCAGAAAAAGATTCAATGTTCTTGGAAACTAGGTTCATACGTATTTTGTTTTTCCCCTTAATTAAACTGTTTGTTAACAAAAAAAATCTTTGTGGAATTCTTCCATAGAGTGAATTTATGAATATGTAAAACCAAAATTTTGTTTTTGACCTCACAAACACTTTTCACATTGTTTTCTCTGTTTAAACTACAGTTTGACTTAACAAGCATTTTGTGGACAAAGTTCTAAGGTCGTGAAATTTTTTTTTTCTAGACTGTATGTCAGAACTGTTTGAGTAACCATTTTGTGTTTTTTAAGGAAAAACTTTTAAATTGAATGGGAGAAAGCAAACATGGTTTGTAAATCGAGCCCTGCCAAAGAAAAATCTGTTTTGACTGAGAAAAATCACTGCAAAATTTCATTTCCCCGAAAAATACTTAAGATACTTTTCTTAAGATACTTAAGATACTTAAGATACTTAAAATACTTAAGAACCCACCCAATACAAAATTTCAGAATTAGGATATCATTCCTGTTGACAACCTCATGTTGTGTTATAATTTACAAATTATATACTTTGAATTTAATTTTTTTTTTTACAAAATACGACGCAAGAACATCCAAAGGAAAGCTGTGAATTGCTCAGAAGAACCATTACATTTTAACACTTCAATACCGAGAATAAGGGGTTTAAAGTCCAATTTGTACAACCACGATAAGAAAGTCAAGTTAGTATCCTAATTCTGAAATCACAAATGTTAATAATTAGATTGTATGACAAATTAATTTTGCAAATGATGAAAGTAAACAAACCATATAATGCACTATTTCGCTGCAAACTAAAAATTTGCTCATAACTAATCACATTTTCATGTCATTCAATACTTTCGGTAATGTATATTTCACAAGCGATAATGGATATATGGAAATAGGTGTATTAGCATTTAATTTTGTATTTCAATTCAAATGTTTGTCTGTCCCACATCATCATCATCATCATCATCATTCTCGGCTTAACGTCCGTTTTCCATGCTAGCATGGGTTGGACGGGGTATATTAATGACCCTCTTCCAATCTGATCTAGACTGTGTTAGATCTAAACTCAACTTCCTCTGTATCAAGTCTGTCCTTATAACCTCCTGCCAAGTCTTTCTCGGTCTGCCTCTGGGCTTTGCCCCAGGAACTATCAAGTCTCTACACTTTCTTACCCAATTATCCTCCTCCATTCTTTCCAAGTGCCCCAGCCAATTCAATCTTCTTATCTGGATAACATCTTTAATTCTACGGAGACTTAGCCTGCTTCTTAGCTCATCTGAACTCTTTCTGTCTCTCAGACTGGCGTTACACATCCACCTAACCATTCTCATATCATTCCTTTCTAAACGGTCAAGATCTTCCTGCTTCACTGCCCATGTCTCACTACCGTACAACATAACACTTCTTACACAGGCCTCATACAACCTACCTTTTACCTCAATTGACAGGACTCTGCTAGTCAACAAAGGAAGTAACTCTCTGAACTTTTTCCAAGCAGAACCTATCCTGCAAGTAACACTTCTTCCAACACCCCCTTCACTGCCCAACATATCACCTAAGTAACAGAAGTTCTCAACTATCTCTAACGAGCCACAAATAAGTATAATATACCCCATGCAACGTTAAGCCAAGAAAGAATGATAATGGCCTTTAAATACAACTTGCTCGTATCTGGGTTGAATATCTAAAGTGTGTACCATGTGCGGTGCATGGGGAAATTTTGCTGTGATCCTTTTAGCTATGTAATTTATTAAATAGCAGAAAAATTTAGCCATCGTGGATTAGGAGTAAATTTAAGTAACTTTAAATACAAAGCACGTAGTACGGCACGAACATGCAACGTTTTTATTTTGGGCTTAAGCAAAGGCAACCTAATTATTTGTTCTAACCACCGACTAACATTTTCGAAAAACCATAAAATAATAATATACAGATTTTTTTTAAATTGAAAAGAAAACAACTGAAAATGTATCAATTTAAATGTGACACAGAGTCACTGTCGTTCAATATTATAGTACATGCAAGAAAGAGGCATTCTGTTCATATGATTCCAATCCCTGTTGTTTGGGAAAACAAAATGCTAATTAAAATGTAACACCCTACAACCGTAAATAAAAATACATGTCAGAAACAAGGCAGAATACACTTTTCAATATGTTCTTCCTAACACCCTCTTCCATTATGATGATTAATTAAATAAACAGATAAAATAATATTAAAAATTTTATATTTCCAACATTTTTTATTAGGACAAAAATAACTTTCAAAATATCATGAGAAGAACTTATGCTGTAGAGTATTTGCACATGCAAGTATTTTTAGCTTTTTTCCTTCATTGGTTATTTTAGGGTCCAGGTAAAAAAATAATTATTTTAAATTTGCTAACCGACTAAAAAAATTTACCTTTGCTGCCCCTACAACAACTAAATAAAGTTCCCTTTATCCCAGCAAAATAAATTATCAGCAGACACAGACTAAGCTTTTAAAAGATTTAGAATATAACTGATAAGCAACTATACCCATAATAAAATTTTGGAACACATACCTGGAATAACAACTTGCAAAGTGTATGGATTAAGAACTTTAGCAGATGTTATGTGGCGCAGCTTTGAACCTTCAAATATGACGTAATATAGCGTTTCTTCACTCAATGGTGTGTCAATATTTACAAAGGAAAAAAATAAACTTAGACCACCCTATAAAAGAAAAAGGGGTATATAAATGATGTATAGTCAAACTTTTAAGAGAGCATCAGATACCTCCTTACTACCTGTGATTCAGTAGCTACTGTTCTTTTTAACTTTTATTTTCAAATTGTTTTTATGTTAATTACTACCAAAATTGTAACTTTGCATTCTCATTCTAGATCACTGTAGATCAAAGAACTAGTCGTGTAAAAAAAATCATAGCAAAGTATTAATAAATTCCAGTGAAGAACGCATTCATCAATGACAACCATAATGTATATAAGAATGTATATTTCTATTGGTTAGGCTAGAAGAGCCTATAGTTTATGTAAAGAAATTAAGAAAGTATGCAATACTTACAAAAATATGGGCTTGTTTTGGTGTAAATGATACTGAAAATTCATCTAAAATCAAATAAAAATCGCTTAACGTTTAAATTATGCCTATGTTTGGTTTGAGGATATTCAAAAATGAATATTTTACAATCTTAAACTCTGATGTTACGATATTTAGCCTGACCAAGATGTTATTCAGCTTAGAATGCTCAATTAATTTCATGTTGTGAGACTAGACATACCTTGTTTTTTCCTAAAAATGTATGCCCTGGTGAATTAAGTGTATACTTTTCCACAAATGGTTAACAAGATATTAAAATTTACCATAATGTAAAAAGTATTGAGAGTATAAGTTTCATCAACTTTTGCACATGGTATGTGAACGTCAACATGCAAGGTAAAACGAAATTATTAACTCTGTGAGAAATCAACTTGCAAGTTAATCAGTAACCAATCCAAAGAGAGAAGATAAGACCATATAAGATGCGTATGTTGTTTACAATATTAAACAGAAATTTTAATCTGCTCTAGATTTTAGTTTTTGTAACACGAGATGAGAAAATAATACTTCACCATCTGTTCCAAGCCAAATAGATTAACAGTACTTATAGATAGATCATTAAAAGTGGTCGTTGAAATATAATATTAAAATCTTCACCCCAAACTTTCCTTTTTCAATTCAATGCAGCAGTAAACAAATTACGTAAAAAAGGAAAATAAAGGATTCTTCCACACAAGTGGAAATATATAATACTAGCTTCCAGAGGTGTAATAATAAAATGAGACATTAGCCATTTATAGAACTCAGAGACAATGATGGAAAAATAAAAAAATCAACATTCTGGTTGTAAATAATTTGACCAGAGATCAACCAAAACAAAGACAGAAAAACCTACCCTAAATGCAACACAGGATAAAGTTAAAAAACGATTGGTGTTTATATAGTTTCAATTCAAAATTAAAAAATTAACGTTTTTCATTGTTACATTTACTATAATTTGAAGATTGCTTTTATATTTTGTTGAATAAGATATCACTTAAATTAAAGTAACAAAAAAATGCAATTTTTATAGAAAAGCAAAATAGAAGGCAGGTTTAAAAGAACAAAAAGAAAGAAATATGAGTTGCAAAAGAAAAGAAAAATTAACAGCATGTAAAACTGCAGTAAAATAAAAATGATATAAGTGTTGTAAATTTGGGGTAACTATGAACACACCTTTACTGCTAAGATCATTTACTTCATTGTTCACTTTACCATTGCTAGCTTCCAATGTTTCGATTTGTTCCTGATCACTATCCATTATTGTAGGAATCTTCATCTCCTTTTATAACTTTTCATCTAGTACAAGCAAAAAACAAAAATGCTGTCTTCAAAAAATGCTTTGTTACCTCTACAAAGAGGTTAAGAATTTTGCCAGTTTGAAAACTATGAAAAGCTTTCATACAAAGTCTAAACATTACTATATGTAAATAAAACAAAACATATCACCGCTGCACTATGGCACCGATAAAACGAATGGTTTAAAGTCAGCGTACACTATTTGATTATTTCTCATTAACCATTTCTTTTTTTACAAAAAGGTGGAAGACTGAAATTGTAAAATTCCTAGGAAAGTTTTCGTGTTGTGCTTAGCATACTTCCACAATAAAAACTTTCTATTTATTGAAATCAGGACACAAACACCATGTCTAATAAAATGCTAATCACAAAAATAATCTTCTCTTATCCTTAAGATAGTACTAGTATTCTTAGAATGACTAGAATAGTTTTTATATGGATAACATCGATATTCCAGCTTTTTAGAATCCTGCCCCTAGTCAGCTTTGTGTGATCTAGTTCTGACAGTTTTTTAACAAGCTACAGTGACACATGAGAATAAAAATTGGATATATTTAGAAATCAGGTGTTCAAACTGAAAAAGCAAATTTAATGTGAGCAAACAACACAGAAAATAATAAAATATATCATGCTAGAACAAATCCAACATTTTCATGGAAAATGATTTTAAATATAACAATATGATTCGCACATATTATATACATACAACATCGTTTCTGACCCACATTAGCAATTGACAACGCAAATACTAATGTGTTAACCAAGCAGGGAGGCAAATAGAATGGTTGATGTAGAAAAATTAATAATATGATCTTGAGACAATTTTTAACGAAAAAATGTACACAAATTGAAATAAATGTTTTAAACAATCCTGGAGATGACCCTTGAATCATCCTACATGCATGTGAGCATAAAGGTATGCTACTGCATCTCTCTCCCAAAAAAGCCTGTGATGACATCATACTATTACAGATTTGCATATTTTACATGACTAGCTTCACAAATATGGAGGGATATACTATGTCTATTATTTCCAGGAGGGGTCATGACTTAGTCCTAGAGCATTTAATGCTCACTTTGAGCTATACGCAGACCTAAATAGGGTTTGTGCTCTACCAGACAACTCCTTGCAGTATCCAACAACCCACACAGTGTGCCATCTCCTCAATTTTCCCCACATGGCTTGGGTTAACCCAGGGCTATGGAAACATTCACTCGCCCGTATTGAATTGCCGCTATTTATTTTCAAACAGGAAAGTTTCAGTTTTTTTTATCCATTTTTGTTAAGCTTTAAAAATCCAAATAAAACCATTAATGATAATCTAAAGCATTGGACAGTATTCACACTCTACTTGCCATAAGAAATTACCCAGTGCAAAAAATGTCTTTCATAGCATACTGTAAAAATTCTGCAGAATATAGATGAATAGATGAGTCTCAATGTCTTAATGGGATTCGTGCAAATATCAAAAATATCAAAAACATCAACAAGCAATTAAACCTCCAGTATATACATATATACTTTATAGGTGAGGAAAGCTAAATTTTTGTTAAAAACTTTTTGGCTATGGCTGGTAGCATCATTTTACTGATATTACATTTTTTTAATTCTCAGAAACTATTGTGAAAATCTGTTTGTCCCTCTTAGCAGATTTTTTCCAGAAAAGGGGAGGGGTTTTTTCAAGACTATATGCTTAACATTTTTTGGGGTGAGGAAAAATATAATTGTTTTGCTTTTATTCAAATATATAGAAACTTAATAACAAAAAGAAGTAAATAAAAACATATAATGAATTTATAAACTAAGATAAGTTGCGTAAAAAGAAACCATAACTATGAAATAGACATATTATTCTGTGCCATGCACTAACATTTATGTTGTCATTACAAAAAATAAAAAAATGGTTGCATGCAAGTTTATTTTTAGTTATTTTAAACATGAACGGGTCCTGAGATGTAAATATATTTTACTGATTCTTTAACGACAGAGAACAATCACTAGCATTGAACCAATAATTTATGTCTCTACCTTAGGTCTTCCTCCATTAAGTTATAGAGCCCATCCCCATTTTATATTTGTACCTCCACAAATTTAATAAGGAATGATAAAAAGGTGCGTATATTGAACAAAATGACAAACTGTCAAATGTCAACTGGAACACAGAGGCAGGAGGCAATATAAAGTAATTGATTTATAATAGAAAGCACACAGAACAAAACTTGCATAACAATTTAATGATAAATAAAAAAATCTGCACTCAATTCTTTAGATTCGACTATTACAACCTATCATGCATTCCACTCCCACCCCCATCCTCTCCTAAAAATGATTCTCACATGTAATTCTTAAAATTTCAGATCCCCAGTAAGGGAAAATAACACTATGATGTAAACAATAACCTTTAACATGGATGGATTAACAGACTGATCAGTCATTTTCTGCAAGTTTATTTGCGAAAAGGGGTCTGGGAATGTAAACAACATCACATCACAATGATGTTCCACTATTATTTTAGTAGTTTTGAATCTAACTCAATATAAAATTATTACTGTGAACACAATATGTTTAAATACATTTTAATAATGTGACACCCATTAAAAATAGAATTTAAAAGCTTTAAAACACCTAAAGCCAGATTTCCAATAAAAAACCATGCACCATACTGTAACATAATATTTTGGCTTTAATGGTTGGTTCAGATGTTAATTATTCTTATTCTTCTGTTTAAATAATTTTAGCTAGCTTCTAACTAATACAGAGTTTTCAATTCTTCTTTTTCACTTATATCAGCCAAAAGATCATGAATATCATTTTTCCATCGCAAGTCCGGCTTAAGAAGTATCTTGCTACATAATATCTTAACTTCTTTCAGCTAGTTAGCAACGATATATCAGCCCATTATCAAACAATTTGGCAAACAATTTATCATCATACAAGCATTGATTTCTTTGAGTTAAGAAGTAATTGGCAGCAATATAACGCTAAATCCTCCTGTTTTATAAGTGAAAAAGATTAGTTAGCTAGTTACATATCTATATAATCTAATTTGTAGAAAGCTAGCTAGCGAGCTACCAATGTTCTTCATTTCTTGTCCATTTTAAGTGTCTGATCTTTCTTTACGCAAATACATCAATCAAGATGGCCTCCTCTTGAGAGATTTAATTGGTGCGTCGGCAAAAATCATAACATTGCTTCCATTAGGACAGGGCTTTTATCCTGTGCCTCCGCGCCCGCGCGCGCCCGAGTCGAAAAGGGCCAACATCCGGACGGCGATGTATCGCCTTCAAGATGGTACAAGATGATATCAGATGCCCTGGGGATGAGGTGGGAAGAAGTTGCTTTCGTCGTCGCATATAAGGCAAAAATACGCTTTTAAAAAAAGCGTTCAAAAAAACTAAAAAAACACCATCACAGCTTAATATGTCCATCTAAACAAAAATCTTACTCACTACACACACGTCAAAAACATAAAACTTACCAGTACGTAACCCTTTAAGCTCTTATATATGTCAAAAGTTCTGAATCGATATAGATAGAAGTTCACTCGTTAACAATTTGTTGCGTGGATAACACAAACCTTGCAATGTAAAAGTTTTAGCCCGAAAGAAGTACTGGGAACTGGGTGATACCTAGGAGAAAGTTATATTTCATCAATTTTGCTCAAAAAAAAAACTGGGTCGAGCACACGCACTCATGTGTTTATTAGTTTGGAAAACAATAGAGAATTCAGTAGATTCGTGGCGCTTTAAATTCGAGTTTTGTCTCCTCTTTTTCTATATTCCTAGGTGACACAAAGCATTACAATTTAATTCCATTACACAACATCAAATCCAGGTCCTGTAGTCAACCTCGTCCCCAGGACCTGTTAGGCTTTTTATATTTGGACGGCCGTCCAAATATAAAAAGCCTAACAGGTCCTGGGGACGAGGTTGGTCCTGTAGTGTTTTTTATTATACATCTTCGTACGCGTTCACCATCAATCCCCTTCTCCTTACCTTGTAAAAACCGCTACGACCCTTAGATTTGACGGTGGGTCCGTTACCGTCTTTGACAAGAACGACGTGTATGAAAAGTGCATCTAAAAATAGTTTAGATTTCATTCGGAAGTGTTTTATCTTCGCGGGTTGGACGGGGGGTATATTAATGAGCTACTTCCAATCCACTCAGATTCCTCTATATCAATTTGTCTTTATTACCTCCTGCCAAGCGGTTTAACCCTGGGCTTTTTGACAGGAAAGTCTCTACACTTTCTTACCCAGTAATCCTCCCAATTGTTTTCAAGTGTCCCGACCACCTAATCTTCTTATTTGGTTAACACCTCTAACACTACGAATACTTAGCGTGCTTCTTAGCTCATCTGAACTTTCAATACGCTCTTTCAAACTAGTATTATACATTCACCTAACCATTTTAAAATCATTACTTTCTAAAGACTTTTTTTGCTGTCTGTCTGTCTCACTACCTTACGCCCAACCTCGACCCCCAGGCTCGTTGTCTCTTTTTTATAATGGGACGGCGAGACGAAATATTTTTCTTTCTCGCCATCTCTTATATCGAAAAGAGAAAAAAAAGCCCTGGGATCGAGGTTGCCTTATGCCATAACACTTCTCACACAGGTCGCATACAACCTGCATATTTTAACTTAATCGACAAGACTCTTCTAGTTAACAAAGAAAGTAACTCGCTAAGCTTTTTTAAAGCGAAACTTATCCTGCAAGTAACACTTCTACCAACACTTCACCTAAGTAACACCCAAGCATGTAATCTCAAAGGTGAGGTAGAAACACTTCCGATAATTTTTACTTGCCGTACCAGGTAAAAAGGCATTCTCTTCCTCAGATCTCTTTGAGATAAAAGCTTGAGATTTATCTCAAAGAGCTCTGGGTCGAAAATGGTAAAAAAGGATAAGAAACGTCAAGTTTTGGAAGAACTTGCGGTCACATTTACTACTTACGGGTGGACAAAAATAAAATTGTATTGAGGCGATACCCAACGGGTAATGCTACAGTGCAGGAACTTGCGCGAATTTTGGTCTAAAATATAAGTCGTGAAACGCAAAAAAAATCGATTCATTAAAAAGTTCTCAAGAGTATAAAAACTAGGCTCAAAATGATCTGGTTCGATTTCAATCTTTTGCTTTGATAATAAAAGAATAGGAGTTTTAATTCTTGAAATTTTTAGGCTTAACTTTTGGCGATTTGCGAAATTTTTCAGGACCAAGAGTATCGATTTGCTATTTCAAAAAAGATTATGTTCGCGAAACGCAAAAATTGCGCCAATTTTCCCAGTACGTGTTTAAGAAATACTAAGAAGGAAAGTTCATTAAAATATTAACAAACTAAAACGCAATTTTATTACTGATGTCTTTTGACTAGAGCAATTAATGTTTGATTTTCGTTCTTTGTGTTTCAAGGATTTTTTACTTTACGCTATTTCATATATATACTTACGCATTATAAGATGAAGAACCATGTAATTTATGGATATGCTTTTGAAATAAATCGGTTATTATTATTATTATTATTAAATTTGGAGTTTCACCCAGGGAGCGTAAACTGCAGTTTCGAAAAAAATTTAGATGCAACTTTGGCTAATTCCCAGACTTCTAAAAAGCCTTCTCCTGTTTAACGACAGACAAAACGACCTTACAAGTTTATATGAGCCTAACCGCTACATCCTCTCAACCTCGCCCCCAGGGCATCTTTTCTGACATCGGGACGGCGATACCGGTTATAGAGAAGAGACAGCAGGCGCTGGGAACGAGGTTGACGTCCTGTTAATCGTCCGAAGGGAAAAAAAAAGTTGGATAAAACTGAGTGGTATGATTTTAAACATTCTGATTGGCTACTGTCCTACTTTTAAATGGCCGTTCAGAACATTTGATTATTCGGCACTGAATATTCTGCGAGAGATAAAATATTCTTGAACTAAAAACTTCGGGAATCGAGCGAGATTTTTTATATGAGTTTTTATAAGGTTAAACAAGCGATCTCATTCCCAGGGCATTTTACCTTCTTGATGAATTTGATAGCGGTTAAATGACGGCTCAGGGGTCAAAAGACTAATAACCCGGGCGAGGTTGCCTACCTGAATTAAAACATCAAAAAAAACTCTAATAATCCGATTCTCAGAACGTTTCGCAAATCCGCATTTTCAACTGTTTTGGTTCATTTTGCGCGTAAATCCGCCATTTTTAAGCCGATAATTTTTTTTAAAGAAAACTTCCTTCGTCACATTAGAGGGCTATAGTTTTCTATCTTCGTACAAAACATCAGAAAAGGATCAAATTCTGATAAAAGCTGATAACGAATGGACGGACTGACACAATTTATTTTATAGCGCCTCAGCTGTATAAAGTAGGTCCAAAAATTAAAGATGTATCTCCTCATTGTTACTTATCTAGCTTAATTTTAAAGTCCAAATTCCATTTTTCATGGGGTGGACAATGCTCAGGTAACAGATTTACGATACACAATATTGCTATTAGCAAATATGACAGTTTCGCTTAGTTTCTGTACTGTACTGAAAAGAAATTGCCAACTCAAGAAAAAACACTAGGATGTTTATATTTTCAGAACATATTTCGGTATATTCCAGGTTGTAACTATACATGCTAAAATGAGACAGGTGTGTTCACACTGACTATACATTTAGATTTACCAGGGTAAAGACTTACAACGGCAAATTAGGTAAAAAAATAAATCTCCAGCTAAAAATGCTCTCATGAATACATGTGAACAAACTCAGTGTATTTATTTAGAACGAAATCTCAACAAAACGGAATAACCTATGTACACAACGGTAGGTGATCGTTCACAGGCACCTGTACATAAGCGGAGAACAACACATACAAATAAATCATTTAGGTGTAACCACTGCTTATCATAACATATTTACTTCGAATGATGTAAGTGAAAAAATGCATGGTCACACAGACTTTTTCTGAGTAGCAAAAATTAAAACCATAAGAATATGAAATTTTAAACTTATACAAATAAAAAAGCGCGTTGGAGAAGCCGGAGCCTTAGATTTTATTACCGACTTTTAAACATCAAAGATACTATTTCCATTATCTTGGCTCTATATCAACTTCTACCTTATTATAAACATTTACACAAATAAAATTGTAAAATTTTCAAAAAAATTATTCTTGGTAAACAATAAGCAAGTCATATAAAACCCAACCTAATACCAACCCATATATCTCACCCCATATACCAGAGAGGTGAAAAGAATTTGGGACTAGGTTGCCTAAAATCAATATATGTAAAGATGCGTTTATGTTACAAGTATCTATGTACAATCTGACATATAGTTACAGAGTGCAAAAGAGGGTACAGCATCAACGATGGAGAAAAAAATCAACGCAGAAGTAAGTACACCAAAAACTAAACTGGCTGACTCATCGAATAGTTCAGCTGTATCCTTTTTTGTACACTAAAGCCCTACAAATAACGTACTGTTTTAATTATACCGCTCCAATCGGAATTGCTCTTCTGCTGATTGATCAACTAGTTCCGTGTTCTCATTTGTTAACATGCGCACAGCGTCAAAATCAAGGGGATCTAAAGCAACTCGCACTGAATCTAAGTCAGCCTCGCTTAACTCGTTATTGTCTTGCGCTTTAACTCGCATTAAAGCTGATTCGAGTTGTCGATCACAAAGCGACCTGCTATTGTTACTCGTTAACTGGGCAGGTCCTGAGTTTATTCTATATACATTTTGCTTGGGTGAATAAGAAGACGAATTGGAGTAGTAGTTATTATAGCTATCATTGTCTGTCGTGTACGACGGATACGGAGGAGGGTGAACCATACCATTGTTGCCTCGATTTTCACTGTGGATCTGAAATTGTTGCAGCTGTTGTTGCAAATCTGTTGGAGTCTGTTGCATTAAATCTCCTGCTGCTAATGGTGACATTGGTGTGGAACTCCAATAAAAAGGTGGAGGAGTCACTGGAGACAGCGGTGCCGAACTAGACACACCAGCAGGTAAGCTTAAATCATTCTTCTCCATACTTAACACTGGGAAATCGTTCAAGTGTAACTTTTCTCTCTGTAGTGTCTCTAGCACATCTGGATTGGACGTCATATGTCGTGGATAGACTTGCTTGCCCAAACTTCGACGCGGTCCTCTATAAGGGACAGTGTAGGGGTTGGTGACATCGCGGTTTGTCGAATTTTTAGCCTCGTGCTCCACATCAATAGGGTTTTGTATCGGCGATGGAATAGATAGGTTTGATAAGTCTGGTAGAGAACTTGTGTTTGCTTGCATTTCAATGTGGCTTTTGTTGGGAGAATTGTCGTTAAAGTTGAGACTCACTGGAGAAGAACTGAAAGAAAGAAAAGAAACATTAAACTAAAGCCTATGTTACAATTAGACCTCAAGTTTTCGCCTACAATATTTCGTTTTTCAACCTGATTACTGACCACCTGCCAACGTTGGCAAACTTGAGCACTGCCGGAAAAAAATTCATATTTGGTCTCTTTTTAGATATCCATGAAGCTAATTGTAAATGACGAATTCAAAGGCGAATTAGCTGTAAAACAGCCTTTTGATTTTAACCAGAAAAAATCGACGAATTTAAATTACTGAATGTAAACACTCCTTTGGGCATTAAAACTAAAACAGCTATTTCTTTCTAGTAATAAATTTTTAGACACTAACGATTTCCTTCTGATTGGTAAATTTACAAAAACAAACTGCGCATGCTCAGATACATTTTGTCGTCCAATTCGTCTTGTGGAAATCTACGTTTAAGCCCATGGTAAACTTTAAAGCTGCTTCTAGACCATTTTATATCCCATAGAGGTGTTTTTAATTAAACTACTCGCTTTTTTTTTTAAAAAAAGTAACACAAAATTTTGGCTGAGGTTCAAAGTTGCTTAACTGTTGCTTGGTGAATATCTACTTGGGAAAACTAAGCTCTTGTGTGTGCTCGCTTAGCTGATACATCAATCAATATCAAATTGCACTTTTATCACGTTTGTTGTGGTATGCAACTTAAATGACTTTTAGAACAAGAAAAGACTTGGGAGCTCCAGTGTTAGTTGAGAAAGCTAGCTTTGGAAGACAACGGCTAAGACAGATACGCGACATGTATCAATTCAGCTATTTGAACGCTGGAGCAAATTAATTGATGATCATATTTTGGATGATGTACAATTGATGTGTGTGTGTGTGTGTAAAAAGCTTTAGGGAGCTAAAGCTTTGTTTATTTTCTTTTGTTCTTATTTGGCTGATGCTTATAAGGTGCTTCGTTTTTTTTGAAAGATTTTAGCATAAAAAAAGCATTTAATATACAGTCAAAACAGTCTATGAAAACATTCTTATCTTGGAAAGCCTTTAATTGTACATATAGAACAGAAGGTTGTAACCTTTGTTGTCTGCTCTAGAGGAATGAATAAAACAAACATAAATATTTAGCCTTAAGGCGTCCATAATTTGTTTACACCTTATTTCTGGGTGGGTCTTCCATAATGCGCCAAATATTTATGACCAATAGCAGTAGTAACAACAATTTAGTATATATATACTACGACTGATGTCATTTCCCATTAACTACTGGCCAAAACAAACGTCTAGACAACAATCCCTCATCAAGATATTGAGACAATTTTTTTCAGCAACTTTACCAAGTTAGCAAAAAGTATCAACAGTTTAAATTGCGTTAGTCGCATTTTCTAACATGTACGCTTAACAGAATAATCCACGTCAGGATCCAAAAAGACCTTGACATTTAAAAAAATAATCATGCTGACGTCAGCAACAATCTGCACATTTCAAGTGTTGGGATAAGACTAAATAACCTAAGATGCTAAGTCCGCTGTAAGCAATGACAAGTGAAATTGTGTGAACCTAGTATAGAAATAGCCTATATAAGAACTTGTGGGGACGAATTTTGAAATTTGTCACTTTGACTCGATATAATTTGTGGGGATTGTAGCTATGGCTTAACTTACCAAGTAAAACTTATGATGTAAGATATAAGTGCATAAATTAGGAATCACTTCGAGCTAAGTGAAACTTACTTTTGGTAATTTCGCATATCTTGTGTTTCTTGCGTTGGTTGCAAAGTCTAAAGAAAATTTAAATTGATATTCCTTGATACATTTCCTTATAATAAACTTGTTGATTGGTTGTCTGAACAAAATTTATTTAAACATCCGTTAACGTGGTAAGAACGGTATACCACTTAACTTACCCTTTGTACTCCATTCCCCATCTCGTTCACTATAAAAAGAGAAATATGTTAGATCCACAATGTTCAATATAACCCTTAGTTGAGGGATCGTTTCCGCAAATCAATGAAGACGGTAACGATAAATCGTTTCCCTTGGACAATATTTCAAATTATAATAATTTTACTCACAATCTTATTCTTACTTTCGCCCTATTTCTCAAAGAGCAAGAATTTTCAACGATTTAAAAGTTTCGCATTCTTGTGTAGTGTTGACGAGTCTGCCATTAAGAATTGGTATACACGAAAATGACAGCAGTACAAAACACTGTGAGCGCATGAAAAAATGCCCTGGGTAGTTGCTTCAGAAAAGGCCAGAATATTTTGAACATAAAGTATATATTTCGAAACTTTCACTATGAAGCTCTTTTGTTGCTTTTGAGTATTTTTATTTAGAGAATACAACTATCGTGGCTCATTATCCATTGATCTATGCTCAATGTTACTGTCGTTACCGTATCGTTTCCGCAAAGTTTTGATCGTTTCCGTCAGCTTCAAATCACGGTAACGACGGATCGTTTCCCTAGACTCTACAAATTTCCAAGGCCTGCTAACTAAACATAAACAATCTAGGTCTTTTCCTTGGTCATTAATTGCAATCAAATTTTGGAAATCTAATTATCTTTTGGCCAAAAAAAAGAGTCTTTTTTAAAACGGGTGCATATTCTAACGGTTAACATTCAGAATATTGAAGGCTCGTTCAACTGTCACATTGGATAAGGTAACAGACTAAGTACAGAACCCTTAAACAAAAATGAAAAGAATGAAATGGATAGACTGGCTTTTTACCAGACCTTCAATGAATTTCCTGGCCGAATTACCATATGGTGATTGAACTGCAGAAACTTACCATCTGAGTGTTTTTTGGGAGGTTGTTGTAACGTTTGTTGAATAGCTGAATCTGAATAAGTTCTAAATAAAGAACAGTTAGCTGTTTGACATCAATGACTTGAACTACGAAATGCTTGTAAATTGCATGTCAAAATATAACCTATCTTCTGTGACTGGCATTTATGTGGGCCTAAAAGTGACGAAGAGCTAATTTTTATCTATTGTCACATTCTACTAATTTTAAACTCATTCTCCATGAATCCAATATTTTACTTCACATAGTCATGTTCTATATCCTTCTAATCAACTCATAAGCTCCTATTGCTGGAAAATCGTATATAACTTGTTTTTTGTTTTCAGTATGGTTTCTTGGTCCCTGTTGACTGTATTTTTTAAGTCAGTTTTGGATGTGCTAATTTGAAAGTTGTACAGAATATACTTGTATTGTTTTGAAAGTTATTCAGCAAGTTAGACTTATACTAAAACAAAACGATTTCAGTGTTCTTTTAATGTTTTTTGCACAGTTTTATAGGAAAATCTAAATTTAAGTGCAAATTCTTTTTACGGACTATGGTTTAGTTGATGATATTTAAAGTCTTTCGCAGCGTCAAAATCATTTATTTAAACTTCATCACAGAGGAGGGTTTACGACAGTCGTGGTGAAGGGTTCCTTTAAGAGACAGGAGAGGAGTGACACCATCACATAGTGATGGTGTCACTTAAAAAAAACACCCGGTCCGGTCTGTGAACGGTTGGCGCTAGGAAGGGCATCCAGCTGTAAAACAATGCCAAAACTCTTTATTAATGGCCGTAAGAACAGTTGATCAGACAAACTGCGTAAACGGGGCTGGAACTCTAAGGAGTGAAGGTGTCGCGCACGGTAGGACAGATGTCAGGTGTGAGCATCGTCAGACCGTTACCCAGCTATCACATCACAAGGTAGATAACACTAGGTTGAGGATGGCTAGTGTAAATTTTGGTACTCTGAGAGTTAGAGCAGGTGAAGTAGTTGAAATGTTAGAACGTAGATCTGTTGATATGTGTTGTGTTCAGGAAGTCAGGTGGAGAGGAGCTTCAGTGAGATTTGTGGAAGGTAGGAGGGCAAGGTATAAGCTTTTTTGGATTGGTAATAGTGATGGATATGGAGGAGTTGGCATATTCGTTGCAGAGAAGTGGGTAGAAAAAGTAATAGATGTTATGCGTGTTAATAGTCGTATTATAGTGATAAAGTTTTTGATAGGTAATAGGATTGTCACTTTTCTGTCAGTTTATGCTCCACAGTGTGGACTCAGTGAGGAAGATAAAGATAAGTTTTATGATGAGTTAATAGCAGTCACATCAAAGTTTGGAGACACTGAACTTGTCATGGTGGGCGGCGACTTTAATGGTCATGTTGGGAAGTCATCTGAAGGTTATAGAGGTGTGCATGGAGGGTATGGATTTGGGACCAGAAATAAGGAAGGAGAGAGATTGCTTGAGTTTGGAATGGCAACGGACATGGTGGTTTGCAACACATCATTCATTAAGAGACAGAGTAGGCTGATAACATATGAGTCAGGTGGTTGTAAGACACAGATAGATTACTTCCTGGTTAGAAAGTCAGACAAGAAAGTGGTGAAGGACGTGAAAGTTATATCGGGGGAAGAGTGTGTTTCCCAGCATAGATTGCTGGTTTGTGATATTATCTTGAAGAATGTTAAAGACGCCAAGGGAAAGTACAGGCCCCGTCGTAAAGTCTGGAAGCTGAAGGAAGAGATTGTAGCAAGACAATTTAGTGCAAAAGTTTGGCAGTTAGCCCACAATGGTCAATGTGATAGTGACAATGTTGAAAGTACTTGGACTACTTTGAAGAATTGTCTTCTAGAAGCTTCTGATGATACATGTGGGTGGACGAAAGGACCAGCTAGACATAGACAGACCTGGTGGTGGAATAATGAGGTTGACCAGTGTATAAAGGAAAAGAGGAAACTTTGGAAAGAGTGGAAGTCAGATGGTAGTAAAAATATTTACTTAGAAGCTAAGCGTCGTGCTCGTACAGCAGTGTATAAGGCAAAATCAGAAGCAGAGAGAAACAGATTTGCAGATGTGTTAAGAAGGGAAGACCAGCGCAATGAGGTATTCAAGATAGCAAAGCAAATGAAGAAGACTAATCAAGATGTTGTAGGTGAGAAGTGTATACGTAATGATGAAGGTGTTTTGGCTAGCACAGAGGAGGAGAAAAGGGTAGCTTGGAAGAATTATTATCATAGGTTGCTTAACACTGAGTTTGATTGGGATGAGGATAATTTGTCTGATGATGATGTTGTAGAAGGGCCAGCTATGCAGATCAAGACAGAATGGGTAGTGGAGGCTATTAGGAAATTGAAGATTGGCAAGGCTGCAGGAGTATCAGGTATTGTTGCAGAGAAGGTAAAAGCATCCGGATATATTGGAGTTGAGCTTATTACAAGTCTTGCTAATCAGATTATAAAGGATGGTGCTATTCCGAGTGAGTGGCAGTCGAGTGTAATAGTGAATTGTTTCAAGGGCAAGGGTGATGCATTAGAAAGAGGTAACTATAGAGGTTTGAAGTTGGTTGATCAAGTAATGAAAGTTATTGAAAGAGTGATTGATAAGTTACTTAGAGAAAGAATTGATATAGATAAGATGCAATTTGGTTTTGTTCCAGGGCGTAGCACTACAAATGCAATATTTTTACTCAGACAGCTTCAGGAAAAGTATTTAGAATCTCTATTTTGCCTTTGTAGATTTAGAGAAAGCTTTTGATAGAGTGCCATGTAAAGTTATTTGGTGGGCTATGAGAAAATTAGGTGTGGATGAGTGGCTAGTTACGATGGTACAGTCTATGTACAGCAATGCTAGAAGTCGTGTCAGGATTAACGATTCACTTAGTGATGAATTTAGTGTAAATGTTGGTGTACATCAGGGTTCTGTACTTAGTCCTTTGTTGTTTGTTCTAGTCTTAGAAGCGCTGTCGATGGAGTTCAGAACAGGTTGTCCATGAGAGTTATTGTATGCAGATGATTTGGTTCTCATAGCAGAGTCGATGGAAGAGTTAGTTGAAAAGTTTGAGAAGTGGAAGAAAGGACTAGAAGAGAAAGGGCTAAGGGTGAACACAGCAAAGTCTAAAGTCATGATTAGTAGCATTGCAGCCAAGTGTGACCTTGTAGTTGGAAAGTGGCCTTGTGGAGTTTGCAGGAAAGGGGTTGGTAGTAACTCAATTTTTTGTCAGACTTGCAAGCATTGGGTACATAAGAAGTGCAGTAGTATTGGTGGAAGGTTAAGAGCTGACATTCAGTTTGTATGCAAGCGTTGCAAAGGTGAGATTATAGAGAATGAAGTATTTCCAGCTTTAATGATGTACAATAGTGGCTCGTTAGAGATAGTTGAGAACTTCTGTTACTTAGGTGATATGTTGGGCAGTGAAGGGGGTGTTGGAAGAAGTGTTACTTGCAGGATAGGTTCTGCTTGGAAAAAGTTCAGAGAGTTACTTCCTTTGTTGACTAGCAGAGTCTTGTCAATTGAGGTAAAAGGTAGGTTGTATGAGGCCTGTGTAAGAAGTGTTATGTTGTACGGTAGTGAGACATGGGCAGTGAAGCAGGAAGATCTTGACCGTTTAGAAAGGAATGATATGAGAATGGTTAGGTGGATGTGTAACGCCAGTCTGAGAGACAGAAAGAGTTCAAATGAGCTAAGAAGCAGGCTAAGTATCCGTAGAATTAAAGATGTTATCCAGATAAGAAGATTGAATTGGCTAAGGCACTTGGAAAGAATGGAGGAGGATAATTGGGTAAGAAAGTGTAGAGACTTGATAGTTCCTGGGGCAAAGCCCAGAGGCAGACCGAGGTTATAAGGACAGACTTGATACAGAGGAAGTTGAGTTTAGATCTAACACAGTCTAGATCAGATTGGAAGAGGGTCATTAATATACCCCGTCCAACCCATGCCAGCATGGAAAACGGACGTTAAGCCGAGAATGGTGTATTCTACCTTGCTTTTTATTATTTTTCCTAAATGGTATCGACTGAAAGTCTTGCTGTATTACAGTTTAGTTATAGCATAATTTTAAACATATATAATAATCATAACGAAGGAGGGTGTTACAACACTAATAATCTGTCTTGTTTTTCACTTGTATTAAAACTATTTTAGCGAAAGTAGCTAATTTTTGTTATAAATCACATAAAAATTTAAACTTCTGTTTAACCAAGTAACTATTTTTGTGATTACAAAATTAGCGCATAGCGCATTTTAGATCTATCGCAACAAATTATCATGAACAAAGAATCAACTTCAAGTGGCCTTACCAATGGTGGTCCTAAAGTAACGTTATTGATCACCTTGTTTAGTATAATAACATCCATCAAAAAACAAACAATACAGCAGTGCGAATCTTACAATCTGCATTATTATATAAATGACCAAAAAAATTGAAGGTGTCCAACAACTGCAGTATATATGTGACATTTAAAATCTAAGTCTACTAATATTACTTGCTCTGACCCTCTGACAATGTGAAAATTATTTGGATAGAAGTTTACCAAAGCATTTCCCAAATACATCTCACCCATAAAATTTAAGTCACTAAAAATGTCACATCAAAAAAAGCTGATCAATGTCAAAGACAAATCTCTCTCAATGTAAATGTTAAAATCAGTTAGCTTATTGCAAACCCTGCTGGGTTGACACAGAATGTGAAAAAAACCCAATAAATTGTGCCTCTGGCAGAAATTTTTATTTTCAGTGTAAAAAAATGGATTGCAAGGATAACTTATAATGCAACAAAACGATATTGATATATTGCATACGGTCCTTCCTCCCGAAACTTCAGACAAAATGTCCATATGTTTAAACCCAAAATTAATAAAAAACATTCCTTTTAGCAACTTGCATGCTGTTTTACCATCAAGTAAGGTCTTACACAAAATCTCAAATCTCACACAGTATTCTGTCACAAATGTTTACATAATATATATATAAAAAATAACAGCTTTGTATGGTGTGAAACTAATTGGCAAAATTTTTTTTGGCTAATTAGTCAGATAAGAAATGCAAAAAAAAAATTTGAGTCAATCAATCTAACAGTTCATTTTATGTCATTTTTGCACCAAATTTGCAACACAAAATACAAATTCTAAATAATACTAAATTCTCTTTTTTTGGTTCATTGCATACCCGGCCACGGTCTCCCACAAAAGTTTAATCAACATGTAAAAGATAAGAGGTTAATCACAAAATCAAAGTTTGCAAATTTTAATTATTTTGGTATATATTATATATCTGTTGCATATGCCCTCTCAAACAATATTTTGATCCAAAATGCCAAAGAAAAACAGTTTGCAACAAAAATCAGTTATTTCAATGATATTGCATACACTCTTTCGATACAAACTTTCACAAAGAGAAAAAAAAAGAATGGTCGTAGGGAGTACTTCTGATTCAACATTTTTGACATTTTGCATGTTGTCCTTACCCATTAAATCTTACACAAAATTTCAAAAAAACTACGATTTGGAACGCATCATATTTAAATTGAGAAGGATCAGTCATTTCGGTATGTTGCACAGAGTCCTCCCTGGTAGGAATATATACAAAATATAGAAAAACACAGCTTGCAAGGTGTAAAATTTAATTCTTCTTCTGTGTATGGTCCTTCCTCACAAAATTAACAACAAAAATCAGTTCTATCAGTATATGTCATGCAATTGTCTTCCACAAAATGTTCACCTTAAAGTTTCACAAGCCACGGTCTGTAAATTAAACAACTAAGATCAGGTATTTTGGTCTATTTTTTACCATTCTGGTTCAAAGAATTTATATAAAATGTGAAAATTGAGTGGTAAAACAGAAATTTTCAAAATTCTATTTTTTTTATATGCATATTGTATATATACTAGTTATTAAAACATGTGAAAGAATCCACAGAAATTAGTGTGCTTCTTATCACAATAAGGTTTGTTGATAATTTCATTAAGAACGCTGAAAAAAACGTTTTAAACGAAATCCTGTTGAGGAATCCGCTCAAGAGCATTTAAAATGTTTTGTATGCTTCTTATCACAAAATGATTTGTTGTCAGTTTCATTTTAAAGACGCAAACAATTAAAACTTTTGACCGAAATTGACAACTATAATCATCATCATCATCATCATTCTCGGCTTAACGTCCGTTTTCCATGCTAGCATGGGTTGGACGGGGTATATTAATGACCCTCTTCCAATCTGATCTAGACTGTGTTAGATCTAAACTCAACTTCCGCTGTATCAAGTCTGTCCTTATAACCTCCTGCCAAGTCTTTCTCGGTCTGCCTCTGGGCTTTGTAACAATAATATAATAACAACGTTAATTGCCTGTGACTTTACTATAACAATTTATAACAAAGCTCCCATCATGGTAAATTTAAATTCGCATGCAATAAAAATCCCAACTAATGAAATCACTTTATTTTATCACATGATTTGTTTTAGTCAATCAAAATCGTCAACAAAACGTTTATAAAATACAGAACATTTTTATAGGGGATACATTATAGACTCTTTTAAAGAAAATTGTAAAAAATATAATCCACGTTGCCTGTTACAGACAGACAGACGGACACACTTAGCGTATTATTATAGAGACTAGTAGATAAGGCCCTTGGAAAAATCCACTTAGTCAGGAGAACAATGGAAAAAATAGGTCGTTTTAGATGTTTTGCTGCCATCAGCAATGTGTATAAAAAAATAATTTAGCGAAATTTAGTTTATCCCTTGCCTTTAATGTATAGAGATTGAAACACTGATGAAAATAATGTATAGGATCATGTACTTTCGGCGAACGGTTAAAGAGATATGGGTTTTAAATTTTGCTGACGTCAGCAAAGTCCCTCCCAAAGTACCAAATTTTTTTTAAAGAAATTTATATACCCGTTGTCTTCATCTTATAGATCCTGAAACACTCATCAAGAAAATGTATAGGATTATGTATCTTTGACAAACGGTTGCCGAGATATTGGGGTTTAAAGGTTTTTAATGACGTTATCAACCCGTCCATTCCGAATCGGATTCAGGGACCAAGTGTTGGGAAACTTACCCAAATTTGTCCCAGGTGATCCTTAGTTACCCATGCGGTAAAAAATCATTGACGTCACCACCTCGTTTCCAAGTTATTTGGCCTCAAAGAATTTAGTGCACTGTAATGGCTTCATTGATTATATATAGGATATTGACGTTAAAGTAGTGTTATTGACGTCGCGCCCTAACGTCATAAAATTTAACATTTCAGACATGCATTTTTCGGCAACATCAAAGAAAAATAAACACATCCACTTTGTTGTTACAGACAGACACACGGAACTGGTGTATTATTATACTAGTCGATAAGGCCCGTGGAAAAATCCACTTAGGCAAAAGGCCAATGAAAAATAGGTTGCTTTAGATGTTTTGCTGACGTCAGTAGTGCATACACAAAATGTCAAATGTCAAATCGCATTAAATCCTCCACACAAATCTTACACAAAATAAAAAGGAACAGCTTGCAAGGTGTAAAATCTAGTTGATAAAAAGTTACAACAACGACACTCACAACATTGACACTCACAACACCAATACTCACAAAACCGACAGTAAGAACACAAACAGTTACAACACCGACGGTCACAACACGGATAATAACAATGTCAGAAATAACGCATCTCAAATATGTACATCTTATAAGTGATTATGTTGAAAACCCTCAGTATTTTATTCTGAAATGTCAAAAAGGAGGCCTGCAAGAGTTAGCACAAATCAACAAATATAAGTTCTTTACACATTTTAAATATTGTCTTCCCCTTAAAAGCTTATACAAAAATATAAAAAAGCCATAGTTTCGAAAACATCAAATTTAAATCTAGAAAAATCAGTCATTTCGGTTGGATACCATCCTCTCCCACAAAAATTTACACAAAATGTAAAAATCAACCAGTTAAGAACACAAAAATTTTCCTTTTTAGTTCCGTACTGCCCTTTACCAACAATTTTAAACCTAAATGTCAAAAAATCAATGAGCAAAGAATAAACTTGAATCAACAAAGATCATTATTTTTGGAAACATTGTATATATACGGTTCGTAAACAAAAGTTTACACAAAATGTAAAACAGATGGGTTTTTGAGAGACACATCTAAATCAACAAAAATAAGTTCATTCAGCATGTCGTATATTGCCATTACCCATTAATCTTCCACAAAAAAATTATGAAACACATCAAAATTTAAAAAAATCAGTGATTTCAGTGCATACAGTCCTCGCGTTTAGATTACAAAATATAAAAAACAAAAACAGTTTCAGTCAGAACATTAAGTATATAATTTATTTATCATCAGCAAACATTTATCCCTACAAAATTTTGTAAAATTCTCAAGAAAAACAAAAACGTGAAACCATGGAACTTTCTTCCAGCAAAAATTACATCACATACAGTTAGTTCTCCCAAACAATAGTTTATAATACGAAATATAAAGACAAAGTTGTTTATATAGTCTGAAGATGTACTTAATGTACGAAAAGCTTAACAAATAAATACTTTTTAACTTTCAAACTCGTTTTATTTTTTTCTTAATTAGTAAACTATGGCTGTTATTTTTACCGATAAAGACATCAGCTTTACAACAGCTTACAGTGAAGTCTGATTCTACAAAGATTTGTTCTTTCAGTATATATATTGCATGTGGTCTATTTCCACAAAAGTTTACACAAAATTTCAAAAACAGCATTTTGCAACACAAACAATATGAACTGACAACCATACCATCCTCTCATAAATTTTTTTAACCCAAAGTCATAACCCACGTATATAAATTTCCAATCAAATGTCAAAAACCCCTGTAAAAAAACCTGGCATTTTACATGTAGGCTGACAAAAGTTTAACAGGATGAGGAAACAAAACAATAAAAAATAACTTAACACACACACTTTAAATTCTAATGTCATATTGTGGTTCCCTTGTAAAGTTTACAGGAAATGTGAAAAAATTATTCTCTATGGGCATAAATATGTGTCACAGTATCCTAAAAGTTCAAGAAAGATTTTGTAGCTAGCTTGTTACATCATAATTCGTGTTCAAAAAAGAAGAGATAGGTTAGACCTAGCTAAGCTTGGGATGGAGCCTTAAAGCTAACATTAGCTATCAGCTAACAGTAGCTAAGACACCCAGTTAAATATACTTAAACTGGGGAGACTTAACTGGGTCTATAGCTAGCTATTCATGCTTAGTAAAAGACATTATAAAGAGAAACAAAAGTAATGTAAAAATGATAACAGTGAGTTCAACAAACCAAAGTTTTCCGTTTTTTAGTCAGCCAACAGCTTTATGTAGCATTTTGAATTTTAGGACAATACATTAGTTACGTGCCAGGGCACATGAATTATGCAACAAAACGTAAACAAATATGGCTACATACGCTGTAAAATAAAAAACTGTGGCTTTTCCTGGGAAATGCGAGTCTGCTTGCTCCACCGACATAAAAACAAAACGTCTAAAAATATCAAAGTTCTTACTATTTGTGATTTCAAATCCACTTTAAACTCTAGCCTTTGTTTTCTACTTCTAACTTTAATTTACATCTAGCTCCACTTCTCACTTCACTTTTCTACTTCTTCACTTGGTCTCTTTTCTTTTTAAATATATAGCTATGCTTTTTTAAACCACTTTTTTTTCCTTTTTTTCAAGGTAAAGGGATCGTTCTTCTGTGCTTTTTTTTGGTGGCGTTTATTTTCTACTTCTAAATTTACTTTACTTCTAGCTCCACGTAGCTCCACTTTCACTTCCAACTTCACTATTCTACTTCTTCACTTGGACTTTTTTCTTTTTAAATATGCTTTTTTGAACCACTTATTTTACTTTTTTCAAGATCGTTCTTTTGTGGGTTTTTTTGGTGTCGAAAGGACACCATTTTTCGAAAGTTAGCCGTTAAATTTATTTCAGCAAATCAAATTGAGTCGTTTTCATCACGTGATGTAAACAAAGAAAACCCGCTAGCAAAATGGACATAATTTTTTCTGCGACTTCAAAGAAAATTTCGGCGACATCAAAGAAAAATAAGCATATCAACTTTGCCTGTCACAGAGACACGGAACTGGCGTATTATTATATAGATATGCCTTCTTCAACAATAAGTTAATCCAAAATGTCAAAAAGAAGAAAAAAATAGCTTTTGGTGGATTGAATATGGCCATATGCACAAAACTTTACACTAAATGTAAAAAAATGGTTGTGCTTAGTAATTCTAAATCAACACTGATTTATGTCTTTGCCCAGAAACTCCTACATGAAAATGTCAAAACCATAATTTGATTCAAATTAAATTTACATTTAAAAAAAAAGTAATTTCTGTACTTTATTTTCAGAAGTTTTTGCAGGAAAAGAACTTCACAAACCAAAAAAAGAATGAAGAAAATGTTTAAAATTTTCAGGGTTAATAACATTTGATGGATTTTGTGGCACTTTTACTTTTTGTATGTATATATACATAATGTTAGAGTTGAATTTCTCATTTTAATATAAAAACACAAATGGCTTGCAAGATGTAAAGTCAAATTCTACAAAAATTAGTTCTCTCGGTATATTGCATAATCCTTTTGCCACAAAAGTTAACACAAAATTTCAAAAACAAAACAAAACCCACAACAGTTTGTATATATTATATACACTATGTATATAAATGGAAAGTCACCCCAGCCTTCCCTGTACATATTTTACGCTAAATGTAAATCTTTCCCCTGCCTCCCCCCAAAAAATATAAAAAATAAATTTAATCAAAACCCCATGTAAATACTGCAACAAAATTAAAAAATGTGAAAAAGTTATGTCAATTTTCCCCATAATGTTAAAAACCTATGTCAAATAAGAATTTAAAAAACACAGGTTTTTTCAGTGTTAACATGTAGTTCTCCCTCAAAAAAGTTTACACTTTTCTTAAATAACACGAAATGTCATAAACAAAAACATTTGAGTCAGAACATCTAGAACAACCAAAATCACCACACTAAGCTACCAGAATTACTACATGTATGTAACAAAATCCTTTTGTCATATTGCATGCAACCGATGTAAGTTTAGTTACACAACATGTGAAAAATATACGTTATATATATTTGCATAAAAAAGAGTCCTTAAACTATCCTTAAATATTATATAATATATACTTTCTTAAAAGGTGTTGTGGCTTGTTATATCTTCTAATTTAAGCTTAAAAAATGAAGTCAAATAAGTTACAGCCATATTCCCAGCAAAGACCACTAAAATAACTACAGTAGCTACATGTAAAAGCAACATAAAATTCACAGAGGTATTGGGAATCTTTAGTTTAAAGCTAACATTAGCTAGCTACAGCAGCTAATAGCTCCTCAGTTAAATATAAACTGCAGACTTAGCTATAGGTATAAAGAACATGGCTACACATATATAAATTCCTAGCTAGCTAGCCAGTTGTTGTTGGTGGTTGGCTTTATGATGCTAGCTAACAAACATGTCTCCCATCAATAATATCATCAAAACTTGAAAAACATAAACAAACCTCACACAAACCTTTCTATATTTCATTTATATAACCATGCCCTTCTTCAAATGTTTTTTATTTTAAAGGAAAAAGTAAAGTAGCAGAATGCTTAAAAAAAACAGCCATCTTTTTTTGCAAACACAATTTCCGTTACTTTATGGTAGGAACTCCATTTAACAGTCCGTGTAGTCTGTGAATATATGCAGCGTATACTTATATATTTATGCCTATATATGGGTACTTTAGTATACGGTTATATATATTTATATCGTAAATAGCCGCGGTTATATAGTTACAACTTATATGTGAAGTACATATTAATAAGCCTAATATGCGCTGCTTTCTGGGGGTAAGTTAACAATCAAGGGCGATGATATGCTTTAATTACATACAGAAGAATTCTTAAAGAAACATTTAAAAATAAAAATATTTTTCTAGTTTTAACAAAGTTAAAAGAAAATGAGTTTTAAAGTAATAAGAAAAAAGAATTAAATGTATAAATAAAACCCCCTGATTTGCGTTTTTTTAACTTAGTAAATTTTAGCGTAACGCCACGTCGTAAGAAAGTGACCCGTGCTTTGCGTGTCATGGACTCACATGGTCACTCACACAAGCGTATTATAATATAGGATACATTTTTCTTTGAAAAGGATTAAAACTATCATTTTCAGCAATTACCAAATATTATATATTTCTGCCAATTTTTCTGGCATGCAAGGAACTGTGTAATACATGTTCTGTTTTTTCAACTATGATGAGACCATAGGGTATATAAAAATCACCAGATTTGGATGACTGTGCAAAATATTGGGTATTGGACTAAACAATGAGTTCAGACACACTTCTTAAATTTCAAGCCCTAATTAATGACAAATGATAATTTACAAATAAATATATTCATACCTTCTCCAAGATGGTGTATCATTTTGTTCAGGAATAATCGCCTGCTGTTGGCTTAAGTTGTATGGTGACATCACAGTTGCTATGGATACAAAACAAAGATATTTAGACTGCAAAAAGCGAAACATAATTTCCATCCAATTTTAACACTGATATAATTAAAAACTTTGTTTTTCATAAAAGTTTTATTAAGTTACTTACAAGATCGCACTTTATTCCTTGATGGGAATATGGGACCAGCAGGGGGATCCATGTTTCTTCTTGGATGTGCATTTATATATCTGTAACTATGTGGTTGCTGTTGTTGTTGTTGATGTCCAAAAAAATCACTTATGCTATTAGCATACATATTCTAGAAAACAAGTGATGAATGAATAAGAAGGTTTATTGCCACACAGAGTACTCTTTATGTGGCATATGGTTAGACAATGTCAACACAAAAATATTAATTAATATACACATATATTTTTCTGTAATGTTTTAATTTGTTGCAATGAAAACAAAATATTTAATGTTCTAATTCACACAATCCGCAGGAATGTGTGTTTGGTTTAGCCTTTCTTCGTCTCCAGAAAAAAAATGAACACATTGGTGAATCTTTTACGGGGAACCAATTCATGGGCGAGATTACATGAAAAACTAGCCAAGGCGGTAAATTTTTTTTTTATAAAAAGCAGGTCGACATTGATTTTTAAAAGAATTTCTTAAAGGGGAACTACACGCAAAAATTATTTTTTGATATATTGTCAAAAATGGGTAATATATTTCAAAAAATAAAAAAGTGCAACTTAATTATGTCTGTTTTTACCTCAATAAGAGCAATTTCTTTGCCAGCAAAATGCCTTTTTTCAATGGGCCGCGTAAAAACAAGAAGACTGGAAATAGTAACAAAAATGACATTGGAAAGTGCGAGTCGTAGCAAACCGCAGCGTGAGGCCTCCAAGAAAACACCTTGAAAAGAAGAGGAGACATTACGATTTGTTGTAACTTATTTTTTAATGAACATGAACCAAATTACTAAGTATATACCAAAAATAAATCTTTCTTATATTCGTCAAAAAACAATGACAACCAACAATTTCCTCAAATGAACAAACAGTCTTCATAAAAAAACTTTGACGTTTTCAAACCCTTTTGATGCATTGTCCCTCTCCCGTTGATAAAAAGTTATTATTTTGGAAAACGTTAATATAATGAAATTGTATCAACGAAGGAGAACAGTAGCCCATCCTTTTTTAAATTCTTTTGTGTGATGGACCTCACCTTGGAAAGTTTGCATATTAAATGAGAAAAAATTTTTTAGTCCCCGAAGTAAATACAAAAATCGTCGGGATAGCACCAGGAACAAGGAGACTCTTTCGAGAACGTGCTTTACTTTCGTTTGATGTTTGAGGTGTTGATGACATCGGTTCACCACCCATTAGCTCACTCTAGCAAAGTAATATGTTTACCCCCTGTCAGAAATTGCATTTTTATTCGCGCAAAACAAAAACAACAAAACTCTGCTTATGAGTTGTGAGAAAAGATAATCATAAGTGGCAAGCAGGACGAAAATTTAACTTTAAAATATTAAATTTATAAATTTAAAAATGGAAAAGGGGAACAAACGAGTGAAATAATATTAGTAAAATAAAAGTGAACATAAATTATACAATGGCATGGATTTGATGACCAGTGAATATATGCAAATACAAAGAAAACTTTATTTTTTGCAATAAAAAAATCCAGATGAACTTTGTCTTACCCTCATATCCCTCTGGAAACAATCGTCAGTGAAGTGTTTTGAGCAGATGTAAAAAACAGAACCTTTTGGTAAAGACCCTTCTCTTTTAATCGCTTGCAACCATTTTTTACGAAGTTTGTTGTTCGATTTTTCTGAAGGTATCAAGGTATCTTATGAAAACTAAACTCTTTGTTAACGTGGAGCAACTTGTACAACGAAAAGCTGAGCAACTTGGCATATTTAGCATAAAATAAGAAGGAATTGCTAGTAGCTACATAAGATATATTTTATCAAAACTATGAACGATTTAAAAATTTGTTGCTTTAATAAACCAGCCGCTGCATAGAATTGCGCTTTCCGCACTTTGCAACGTCACACATCACATTCGTCCCAGTCTTTTTTTACGGAATTGGGGGTCGGGACTTCTAGCCGTATTTGGGGTGATAAGGTTCGTATTCTTGGCACTTGGAAGTCATATGAAACAGTAAAACTAGTTGAATTCGTTTTCTTATGGTAGTAGTAACAATATATCAAAAAATAATTTTTGCGTGTAGTTCTCCTTTAAGATCTAGTGCTCATAATGTTGTATTTATTATAGTGTAGTCAAGTTTAGCTTAAGATAAACCTATTTCATATTCCTGTACAAGTTATTGACTCACAACTTAGGTGGCTAGTGTTTGAAACGCAACTTCAAAAACGAAAAGTTGTTTGATGGCACGTTGTTTGATGGCACGTTTTTTATCATTTTTGCGCAAAAGGCGCCTCTTTTGCCTTCCGTACAAAAGTTTGGCTGATTTTTTCTGCCATTTTGAGTCTTATTGCACATGTGTTGGTTGTTATACATACTGGTTACTGGTTACTTGTTGTGGATTTTCATGTATGTATTTAGTCCATCTTAGTCTTTCAACTATGGTTTTACATTGATTTCTTATCATTTTGGAGCTTAAAACATTTTGATTGCATCGTTTAAGGAACTTATAGCTAGCTAAATTAGGTGCATTTTGGAAATTCATTCTGCAGACTTTGATTCTATTCTTTTATTCTATATTATTCTATCTTTAAATTTTATACCAGTGTTGCAAATGGTTTTGTATCTTCATTATGATGATACAATCATCTTGAAATTTGTCATTTCAGATGATTCTTCACCCCAGTGTTGACATCAATCAAATATAATTGTAAACACAAGGTTTCACTTTATTATAGACAACAACATTGTTGATTACGTCACAAATTTATCACCAATGAAGTCCAGAGTTTTGCATTAGTTATGTTATTGAGATTTTTCAAATCGAAGTAAAATAACCTGTGTTGCTAGCTGCTTTTTTATTATTTAGTATATATAGAGCCTAGCGTGTGTACGGAACAAACAAACAAACAGCTCTAGTGTATAACATTTGTATTAGATCATTAGTAAAATAGACTTTGGAAATAATTCCAGTATATCTCAAATTGGAAAAAACACATCACAGAATTAAGACGTAAATCACGAAATTAGGACGTTTCAGCTGATTCCTTTTTTGCTCAACCCGGGTTTCCACCTTATTAACCTGCATTTTTGTAAAGTTATTTTATGGAAAAAAAACCATGAAGTTATGTGGCGAGCAGAGTCACCAGATCGTCGCTGGAGTTGTTTGTTTAGACAATCAAGTAATAAAAGGATAGTAGAGTTTTTTTTTTTTATTTGCACTTCGAAAAACTACAATTACAGCAATAATATAAGAAGGAGAAACAACATGGTTGCCTAATATATTTTATGTATATATATTAATCGTTTATATAATATCGATATCGAGGTTTATGAGAATAACTGTCAGCTCCTTTGCCTCAGTTTTAACGTTTATTGTTGTGTTAAATAACACAATTTTTGAGGATTAAAGTCCGAAGTACCTGTTTTAACCTTTTTTTCCTGCCGCTTCTTCTATTCTATATGTTTGTAAAGATTTTTGAAAATCACATCCAAGCTGCTACTTTTTATAAATTCCTTGCCTTTCAGAAGTGATATTTTTTCCTCATTCGCAAATTTGTTACTCAAAATCGCAGTAATATGATGTGGCGATGGTACAAACAGGACTTGCCTATTGGGTTTTACAGGAATCAATTTTTTCGCTTACCCAGTGTTGTATCTTTGTTTTATATTATGTAGTAAATTGGGTATATTCTTTTGTTATTCATGGTTTTTGAAAATAATTTATTGAAAGAAAAAGAAAATATTGATATCTTTTTTATTGTAAAAGTTCTTTACAGTGCGACATCACCCTCTATATGCAAGTACTGCTGCTACCCCTTATGATAGAACATTCGCACAAAAGTGTAGATAGTTGAAAACGTTCTTGTTTCAACTGCCAGAAGGTCAGAAAATGGCAGTTGTGAGTGTTTAAACCGTCCCAGTTTCTTGTTTTTCTTGCATCGGCAGATTTTAACCATGTTTTAATTGATTTATTAAGATTGGATTGTGTGTTCATTATTATTATTCATTATTTTTAATAGTACATCACTGCAGGATTCATAGTAATATTAAAAGTAGTTCATGGTTGCATAATAAACTAGTTTTCAAACGAATAATAAATAAAATAGCGTGTAATTTAAAGATGCTTATTGTCTGTCTGGGCACCAAAGATGGCAGATTTACAAAATAAATTAATCAATGTACCACATCCCATTACTTGTGCTCAAATTAGACCAGGATATTCACATTGATTGACTTATGTGCACAAAGATAACCATAAGATAACCACCAATTCATGCATTCCACACAAATCCCAAAAGCCTGTTTTTCACCTTTGCCTCAAAACTATTTTTGTTAAGAAAAAAACATATTTTGGTTCATGTGATGTTACTAAAAATAAAAGTCCATTTAACAAGTCAAAGTTCTAAGAATGTCACATAAAAACTTCCTTGTTGTGCATTTCAACGCAATACTTTAATGCCTAAAGTGACCAGGCACTTATTTAATTTTTGAGCTACACGCTTATTCCAGAGGAGGAGAAGGAAGGGGGTTCGCACGTATTCACAACTTCTCATCATACATGTGACACTTAAGAGGTGCCCCTTTGACTTAGGTGGAAAGGGTCACTTAACCAGGCCAACTTTATTGTTTGGAGGGGAACAGAGCTTCGTTAAGTTAACTTAAGGGTAACAGTGAACGATTTTTCGTCGCCTCAATTTCTTGGTTAGGGTAATGATGGGGTAACCATTTACACATAGGGTAACGGTTACTAAAAATACTGATATGGAAAGAAAATCGTAAAAATAGATTTGTGAAATATATTTTCTCTTAGCTAATGAAAAATCGTTCACGGGCAATGACGGGGTGAAAGAACGATCATTACCCAAAATTTTGTGGCCTGTTATTTATATTTTTGTCATACAATGGACACTTATTTAAGGGAAGTGCTTAATTAAGATATTATGGTATACCTACTAATAGCTAGAAAATAATTTTCTCATAAAACATCTTGCAATGAAATAAAGTATAGTCATGCACAAGAGGCTTTTACACAAATTTTGATGCACTAACCATTAATCTTCAAACATATTTTATTACAATTTCCATAAACATGCAATTTGACTCGTGTTCAGCATGTTTTACTCACATGCTTAAGAGCATGTTTTACTCACATGCTTAAGGCCTATTTGCACACAATTTGATATAAAAAATAAAGTAGAGTAAAACAATTATAGGAAACAATAGCTTATTTTTTGTTATTTTATTTTACAGGTTAAAACAAAATATAGGAATGTAAAATATAAGATGCAGTAGAGATTGAATCTGTTTAGAATGTTTGATTTGGCTAGCTACATCACCTCTGAATATATATCTGGGATTTCTCGTAAAGATCGTAACAATATGTGCTTTTTATCACTAATATAGACAAGTTTCCTTTGTTTACAGAATTGTGTATAAATGCGCATGCATGGGGGTAGAAAAAAAGCACCACATAGGAAAACATTGGCTAATAAATTAATTAATATATATGGACGTTTTGGGAATACAAAATTCAAAAGGCAATCATAAGTTTCTTTATTTCACTGGATTTCCTTGATGTATGTAGCCTGTGTTTTATATGTTTTACTCGTATATGGGCATTATGTCTATTGTTTTTAATGCAATATCACAACATTACATAACATAAAAATGTGTATATAGCTAGCTAGCCAGCTATACCATAGCTAGCCTAGTTACACATACCTAGCTGACCTCAAATCCCTAAACATTTAATACCATACCTGCTGATTTGTCAGTTGAGATGAGTTCACATAGTTGTTAACGTTGGGTAGTGATCCTCCTTTATACTTTTGCCGTATGTACTAAATAAAATTGTTTCTTTGTCATAAAAACACAAAGCAAAAATTACACTACGTTCTTAAGGTAGTGTTATTGCTACTTTAAGGAAATATTGAAACAAATTTATGAACGCTATGTAACAGTATAATTCCCTAAAAATATCATATAAACGACAAAAGAACTAGCTAGTAGATATAGCATATGCATATACCGGTGCTGGACCTTTCCTGGCATCAGAAACTTCACGCATGATCTGTACAAAGGCTTCATTTGCTTCAGCTTCCCTGCGCTTTATTATTTCCAGTTTATCTGAAAATTTTCTAGGATTCGTCATTTTGAGTAGCTCTTCTTTATTCGAGAAATGTTTACTGTCACAATATTTCACTAAATTTTAGGAAAAAATCAACAGACATCATTTCCATCATGGAACATTGCATTTCGAATACAAAATGGCCGCTAAACCGCTGATAACTTTTTGGGGGACTCGGTCCGAATAACTTATTGTTGTATCTCTCGGGGAAAGGAAAAATTGAACGGACGATTCTGGCGTCTAGCCATACGACTACAGTAAGACAATATAGTTCCCAGGGCTATTTTCGAAAACAGACCCGCTATCCCTTCTATTCACATGCCAGAGTTGCTCCGTTCAGTAAATGCGTAAACACTTCTGTTTTGCAAGCTTACGTGTTATGGTCACACTTATTTATTTAAAAAAATGTATCTGCGCGTAACAAAAGCGATTAAAATTTTAAACAGAATATTTAGGTCAGCCATACTTTTAACATAACAGGCAAATACGAATATTATTTCCGGTCTGCTTTAACTGCTGGTTTCTATCATCATGTCACTCTTTTAAGGGAAAATCGCGAAATGCTAGTCTTGGAAGAGATACTTGGTATATAACCCTGGAGTTTAATGCATTTTAACAAAGACTTTGAAAGTTTGTATACCGCTGTTTTTGTTTGTTTGTTTGCTTTTGTTTGCTTGTTTGTCCTTTAAAATTGAGAAGGAAAGAAAAGATACTCTGGGAAGAACTAAAAACATATTCTAAACACTGTTTTAAAGATACAACTTTAAAAAATCTATAAACACTTTTCACACGAAAAACTAATCTGCTTTTCTTTCGTAAGTGTCAGCGAAACTTGTTTGAGAAGTTGTACAAACAGACTCGTCATAATAAACAAATACAAAAACAAATATGGTAGCGCTATTATGGCGCATTTCTAAACAAATATGGTAGCGCTATTATGGCGCATTTCTAAACAAAGATGGTAGCACTATATTATGCATACAAGATTTTAGACAATTTTACAGATTTGTTAGTTAATTTTAAAGAAATTCCAACAAAATTAACCCATAAAAATATCAGTTTCCATAATAAAAATAATACATTATATTACAGCATCCTCCTACAATATAAATAAGTCCATGAATCCAGCTTGTTTTGAAATTGGCTGTTACAAATAATTAGGTCGAAAATAACTCTTCGCGTTTTCCCAACTTGAAGACTTCAAGACAATAAAACGTCTCCTTTGAAAAATAGACTGATAGCTTTATGTCTAATTCTATTTTCTGAGTTATAAACCGCGAAGGCTTTTACATTTGTTTTGAGAGGTTTTGTGTCTAGGCACCGGTTCAGACTGGGGTTTTTCCATTGATGATTGATACAGTTCAAACGTTGCATGTTTTCATGTTAGAGTAGTAGAATAGTTTTTAATATATTCTATACAATAATTGCATATGCAAACAAGATTGAGTAATTTTTACGTTATGACGTCAACGCGGTGAAGAATGTTTTCCATCGTAATAAATTCCATTCAATTCGTCTTTCTTTGGAAGAACTAAAACGCAAAAAAACAAGATGTAAAATCTTAATCCATCTGCCTAAAAATAAACATCGAGGTCAAAAATACTAACATGATTTAATATGATTGGTTCGTTTCATCACGTGGCCAAGTTCTGATTGGTTCATCCCAGACATTGATTGTATTAAAAGCTCGTGTTGTCGCACCTAAAAAAAACTTCATTTTTTAATATGCTCTTTTTAAATCGATCATCAGGAATTTCTATCTTGTCAAAGCAAGTTGGGTCAAAATTTTTTCTTTCAACAAATTTTTTAAGCTTAAGGAATTTTATGAAAATAAGTTAGCTTTACTTGGATTTCGTTTTTATATTTTTAACAATATAAACATAAGAGTTTATCAAGTAAAGTTTTTGACCACCGGCCAAGAAATAAAAAGAAAAGCTGTGAATAGCTACCAAAACTTTTTTTAAGATTGTTCAGTTAAAAAAAATAACAAGGACAATTTCAGCTTCAATTTCTTTAGAAAAAAAAGCAGCTTCGGCCAAAATTTAAATGTTTTTGTAAAAAAATATGTCTGATAAAACTACTTGCATTCAGATCTAGGTACTGTATCAATTTGATGAGAGGCAAAATCAAAGAGGCAAACGAGTTAGTTCTTAAAATTATTAAAGGGAAAAATAAGCGCAATAAAAATGCCAAAATTAACAACGACTCATCAGTAACATTTACTATGCTATAAACTTGTTTGTTTTATTATGTGTAGGCCGAGTGATATTATGAACGAAAGTGTACAACATGTTACAAGTACTTGTATAAATACGTGATATTAGTTTAAATATTATTCAAATGAATAAATAATTATTTTATTCACCCTTCTTACACGAGCTCTAAAAGGCGTTAATTATTCAAACTGGCCGTAAGAGTTCCGCTTTTGGAGTTTGAGCGTAGAATACTTTAAAAATAACGCCAATAAAGGCGTTAAAAATAACGCCAATAAAGGCGTTAAAAATAACGCCAATAAAAGCGTTAAATTAAAGCGGGCGCAGAAATAAATAAAAATTTAATCAATGGTGCATATATATCTGTAGATAGTTGAGATTCCATCATTTTACATTATTGCTTAGTATGCACTTCTCACAAAAACTGATTGAATATAAAATTTCAAATTGTATGAAGTTTAAATGTTTAATCGCTTGAGTTGGTAAAACATTAACGACCGATACTGTAGGATCTCTATAATTCGACTTCCCTTAATTCGAACAATTTTTTCGGCACGGTGAAAACTGTTAAAAATAAACTGGGTATACTTGCTTTTCGCAAAATTGAACTGCGTTAAAACGCAACCCTTAACTATAGATTTTGCGATTTACGACCAAAGTCTCAGTTAGCAAGTTTAAATGCATAGATAATAAAAAACATCTACACTGACAAAACGTACAAAATTAGATTAACTTTCTACAATTTGAACGAAATTTGTGTTCCCCTGAGCGTTCGAATTGTAGAGTTTACTGATGATAACTGAACAAAATTACTCACTTTTTGACCAAGTTGGGGATATTTTGTCGCATGAGTTTGCAGGAGTTCATTTTGTTGTGTTAATAGGTCCAATTCCTGTTCGCTCGTACTTCTCTTGTTATCAATTTGCCACAGTGTAAATCTAGCTTCTACCATTAGACTGCAACACATTAGGAGAAGTAGCTAAATATAAAAAGCAGACAGATAACGGTCATGAATAATTTAAAATATTTGACTCAACGTGAATTTTTATTAAAAGAGGTCATTGACAGGTCAAAAACGCTTTAAAGGAAAAACTAAGGGATAGATTTTTAAAAAAATGATTTTTATACGAGTTTTATAATGCAGGAACAAGCATTTTTAAATTGAATTTATTTTGTTACTTTGACAAAAACAAACTTTATTAAAAAATTTAAAACTATAAAAAAATAACATAAAAAATATTTTGCCAGCCTTTCCAGCACGAAATAATTGCCAGCTTTTCCGACTATTTTTCTAAAAAAAATATTCCCCTTAGATTTTACCAGTCCCGTTGGTCACGGTGTGAAACCCGATAAATTTGAACCACCCAACAACAGGGATATTTCACAATGACCCTAAGAATTCTCATAATCCAATCCGTCTATACCTCATGCATTTCGGACTTGCAGTCAGCCGCATTAACCGATCTTGTTCGTTCGATGACGTGCGACGCGTACAGCAACTTGGCGTTAATGTCGTAACAACACTCTTCCACTTCAGTCGGCAACAACTTCATGTTACTTGTCATATGCTTTACGTTTTGCGCAGATAAATAGCCGTCAATAACAAACTTCGTCATACTGATATAGCAGTGTCTATATAAAATAAATGATGTGCTAAGTTAAACATCTAACAATAAAATTTTCAGATACCAAGGCTTCTGAATTGTCAGGAATGCGTTTAAGTTTCTTTTTCGTGCATTTAATTTCCAGAAAAAAGCTCTTAACCCTTGTAACACATAGAGGAGCGAAGAATTGTTTAATGATTAAGAATAACAAAAACTTCATGCAGAACTTTTATCAAAAAAACTTCACAGCTTTCCTGATTTTTCAAAAATATTTCATCCTCCAACCCATTCCGGACGATTTCAGACCTCCTTATTACTATTACTTTTAACACTTTGCCCAGGATGACATGTTCTAGTGCATTAAAAGCTCTCATTTGAGCCAGGCAGGTCGCGTAGCCACACGACCGAAAAGGTTTACAACCTCCTTACATATTAATCCTCCTCTGATGCCGAACGCTAAGCAGAAAGAATCTTTTTATTTTCTACGGCTTAACTCGACCGAGGTTTGAACCAAGTAATCATGCACTTGTGTAAAAAAAAAGATGGCTAACCTGTGTCGTTCGTCGATATCTTCAAACATATCATTGAGAAGTCCCAACTCATCGTTCTGCAGTTTACCATGTTTAAACGCATACAACAGATTCTTGAAAGCAGTACCCCACCAACCATACACTGAGTGATGATGTATTGATACTGAATCAAGATGTTCACTCACTGGTCCAGTACCAAGACTATCAAGGAAAGAAAGAGCACGTTGACGAAGCTCAATTTTTCCTTCATTGGGATAATACGTCTCTGGTACGACGATTCTCCGGATTGCTTTCATCATCAGAAATTCTTGAAATTGTGCGAAAACCAATTGAAGAAGATCAGCTAAAATTGAAAGTGATGTCGCATAAAAATTGATTAAAAACAACAAGTAACAACAACAAAAACAAAAACAAACAACAACAACAATAAAAACAATAAAAACAACAACAACAACAACAACAATCAACAACAACAACAACAACAACAACAAATAACAACAACAACAAAAGCAACAATAACAAACAACAACAACAACAACAACAACAGCAACAACAACAACCAGCAGCAACAACAAACGACAACATCAACAACAACAACAACAACAATAACTACAATATTTAACCCTTTTATTGGGAAAGATTGCCATACGCACTCCACGCCCTCCTGTGTCTCATTTGGGAATAACGAGATTTTAAAGTGGTGATACGGATACACAAACAAGCAAACGGGCTAAGCTACGCGGAATAAAAGGACTTGCGAACGCGTGGAATTATCCACGGGCTACCAACTAGTTTTTTTAATTGTTGTCCAGAAAAGGATAAACAACAGATCATTTACTTACCTTCGTCCAACTCAGAGTCTTCGTCTAAAAACAAACAAAAAACATGAATTTAGCAGTAGTTGCAAAAAAGTAGGCTAACTACTCTTGTTAGGTCTCTGTTAGACAAAACAGCCACACAGAAACACAGTCACTCAACTGCAGATGAGTGAGAGAAGCGTTGTATAGACAGCGTTTTCTAAGTTGACAAACTGATTTTGATATACCGAAAATGACTATTCTCAGCCCATAGGATACCAGATATAAGTCTATACATTATGTCATATGGCATTTTTAATTAAAAAAATTCTGATGCGATGTCTCCATTTCTCGTCGGCAAATCCGCTTTTTACGACAGTGTTTTAAAAAACTTTTTTATATCCTTAAAAGTGACAAATTTGAAAAACACAAAGTCAACGGTCTTTAACGTAACATGTCTGCGATCAAAGCTTTGAAATGAAGAAGTAACGATATTTACGCTTTGTTATTTTGCAATGACGACGTTGAGATATAAATCGAGTTATATCTCTACGAAGAAATAAAAGGCAAAGGTATCGTAAAGATCTAACCAATAACCTAAGATCCTAAGTCAACTCTAACATCCACTCGAAGCACAAGTTTAACAAGTAAAAAAGCGTAAATCTAATACAGAAATAGCCTTATTTGTGGGGACGAACTTCAAAATTGTTGTAACATGTTTGATCATGATTGTAGTTAAATTTAAAGATAAATTCGGTTATCGGAACTTTGAAATTGTCTCTGTTGTAAGGTCAGAAAAAAATAAATCACAAACCTCGAACATGAAACATAGAGGGCTGTTTCACATCCCATGATCCTTTAGCAAAGTATTCGTAGCCACGATTCTCGAAAATCCAATCAACAGCAAATGGATAGTTCGCTTTGCTTGCTAGTGAGACGTGATGGGCACAACCAAGGAAGTAGTACTGTATAAAAAGGTTGTATATTATAGAGACAATAACTTTGTTTTTTGTTTGTTTGTTTGTTTGTTTTATTGTCTTTTCAGGTGGTGGAGAGATGTCGCACTCAAATGAAGATAAAATAGATAAATACTGTATACAATAGAAAGAAAAAAGGGTGACAATTTTTACCTGTAGAATGCAAGACGCCCATGCTTTTTCTTTCATATGAATGACAGCTGTGGCATATGCTGTACACAACAGTTCATGATCTCCAGAAACTTCTGCAGCATATATGGAGTTCATTAAGTAACAAGCAGCTTCAAGATAGCTACTAGAAGGATCTAGAAAAAAAAATCTTTTTATCAGAACAAGAGTAAACGCAAACGCATACATATTGTTCCCTTATCTTTGTTTATGTAAAAACTTTTCTATTGTGCCATATTATGTTGCAATGCAGTAGTTTGCTTTCACCATCGCTACATTGGCAACAATGTCACCTTTTAATTATGAATCTCTATAATAATAGCCGTCGTATATCTGTTACGGAAACACGAAATGCGATATATAAAGGACGGGCAATCCAGTGGATTCTTCCACGGGTTGACCACTAATATAAGAGTATTTTTTAATCAATTCAAAGCAGAGAACACGTTTATAGACACTGCAGCGTGTGATTTGCGTTTCTTTGATACTGTTCCATTTTGTTTTCTATACCATTTTTTGGCAGTATTTTGAGCATTTTAGTTTCTTTTTAATTCCATACTTTTAACTAATTTTTAATATTTTTGCGATTTTAACAATATAACTTTCATACGCTGTTCCAAATTATATTAATTCAGAACATACATTGTTGTTTTCTTAAGGATTGGTTTGATTAAGCTGTATGACTTTCTCAAACCAACATAAATTTCCAGAAAATCCTCCATTAGTCATGTAAAAAGAAAGTATGACCTGGGCGTATGAGTTTGTATACATTATACTTTACTGTGCGACATCAAAACCAGTCACTACCAGTATCTTATTACCTGTCAACATCTGATCTGCAAAATTTATTATGTAAAATATTATTTTTTTCATATTTTTTAAGGAATTTTAGTGATTTTTCATGCTGGTTTGAAAATTGTCTGTTTTTCTTGATGTCTTCCTTCTCAGTATCGAAAGTTCCAGATTAAGCTGAGAAACTCTTTGACAAATCTCATAAAAAGTTTAAGAAGCCCTATCATCCACTCCCTCCCAGTGAAAGTAGTTCATCACAATACTCTGGCGGGGCAACAATCTCATACCGTGGTGGATTGTTCACAGGAAAAAGAGGTGAGACTTTCATTCTTACAAATATTTTTGGTTTTTACTGTGATATATATCATCATTATATTGATGACTTTGTGTCATCATCATCATCATCATTCTCGGCTTAACGTCCGTTTTCCATGCTAGCATGGGTTGGACGGGGTATATTAATGACCCTCTTCCAATCTGATCTAGACTGTGTTAGATCTAAACTCAACTTCCTCTGTATCAAGTCTGTCCTTATAACCTCCTGCCAAGTCTTTCTCGGTCTGCCTCTGGGCTTTGCCCCAGGAACTATCAAGTCTCTACACTTTCTTACCCAATTATCCTCCTCCATTCTTTCCAAGTGCCCCAGCCAATTCAATCTTCTTATCTGGATAACATCTTTAATTCTACGGAGACTTAGCCTGCTTCTTAGCTCATCTGAACTCTTTCTGTCTCTCAGACTGGCGTTACACATCCACCTAACCATTCTCATATCATTCCTTTCTAAACGGTCAAGATCTTCCTGCTTCACTGCCCATGTCTCACTACCGTACAACAAATAATCACATGAATTTTGTCGAAAACATTTTGACAGGCCTTCCTGATTCTAAACAAATATTGCATTGTACTGTCAAGGATAAATTTTCCAACCTGCAAGTAGGACATTTACTTTACGAACTTTTGAAATAACTAAACATTTTCTTAAAAGTTTTATTGCATCAACTCAATATTTGTTTGGTTCAATTTTAAATAAAATAAAAACTAGAAAAAAAAATCATATAATCATTGATCCATTAAAGAATCAGTTAAAAAATCACAACTGGCACATGTTCTTGTAGAAGCCTGAGTAATGCATAATAGCAGCATCAACAAGTACTTTAACGAGTACACGTATGTTACTTGTTATTGCAAATGATACATATGCTGGACCTTTTATGCAAAATTTATACGAAGACCCGTTGTTTAAATTTTAAATATTAATACTCACCTTTCAAAGCAATTTCATGTAGTTTTTTGTAGGCTTCTGCAGATAACTTGGCTACAAATTCTTCCTCTTCTTTGTCTGTAGCAAGTGATAATTTCATGGGCAATATAGATCGACCAATCGATTGCATTGCTGTGAAAATTCCAAGCTGGTACAAAATATGACAACAACATTTCCACAAGAAACTCGGAAGTTGGCCATAAAATGTTTTCGGACAGCTGTTTCCAATCACAAACAATGCAATGCGGACGAAACCTTTTGCATCTTCATATTCATGCTATAACAATATAATTATGGAGATATTGAAGCAAACTTCCAAACTTATACTTTCTAAAAAATGTTTTGATTGACACAGACATAAAAAGTGTCTAAAAAATATTTCATATTTCCTTAGCTCTAAAATCAAGCACTAAAATAACAAAAAGCTGAGGATGGTTTAATGTTGGGTACTGCATTTTTTAAATTTTTTTTTGTAAAAAAAACACAGAAGAAATTTACCTTGTTGATTTTCTTCTGTGCTTTTTGTAACTGACTGTGAAAGCATTGCATTAGCTTAGAACTTTTCTTGCATCGTGGATTTCCTCGCAAGAACATAAACATGAGTATGAAGAAGGACATGACTAGATTTATAATGTTTGAAGCGAGGTAAAATTGTGGAGACGTGTCTTGTTCCACACCAATGCTCAAAAGATGTCTTGAAGAAAATGATCCACCTCCTGTAAAAAGTAAAGATTGTTGTCAGCAATAAAGTTTGTGTCAAATACAATAATATAATATCTTGTATGCACGATAAGTTGTGCTTGTTGTGTGATTTTTGGCTGTTAACTTTTTTTTTAGGTTTTTTAAGTTTTCACCACAGACTATAGATAAGCCTTTTTTATTCACTTTCTTTTACATTGGCAAAAAATTGCTGACGTGAAATCCTATTTGCCTGCCCGTTTTGTTTCCATGTCAGAATTTATGCTGGCAATTGTGGAGTGTCAACATGAATTAAATTAGAAAGACTGTATATACACACACAATAATTAAGTAAACATAATAAATTAGCATATTAAGAATCCTTAGAAAAATAATGTCTTACCTGAACTAATTCCAGATTTACTTGCCAAGATGTTTAGTGGATTTACAAACAGGAACATTAAGATAGTAAAACAAGTAATAAGTTTTGCACCGTCTCTTGCACTTTGGCGTTGAAACGGAGAAGCATAATGATCTTGGTTGACTTCAGGTTCCACACTTAAAGCATCTGCTGATTCAGCACTTGCTTCTTCTGTTGTATTCGATTCACTTCCTGAACTGGAAACCGTCTGGCTGCTGGGTATAATACCAATACTTCGTACTAGACAAAGAGATTTGTATTTATACTATAAAATTATAACATAAAGGCAATAAAGGGAAAATGTTATTATTAACAACAGAAATAACATACGCTCTTCAAAAAGTTTTCTCATTTTCTTATTCTTCCGTGAAAGAGAATCGTTGAGTCTTTTTAATCGTTTAATCTCCTCAATCGCAGCCTGCAGGATTGAATTTTTTGTAGCCTATGGATGAAAATATAAAAATTAACAATACAAAATGAGCAGTACAATAAATTAAGCACTATAGTCTACCTAATTTTGGAGAGTAGTATCGTACAATAGGTGTATAAAATAATACCATTCTAAGACCTTCTCAACAAAAAAACATACGCTTCTTTGATATCTATTTTTATATATACTTACACAATATTACGGAATTTTTGCGAAAAATCAATAGACAAATAACTTGAGCATTCACAGTAAGAATTGCTAACTTGTGGATAAATTTGTGAAAAAGGCTAAAAGAATTTAAATAATATACCCTTTTTTCATCTACCCATCAGTTTTGAAATGTCTGTGGCCTAATTTTAATCTCAGGTGGTTCCTAATAACTCTCTGGGGAAAATAACTTACCTTCTTGTCATCAGTGTGACGTAACATAATCTTCAATTCGTTTAAAGATTCAGTGATCTTTGTTCTATATCTCTTCTCAATAACAACATGTTCCACTCTAGTACGTTTGGCTGCCTGTTTTTTAGGACTTTTCGGCTGAAATAATGTCATGTTTGAGTTTGACTTTAATCTGGATATAGGAATTTTTGGCAGCGGCTGCATCCCAGAGTTTATAGAAGAAGAAGTAGGAATTGTCGTAAGATCTGACGCATTGTCACTATTTCTTTTGTTCAGAGAAGAAACTTTAGCTGGGTAAACATTCTAAAGGTATAAATAATTTTGAATAAAAATTATTAGAAATAAATTAAAAAAATCAAAAAGAATAATTTTAAAATAGAATTTCATTTTCTGCCTTAGTGGTATTTTGATTAGTCATAACAATCGGCAAATTGATGAGTAACTATGTTTCACTTACTACGGACTTTTTTTTAATTTTTTACAATATTATTAGGTGTATTCAGTGTTTCTTTTTGCTGTGGTTGTTCTTTGCTGCCGAAAAGCAGTCAAAGACATTCGATTCTTAGTAAAAGCTGACATTCAATGGAAAAGTAAAACTGTAAATTAAATAACAAATAAACATAGTATTTTACATACTGTTTTTATTCCTTGCAAAGTTTGAGCAACAGGTGTGTTGGGTTGTTGCAGCAACAAAGCTTCTATTTTATCACCAGCAGACAGCTGTATTTCATTAATAGACACAGGATGGTTTTCATCAAATATAGGAATTTTCTGCTGTTTCTCCTCTTGTTGATTGGCAGGTAGTTTCCTTTTATTTGACTTAGCATTTGGTTTTGGAAACTTGAAACTTGAAATCTTCTCTTTCTTGTCCTGCAAAGTATTTATTATGTTATTTTTGGTTTGTGCAAAATTGCTTTTTGTCTGCAGCAACATCTTTCTCAACTGGCTATCATTTTTGGTTTGCACAGGGGATACTATATTGTCCTGCACAGGTACCTGATCTTGAACAAATTGGCTGTTTTGACCTTGTAATAATCGCTGTTGTGCTGCCAGTAGCAAACGTTGTTGTTGCAATTGCTGTTGTTGTTGTATTGAGGGAAGACTTTGTTGCTGTTGTTGTTGTATTGAGGGAAGACTTTGTTGTTGGTGTTGTTGTATTGAGGGAAGACTTTGTTGTTGGTGTTGTTGTTTTTGCTGTTGCTGTTGTTGCTGCAACAAAGCTTGCTGAACTTGCTGATTTATGATTCTCATCAAATAATCTTGTTGGCTTGTTACTTCAGGTTCATTATAGTTGTTCAAACTACCAAGGTTTGAAAAATTGTTGCAATCACTTACAAGATCAATTGGTGAATAACTTGCATCGATCGAATCTGGTGACAGCTGAGGAGATTCTAATGAACCTGAATCGACAGAATTTGGAACACCACTGTCGATACTGACAGTACTTGGAGAGTATTCAACTTCATATGTCGGAACATATGATGGAGAGTAGGACAAACTTTCCGGAGAGTTATGATCTGTCAGACTGGTGTCACTGGCAGAGAAGTTTTGATCAAAACCTTCAACACTACTGAGCGAAAACTCTGATTGAGACCTCAGAGCATCTTGCCGATTAACAATATTTAAATTTGTTTCAGTTGGCATTGGCTCTTGGGGGTCGCAAAACAGGTCTTGGAAGTCTTGATCTTCATTAAGCATATCTAAACATGTGAGAAAGACATGCACAGTTTTAATATTAAAGATGCTCTTTTTGTTTTTAATGAACACTTTAAAATACTCTTTTAGTGCAGTGCACAAACTCTCTTCTTCCTTTGATGATACACACCAATTCTTTTATAGTACACACAAAACTAAAAAAGGTTTTACTACACATTCAGATGATTAAAAACTTATACTTAAAATTCATGCTAAAAAGAAAAAGATTTGTGCCACACAATCAAACCTTACCCATGAAGTCTGAATTATTAATATCAGACAACATGTTGACGTCTATTGACAAGTTTTCCATTTCGGTTATATTTCAAATCAGTTTCTTTTTCCTCATTACAATTAAATTATATACCTAAAAGACATAAATGCAATCATTCACAGACAACAAAAGAATACACATGCTTATATTTGTTTGACAATTTTTTGTTACAGTAAATTTGTTAGAAAAATACTGGTAAACGTTGGCATAGTATATTCATGAATGCAGCTGATTTATTTGGAATCTTTCAAATTAATTTTTATTAGAAAAAGTGGTAATGACCTCGAAATAGAACATGGAAAACATTACATTATTGTGTAATAATGATTTTTTAAGGCACCTAAGAAGAAGAAATCATTCTCTCCCTGGGCCGCCCTAAAGTCTTCTAAGATATTTACCAATTTAGATCTAATAGCACTTTTACAAATTTCTGAATTAAAACCTGGGTATATCTCCAATAAGCCATAATTGTGTTTTTTATAAAGTATATATGTGTTTAAAATTCCACAATTTGTATACCTTAAATATGTTAAAATTTACCAATGCTATGCTACACTTTTTATCTCACCGTAATGAGGGTACAACAAATATATAGTACATCAATTTTTGTTAGTCGAAATTTAGGCCTAAATTGGGACTTAATTAATGATTTAGAATGTCATGAAAAGTCACTAAGATCCAAGATAAACTTTTTATTTATCAAAAGATAACGTTTTATAGTAAAAATATCAGACGACTAGTCAAACATAAAGTAAATCAATTTTTTTGTTCTTTCTGCAATTCTTCAAAAAAATATTTATTTACCTCAACCATCATAAATTTTCAAATAGTAAGTAAAATTTATGTCTTTTTTTATAAAACAAAATGTGAAAGGCACTGAAAGTGACACAGTCCTAATACTACATTTTTAAACTTGATCTGAATGACATTTTGCAGCACTTTCAAAACCAACCAAAACAATTTTGGAAAATTCTAAAAAAACCTGATTCCTGATAAGTCAGGCTGCTACCTCCACGAAACGAGTGGGCCTAAACAATGGTACCAAAACACTCCCCCCCCACGAAAAATTCAAACACGTTTAATTCACTTTTTGTCAGTGCTGGTGCCAAACTAGCTATAAAGTTTTTAAGTGATCTCTAAAAACTGATTTATCCTTAATAGGTGCTGGAGTGCTTAAATAATCTTCCATCTTACTCCTAATTTTGAGATTCGCTCAATTAACAGTATATACACACTAAGAATCATTGCAATTTTTCCCAAGAGCAATTTTTCCCAAGAGCAATTTTTCTTGCCTTGTGAATCATGACATGCCATCTAACTAGGTAATATGGACTAATTAAGCCACCCTAGATGTGTGAACTGTTGAATGTTGCAAGAAGTTGTCTGGTAGAGCCTGAACACTAATTAGGTCTGCACAGCACAAAATGAGCATTAAACACTAAAGTCATGGCCCTCTTTGAAAAATAGACAGGGTATATCACTCAATATTTTTGTTGCTAGCCATATAAAATATGCACATCTATGTACATTTGGGAGGAGGAGGTTCTGCTAGCTATATGTGATGTAAACCTTCCGTATTATCTAAATGATTATCTGAACAAATATATACCTTCGGTGCAAATATGAAACCTTACTTGCTACATAACCTTACAGTTTTGACTATATATATGCCGTCTCCCATAGGATAACTTGGCAAAAAGGTTGGTATAAACAGTGAAGTGTTTGCACATGGTCAAGCAAAAAACAAACTGCCGAAACCTCATATCCTGATGGAGCTAGCTGCCATTCCAAAAGGAATGAATGGTTACAAAGATAACAACAGATTAAAATGTCATGCTCCATTCCACACAAAGTTTATCATTAATGAAGTACAGCAACGTTGTTTGTTTGTTTGTTTGTTTCCGAAGATTAAGATTTGCTGTTGCAATACATGGAATCACAGGCCCAATATTTACTTGCACATGTATCTAAGTGATTACAGTACTGGAAAAAGGTTGTTTAACATATCGAGCGCGCAACGTGCGCGGACTCCCTCAATACGCGATGTACCGCATTTATAATAATAAGAAACAATTAAAATAAATTGTCGCGATCTATCGAGAATCTAGTATTGTGACAAAATCCGTCTCGATGTGTCGCGATGGTAGGTGATAATGAGAATAAAGAGAAAGTTTTTTTTAATGAGAATAGAGAGAAAGTTTTTTTTATTTCAAACACATCTCTGCTTCATCTTTTTTTTTATTTTAAATAGGTGTATATTATAAGAAAATTTTTAACTTTCATATTTATTAAAGTAATTCTAGCGCATTACTTTTTCAACGTATTTTTCTTCTAACGCTGCTTTTCGTTCTTAAACTTTGAAAATGCGATCTCTAACAAAGCTTTTTTTGTCGCTGCTTTTCGTTCTTAAACTTTTAAAATGCGATTTAAAAAAACTTTTCTATTGCCGTTCTTCGTTCTTAAATTTTTAAAATGCGATCTAACGAAGCTTTTCTATCGCCGCTTTTCGTTTATAAACTTTTAAAATGCAACCTTAAAAAACATTTCTATCGCCGCTTTTCGTTTTTAAACTTTTAAAATGCGATCTAAAAAAACATTTCTATCGTCGCTTTTCGTTTATAAAAACTTTTAAAATTCGATCTAAAAAAACATTTCTATCGCCGCATTTCGTTCTTAAGCTTTTAAAATGCGATCTAAAAAAACTTTTCTATCGCCGTTCTTCGTTCTTAAATTTTTAAAATGCGATCTAACGAAGCTTTTCTATCGCTGTTCTTAGTTCTTAAATTTTTAAAATGTGATCTAAAAAAGAAAGATTAACGCTAGCTGTATACCCTAGATTGTTATGCATAAGTTAAAAAAATATAACACAAAGGAAGTATAATTATATTTAAACATCCGCGATCATTGTTGAATACACTCTTATTTTTAAAATAGTTCTATTATGAAAAGTGTTAATGGCCTCGATAGCTTCGAGAATGATATCGAGACGGATGCATCACGAAGCCCTCTCGATACAATTTGAAAGTAAAAAAACGTCTATCGCGGATCGAGAATACCGTCGCGATACGCGAAGCGCGATGTTAAACAACCTTTTTCCAGTACTGTACGTAATGCCCGATGCGCACGCACATTTGGAGGTAAAAATGTACCAAACCAAGCGGACACAGAGGAAAACGTTCAAAACAAACAAAATCCACAATAACAATGTGGGGGAAATTTAGGTTTCAACATTTACGTTTATGTTTTAACCATGCTGTACCGGCAAAATTTTATTTTAACATTCACACAAATTAAACATGCATTCAAAGCTTGGCTTCTTTCGCGTATCGCTCTGAGCACAGCATCTATGCGCTATCTTTGTTATCACTTTTATGCTTGTTTAGCAATGTAATTTTTAGAAACGGATTACGCAAAGTAGAAATCTATAATCTATATATGCTTTGAGAAAGCGATCTTTTAACTATAATTTGAACCATAACATGTGCCTTAACGAACAGTGCTTTGCACGAGCACAAATGATGACATAAACCCTTGTGAATCGAAAATTCATTCTCTTTCCATTTTTCCAAGGAGTACAGTATGGCTGTTTGTGCATCCTAGCTATATATAACGTATAAAGCGTAACGTATAACACAGCAGTTAGTCGATCTCTTTCTTTTTTTGCTGTGCTAGCCATATTTTTTACAACACTAATATTTTCATTACCTCCATTCTTGTGCACGCAGATTAAGATTTGCTGTTGCAATACATGGAATCACAGGCCCGATATTTACTTGCACATGTATCTAAGTGATTACAGTACTGGAAAAAGGTTGTTTAACATATCGAGCGCGCAACGTGCGCGGACTCCCTCAATACGCGATGTACCGCATTTATAATAATAAGAAACAATTAAAATAAATTGTCGCGATCTATTGAGAATCTAGTATTGTGACAAAATCCGTCTCGATGTGTCGCGATGGTAGGTGATAATGAGAATAAAGAGAAAGTTTTTTTTAATGAGAATAGAGAGAAAGTTTTTTTTATTTCAAACACATCTCTGCTTCATCTTTTTTTTTATTTGAAATAGGTGTATATTATAAGAAAATTTTTAACTTTCATATTTATTAAAGTAATTCTAGCGCATTACTTTTTCAACGTATTTTTCTTCTAACGCTGCTTTTCGTTCTTAAACTTTGAGGAAAAATTAAATTATTTAGGTTTCAACATTTCTGTTTATGTTTTAACCATGCTGTACCGGCAAAATTTTATTTTAACATTCACACAAATTAAACATGCATTCAAAGCTTGGCTTCTTTCGCGTATCGCTCTGAGCACAGCATCTATGCGCTATCTTTGTTATCACTTTTATGCTTGTTTAGCAATGTAATTTTTAGAAACGGATTACGCAAAGTAGAAATCTATAATCTATGCTTTGAGAAAGCGATCTTTTAACTATAATTTGAACCATAACATGTGCCTTAACGAACAGTGCTTTGCACGAGCACAAATGATGACATAAACCCTTGTGAATCGAAAATTCATTCTCTTTCCATTTTTCCAAGGAGTACAGTATGGCTGTTTGTGCATCCTAGCTATATATAACGTATAAAGCGTAACGTATAACACAGCAGTTAGTCGATCTCTTTCTTTTTTTGCTGTGCTAGCCATATTTTTTACAACACTAATATTTTCATTACCTCCATTCTTGTGCACGCATATTTTTGGGATAGCATTACATAATGTTATATATGATGCGCGCGCAGGAAAAACACGGCAAATAGTCTGCTCTGGACAAAACATTTTCACCACTCTAACTCTAACACAAAAAGATGTAGGTTAATGTAAATTCTGTTGGAGAGGAGAACCGTTAAGAAGGGAGGGGTTCACCCCTTAAAAAGCGATATGCTGTTAACAGCGCACGAAGTTTTTTTTGAATGCATCTTCCTTTTCCTACCCTCCTCCTGATGACTGTCTGCTCAAAAGCAGAAGAAGTAATGTTGGTTCCTGCTTTCCGCGACTGTATTACAAATATATGATGGAAATAAATCCGTAAATTAGCATACAATAGTTCCAATTATAACTGAAACAAACTTGCATCACCCTTGTTTTCTTCTTTTTGTTCCTCTCTTTCTTGTCTTTGTTTGTAAAACCCGTGACACAATTAGGCTACCATATTGTATTTTTTAAATCAGTCCACCACCAGAATATGCGCCTACGAAGTTTTTTGACCAGCGGTTTGTTTACATCAAGTCATATTTTACATAAGGCCCCATTGTTGTTGCGGGGGCAACCTAGTTCTCAGTGCCTGTTGTCTCTTATATGGAGACGGCGAGAGGTCCGGTCTTAAAGTCAGATAGATACAATCTGCCCTTAGGGACGAGGTTGGTTGCGAGGGTACTATCTTCTTTGTGACTATCACCAAAGAAATCTTAAGCTTCCTTTAATCTATTTTCCTAAAGTCAATTTTTTTATTTTTTCGTCCATCCATCCACCACCCCCTCCTAGCGTAAATTAGTCTAAAAGGTTAGAATTTAATAAAAATTCTCTTGCAAGCATTTTATTTAAATTGCATGGGCCCACTTTTTTGTGCACGTGAGTTTCTATAAATAGAGTTGTTATGATTGCGTGATTTCGCAAAATAATAATTAATGGTCTGTGATAGAAACTATCCATAAAATAAAAGAAAGGAGTTTAGGTACTAGTTTGGTACTATATAATAAAAGAGTTTTGCGAAGAAGAAAATTTAATGAGATACATAAAAAATATTGAGCTGAAACTGCAAGATATTCTTCTTCTTCTTTCAACGGTAAGTTATATTTATAAATTTTCATCTCTTGTTTTTTTGAACACAACATGACGTCAATTCTTTGCAAGCAACTATAGAAATACTATTGATCTAGCCTATGGAATATTTCAAGTAAGGCATTTCTTTAGTTAAAAAATCGGAAGAATATTTCTCTAGCGCAAAAATAGAAAAGAAAAAAAAGGGTTTGTGAAGAAAAAGAGAGAAAAAGTTAAAAGAAACTTTAACCTTTTGTCGTCATTAATTTATTAAACTCGCCGTCATTTATTCATCAAACATCGTGTTAATATTTTAGAAAGAAATGACACCATTCTCGTCCCCAGAGCTCTTTGAGATTAAAACCTCGAAAGTAGTTACTTTCGTGGTTTATCACAAAGAGCTCTGGGGTCGAGAATGGTATGACACTTTCTATTTTCTGCTGTCAAATTCATAATATTATAAGACTGTAAAAATTACTGTAAAAAACATGCTTGTTTTTTTTTTATAAAAAAGTCAATGAAAACTTTTAGTAAAAAAAGTTAGGACGAGGTTGCTCATCCTGACCTCTTACCTTAGAAGAATAGTACTTTATCAGGCGAAAAATGTGGGACTAAAGTGATGTAGTTTGTTCGGTGGTGACAAAAAGTTTGTTTGGCAAATAATTTTATTCGACATACTACGTATTGGAATTAATTTTTTAAGAATTATAACCTAGAGTTGTTTTTACTGTCCACATAAAAAAGAGACTGAAAAAATCATAAACTAGAAATTTTAAAAATAGACAAAAATTTTCCCCACAGGTGACAAATATTTTGTCCGGTAAAAATTCTCTTCAGAGTTTTAGATCGTATTTCCGTTTAAGTAGCGCAGCTTATCAACGCTTCTTTTTTCTCACCCCCATCACCAGGGTTTTTTTTTGGCCTTTTTGTTATAAGAATAGAAGGCAAAGAATATATTTTTCTTCGTATTTTCTCAAATTAATATAAGGCAGAATACCCGGGGGATGAGGGTGCCCTTTTCTCACAATTAAATTCAATCCTCAAAAAGGCACATGTCCTGGGAACGAGTTCAGTTTACAAAATTTAAATTAAAACCACAAAAAGACCTGGGGACATTTGATGTTGTTCTGTCCAATAGTTGGTGGGCTCTTATTTTCGGATTGCTTTATAAGGACAGGGAAAAAAACTGCGAAATTTAGGGCATTAAAATTTTCTCGGAGGTCAAAAATCACGAGAAAGTTTTTTTCTGAGAAAGCAAACTTAAGTTATTCGATTTAAATTAATAAAAAGTCTACATAAGATGAATATAGCAAAAGAACGTAGAAAAAAATGATACTTTTTCGCCGCAGTTCTTCTCCTGTTCTTACACAAAGCTTTCTCCATTATGTTCAAATTCGTGCTTGTTTTGTGCTACAAGATAGAAACCCCCTTTTTATGTTAAAAGTACACATTTGAGCATTACTAAGCTTTTGCAAAATGATAGTTGCTTTTTATTATCGTACGATTTTTTTAATGAGTACATACCTAAAGCAGTAGTAATATAGCATAAACAATCACGTGATCAACTCTTTTGTGAAACATCCTGCTGAAAAAAAGGTTAATTGATGCTGATTTATATTATCGTATTTTTAAAATAAGCAGAATCATTAACGAAACTAGATTATCCAACTTGATCTCCAGGGCTTCTTTCTACTTATTAATCCTACTCTACATTAATCACAAAGCAAGTTTTTTTTAAAACAAAGTTACTTAAAAAGTACGTAATTTACCTGTACATTATAACCTTGTCGGAAAATAATATTTAGAGATGAAAATAAAAATAAAGAAAATTAAATGAACATTAAATGAACTTGTGGAGATGATTTGAATTTTTCTATTTTCTATATTAAGCCCCCTTTTAATAAGCCTCCACCCATAAAATCCACAGCAGCTAAAGTTGCAAAGGCTTCTTTGTCAGCGATTTTGAGTACTTTTTTTGACAAATAGCCACACCTTCGAATAAGCCCCATGCGGCTTTATTTGAACTCAGTATAGTACGTGTTTTAGAAAAAAGCACATGCTATGGTAACGCCATATAGTTATGCCAGTAACTATGCTAGGTACCCTTTTTTCAACCATTTCGTCCGAAAATATATCAAATCTGACAAACATTACCACGTTTTAAAGAGAAGTTTCCGTTTAGGATATTCTTGTGCTAAATATGAGGTAAAAAACATCGAAATGGTTCATTTTTCAACAAGAAAAATCGAAAAAGAAAACTGCACCCTAAATTTTCCAGCATTAGAATTTTGAGAACATTTTGAAATATCATTTCGCAAAAATCGCAAAAGTTCCTCATAAAAAAGTAAACCCTTTTTGTTTTGGAAGATTTTTCTTAAAGGGTTATAAAGTCTTAATTTTTGAAATTTTAAGAATATAGACGAGAATGATGCTTAGGCTTGATAATCAGACATTTTTTTTCTTATATTTTGTATAAAATTTGAATAATCTGAACTATTCATTTTTACATAATTGCATAGAGAAGAACAAATATAATTAATTCTTGTATTATTTATAAGGGTAATTGACCACGCCGACTTTGTGTTGATTGTAATTCGGGGTTTGCTGAGGTGGTTTGAATTTTAGGGATTTGCTTTGACATTTGTTTGCGTCTAAGCTTTGGTTTGAGAGAAACCAAATTTTATATTATCGAAGAAAGCTTAGTTAACTAGGCCACAGGTAACCTACATTTGATTTTTTCCTGATTTCTTTAATAAGTATAGCTAAACGAATTGCCAATGTTAACAAAGGCTTGTAAATTCTTGTACATGAGCACTTGTATAATGGTAGGCTAAAAAAGTAGGAGATCATATAGATAGGATCGATCCTAAGTCACCGGAGTTAATTTTTTTACACTATATCCTTATCTCTTTAAAAAACGTTTCACCAATTTTAGGCGAATATTTCTTAAGAATTCGTTTCTCCTTACTGTGGTCTGTTCATTATATTTTTTACCTACCGAAATGTTGTCAACGCATTATCAAAGCATTATGTCACATAGAGAATCGTCCGTAATTTAGGAGTCCTATCTTTGCAGAACCAAGCGAAGTGTGAAGTAGTTGTCGATTCTATTTTTTTTCCATTGGTTTAGAATTTCCGATCTACATCATAAAAATTCATTTATCATAGAGTGAAGATAAGTGTAGTGTTTGTTGTTGAGGACTGAGAAACAGATCTTTCGTAAATCTCCCTAGCTGGGGGATTTACGACACATTGGAAACATTTGCAGAATAACAAACAGAAAGAAACCAAGAGAAGCTAAGTTCTTTAAAAATACTATATACAAAAATTCGTCATAATCGCTAAAAGTCATTTCTTTAGTCTGATATCGTTCTCAAGTGTTATCCATGCTTTTATTAAAGCCCGCCATTTTAATTATATACATTTTAAATATGGCTACGCCCACTAAAACACTGGCGCAGAAACAAAATTTCTACCAAAATAATGTCAGTTTACATAAGGTGTTTTCAAATTTTTATTACAACTACCAAGAAACTCAAAAATCATATTTTCGCTATTTCTTGACTCACTGACTTTAGAAGCAGAATCATAGCACTGAGAACGAATTTGTAATGGTATATTGTACATCGCCTATAACTCCAATTCTACATACAGTTTTAACTATACTTACTTATTTATTCCCTGGTTACACTTTCCAAAGTAAAGAACAAACAATTCGTATATTTTAAGACAGATGCACTGACATCGATCAACGACACCAGAATACAATCTGCAAACATTTCGTCACCAGGACTTTTAGTTTAAATGACTTTTTTTTAGGATGTGACTGGGTCATAAACCGCACAGCGGAAAGGCCCAGTTACACGACAATGTTTTAATGTAAATTTCTTGATGTAAACCAGGCAATAAATTTAAACAACCCTATTTTACCTTTTGGTGAAGTATATGTACACAATATGGCGGTTACATGATAAAATTACTTGAAAATTATACTTAACAAAATAGGAATATTAATAAAATAGCCATAAAAGCAATATGAATCCTTCAATTTGAATTATTAAACACCCAGCTGGTCCAGGCATTGGTCAACAAATTCCGGACCAGATTGTGAGACTAGAATCTTAATTATTTCGCTTACTTTGTCTGCCACTGACATTTTGAACTTCTGCTTATGTTATAAAAATGTTTAAATATATATAGCTTACATAAAATATTTATATATGTAATTATATTATTTTACATTTTGAAACCAATCCATCGAGTACCATGTTTCTCATCGTGCGCAAAAAGTCGGAAACCGTGCACATCGTGCACATTTAGCAGTTCACGCAGACTATGCGTGGTTTTTGTTGTCGACAAGTTGAAACTAAAACAATGAGAGAATAATAAAAATACATCTGATGATTTTGAAAACATATATAATATATATTATACCAGTTTTTATATAAGACTAGTTGTTATACTAGACTAGTTTGTCCGTGCAAACAAATTCCGGTCCTCAAATTTTCACCTGTCGTCACTTATCTTCGCTAGTAACGATTTCAGGGATGCTACTCTTTTTTATAGAGTGAAATTTGAGAAGACTTGAGGACTTTGGATGAGGATTTTTAAGCCTTTTTCTTATAAAAAAAATAGAGGAGATTTTTAGGTGATGTCATGACTAAAGAACATTTTATTGCTGTACGCGTGAAAATAAAATCATGTGAAAAATCACATGTGACATGTTTACAACAAAAATTGAGGAGATTTGAGTGGAAAGTTATTAAAAACCTACTTTTAGAAGTGATTTTTGGAGTGTCGAGGTTATAATATTGAGGAGAATTGAGGAGTTTTAAGGAGGCGCGAAAGCCCTTGATTTGGCTACCATTACGAACATAATTTGGCTAATATTATAAAGATATTTAGGGTAAAAATGTTTAAAAAATCCTGAGTTTTAAGCTTCTAAAAATTTATTTTCAAAATACCATTAATTTTTTTTAATTTTTTTTAATTTTTAGGGACGGGTTAAAAGAAAGGTTAACAACATCAAGTCTCGTTTTTCTATCCATTGTTCATTGCTCTTTTTCTTCCTCGTCGTCGAGGAGTGTTAAAATCTGGAAAAAATTTCTCGCCTGTCTCAGAATGAAAACGCTCATACCAAGAAAACGGGTAAAACATGACCCTATGCGCATGCGTAAACAAAAGCCCATACCATGCACAATAAACACACCACGAAAATATTATTAAAACTAAAAGAGCACATACAACAAAAGAGACAGGTATAACAATGGGTTTTCGAGGGCAAACGGGTCAGGAAGGGTGCCATTTAGGTATTCCGGGATTACTTTTCATTACTTTTTTTGAAAATTATTCTGGAACTTACTCATAAATTCTCTTCTTTTTGTCAGTCGGTGTAGTTCGGCATTATTCATGCCTGACATTTCTTCAATGATGGTTGCGTAACGTTTTACCTAAAATAATGACATAAATTATCCCTATTCAATTTTTCTTTAATATGGTTAAATTAGTCAAATAAAAGTCAACAACCTCAACCCCCCTGTCTTACATCATTTATGAACGGAACTATTTGGTGCTTCAGTATCAATCAAAGAGGGAGACATTTTTTAATTTTTATCCAAGTGCGCACGCGCTAACAACATAGCTTGTGCTATAGCATTCAAGTGTAAACAAGCCTTAACGGTGTCACATGATTTTTTATTTCATTGTAATTAATACTGAATAAAACCTCTCTGGTCATAATTTAGTATTACTAGTTCTTGTTCTGAGGTAATCAAAAGTTTCAGGCTTTTTCGTGTGTTCCAGGTATTCTTTTTAGATTCAAGGCTGTTCGAGGTGTTTTCAAATATCTGTAGTAACGTTTCATTTACCAAAGGTCGTTTACACATTTATCAAAAGTATAAGGGGTGAATTTTCTCACTTTCGTACTGAATGGGCGTATTTTCTCACCTTTGCACTAACATGTGGATTTCCCGAACAAAAGGTTTTTAAATTTTCTTGCTCGTGCAGCAAAATCACCAATTCTTTTTCTGTTATGTTGCCATGACAATTCATAAGCCAATGGATATATCTTGTCTCGATAATTACCGTGTAACATGCTATTGATATTAACTAAATAAATAATATCATAGTCCATTATTAGAGGCAAACAATCCTTGTACATAAGGTTTTGGCGCAAAAAAACAAGTTGATTTTTTCCTACATAGCGACCGGATAAACAGTTTATCAGTCATTCGTTAACATTTTAGCTGATCGCTACAGAAAAATAGCAACTGGTCACGTGACCAAAATAAGCCAATAAAAAACGTCAGATATAAAAAGGACATTACACAGCCAGGTGCAAATATTTCAGTGTTTAAATAATTACGTGGGTTCAGTCTAGTAGTTAAATTAGTTGTTAACCTGTGGAAAATTCCACGCTGATTCTTAAATGGCTGTTTTACGGCAGCAATTTTTTTAAAATATAGTTTTTATGAGAAAGACTAGTAGAAATCGGGTTCGCCCGCCATATCTCAAGTCATTTTTCGTGCATCCACAGCACAAAGTAGCGATTTGTCATGTGCACAGAATATGGATGTTATTAATACCGACACAGTATTTCACCCACCTCTTGTAGTTCTAAATCTTTCGCATTCACAGTACCAACCATTTGACTTGCTCGGGGTAAGTTTTTGACCAACATGGCAGCACTCTGGATTTTCGCTTCCATAGCCTCGTATTCATGTGTCGAGTTCATCTTTCGTGCATTCAAGATAGAGATATACACAGATAACACTGATTTTATTGCAACTACGAATTCATGCCTAAAATGTGAGAAAAAACATGAAAAAGGCTAAAAGGCTAAAACTTGAATAAATAGACTTAGGGCTACGCATTTTGAAGAAGAGTGATAAAATTGTGGGACAGAATTACTCGATTTACTTGTAAAAGTGAACCCTGGGTTAGCTAGTGTTGGTTGACTTAAAAGTCAGAATGTTTTGTTTATGATGACAGGTTTTGCATACATTTTTTTATTTCTGCTCTTATAATCGTAAATCCTTAACCTACTTTTTCCGAAATATGTTATTTCCTAACAATATTTAACTTGTTCTTGTGTCATTTAAACTGTACGAAAAATGTAAGTTTTGTGTATAGTTTTTTTATATTTGCCTTAAAAATCAAAAGTCATAAAGAGATGATCCTTTCATTCCTGAATTTGCTTTTGAGTTTTTTCCCCTAGTTACTTTGGTCTACCTAGTGAACGATACCTATTGAATAATACACAATCAGTTAAACATACGTGCTGTAGGAATCAATTTGTTCCAACATGTGTATCTTCTGTTGGAAGGTTTCTCCAAGTTCATCCACACTTTCATTTTTCTCGATTCGCTGCAGAAGTTTCAACACAAACACCCACCATGAGTACAACGACTGAATACGCATGTAACTCCAATCAATTTTTTGAATCGCTGAAGAAGATTTTAAGCTAGCAAGAAATGACTGACCAATCTCCACATCTTGGTCGTTTCTTAATGACGGTTCAGGAATAACAATTCGCTTGAGAGATTCAGCTAGTAGGAATTCTTGGTATTGAAAAAAGATTGTCTGTAGCAAGTCAGCTGATATAAATAAAACAAAACAAATACTTAATATTTTTTTTATATCGCTATTAGAACTCACTGTTTTAAATTTGTCAGTATAAGTTAAACAAACTTCTTCGCCGTTTCAAACCTTAATTGAATCTTGTGAATTTAAAACTTTTCCTTAGTTTGTCGGAAAAAGCGAGCAAAACCATTGAGTTTTATTTCTTCACTCATGTCTTAGTGACGTTAGCATTAACAACACCAAAAGAAAAAAAATACAGACAATAAGAACGTTTCTTTTACTGTTTAAAAATTGTACAGACATTTTCTTTTTACTGTTTGGAAAATTTACAGATAGTTACAAAAAAAGTAAATAGATCAATAAATACCTTCATCCAACTTCGAGTTGTCATCTAAAACGAAAAAGCATAAAATTTAATATTCATAAAGGCTGTTCTCAACTAAGCCTTTTTGTCTATCATCACATTGTAAACAGTTTAAAAGTCACCAACAATAAAAAAATTTGTTTCTTTAATTTTTTTACCTTTAGTATGGAAGACAGGTCGCTTTTTCAAATCCCACACTCCGCTTGTAAAGTAATCGTATCCTTTACCATCAAATATCCATTCTAGTACAACCACTTTTGAATCTTGCCTTGCCAAGCAAGCTTGATGATCTGCACAGTCAGCAAAATAATGCTGAAAAACAACAAGATGAAATTAAAATGTACCTACTGTAGCATAGCTTGTAGCAGGAACTAAACTACACTTGTAGTTGTTACTTTCTATTTTTATTTATTTATTTATTCAGGTAATCCAGAAAAAAGCTGAATAAAGAAAAAAAGAAAAAGAAAAAAGAGTACAGGAAGTGTAAGAACTCTTAAATGATTCATGTGATCTTAATTTTAAAGCCCCTTTTAAATGTAAACATTTCACGGGGATTCAAAATATGTTTTGGACATTAGTTAACTGGGATATGTCCAAAATTTTGATGAACTAAACTAAACAACCAAATAAGGTATGAATTTACAAGAGATAATTTACAAGAGATTTTCCAACTGACACACCACATTAATTTCATGAAATTAGGTAAGTACAGCAACATAATTTTTTTAATTTGTTTGAGATTTATGAGTTTTTAGGAAGTTTAGGGTTAAAATGTTTGGATAAAACACTAAAATCCGTACCATTGTATATTTTAGTATATTTTGACAAAATCTTACCTTTCTTAACGTTAATTTTTTTCGAACCATAATAATAAAAAATAAATATTTTAAAAGAAAAACACCCCATAAAAGATTTGGTTTCAAATGTTAGTTTATATTGGAGATTTAAGGAGACTTGGCCACCCTGTATTTGCTTCTCTTTGTTTTGCATAAAAATGAAAAAGTAAAAGTAAAACCCGCCCAAGAAAAATTATGCTGCATTAAGGTTGATTATGAGATTATCACACACAAAAATTGATAGAAATTCTATTCTTTCATCCAACTGTTCAAATGTTGTTGCTTTTATTTGGTTTACATACCTGCAAAAACGATGACAATAACCAGGCTTTCTCCTTCATATGAACTGCTGCTGTTGCATATGCTGTACACAACAGTTCATGATCACCTGATACTTCTGCAGCATGAATGACATTCATAAGGTAACAATCTGCTTCCAAGTTAGTACACGAAACATCTAAATTGTGGTTTATAAATTACACACCAAAACTATTTTTTTGAACAAAAACATATCACCTTACAAATAGAAATTGAAACACCATTGCAGGGAACATAATGTTCATAAGTCAGCGTTAACACTTATGCAAATAATTATGGCAGTGGTGAGAATGTTTTGTCAAATGCTGAAGAACAGGCAGAATGATCAGGCATATAGTGTATTTTATACCTTTTAGCGCAATTTCATGTAGTTTTTGGTAGGCGTGCATCAACAACTTTGCAGCATGTTGTCTTTCACTTCTCTCTTGTGGATGTAATAAGCCAGAAGGAAGGGCTAAACGGCCAATTGTTTCTAACACTTTCATTAAACTGGCTTGATATAACAAGTGACAAATATTCTTCCATATGTAACTCACGATTTGTCCGTAGGGTGTTCTGGGACATCTATCACCAATAATGAGAAGACTGAGACGAAGAATGTTTTTCGCACCTTCATAATTATGCTAAAAATAGAATGTTATGAAAACTTGTTAATTTTAATCATTTCTCAACACAAAAAGTTGATTACAGAGCACAAGAATCGTATGTTACCAAAACCCTAATTCCATAATTTATTTTCTGAGTTGAGATTTTCAAGATGTGTATTAATAATCTCTATTTTCCATAGAAAATAGACAAAAAGGGTGGAAATCTTAATATATATATTATAATAGTTATTCAATTGCATTCATGAGCGACTTTAATAAAAACAACACCATTGGACGATATTCCTATGGTATTTGAGTTTTTAAGTGGAAAGACTTTGTGCCTTTTGTACTGTTTTTTAAGTAAAAAGCCTAACACAAACTCTCTTTATTTCCATTTTTAGTAACCTTGTAAGAAAAGTACCTGCTGGTAGGGTTTTTTCTAGTTTACATCTTATTAATACACTGTGATTATACATCTGATCTAGGTATATTAGAATCTTCTCTGCCATTATTTACCAAGTCTGTATAAACCCCCTTTTTTTAGACCTACCTAAATCTTTTAAAAGGATCTATTAAATCTATGCTTACTAATACTTTCTTTCATACAATTGTAAAGACTAGACTGAAATGCTGAAAAATGTATATATATACGTAAGAGTATCTATACTATAAAAGAATGTTAACACATACATGTAAAAAAATATACAAGTTCCAGGGCCTGCAATGCAGTCAATAAAAAACAGCTAGGCATGTGGTACATCACACACCCAAAATTGTTTTTCCAGGTGTGTGATCTGGCACTGCTACCTGAGCATTTTGTTTTTTTCATTACAGTCTAATAATTTTTTAGTAATAACGATAAAATAAGGTATTAAACAAACCTCATTAATCATTGTCTGTGCCTTTCTTAGCTGACTTTTAAAACATTGCACGATTTTCGTGTTAGGTTTACATCGAATATTTCCTCTCAGTAACATAAACATTAATATCAACAGGGATACACCAACACGCAGTAGTTGTGAAAAGGCAGAATGTTGTGGAGTGATAATTTCTTCCCCTTCACTCATTAATTCTCGTGAATGAAACGTATGATCTGAAATAGGAATATAATATTTCAGTTTTTAGTTTATGACCAAATTGCCAGGGTACTCACAGTCCTGACTATTTCTGATTTTTTTGTATTTTTTTAAAAATGTCTGCTTTGAATGTCAAAATACCGTATACTTTGTCCAACATTAGAAAATTTAAATATACATGCATTTTGTACCATTCATAATCAATAAGAATAAACAGAATTTAATTTTTTGTAACCTAGTTTAAGAAAAAACCCTGATTTTTTATTGGCTTTTTTAGATAATAAGGGTTTTTCATGACCTTAAATCAGAACTCTCTGCCTTGTCCTGACTCTGTGGATAACCTAATCGTCACTTGTGAATTCAAACTATGTTTTTTTCCGAAATAAATTGATAAACAATTAATTATAACAATGCATATTCTATATATACCTCCTTCAAAAGCTGTTGACTCTCCGCTCAAAAGTGCTATTGGATTAACAAATGAAAATAAGAACAACACAGTGAAAGTGGCTACTTTAGCTCCATCGCGGGCACTTTGTCGTGCAACAGTTGAAGCTTGCTGTACTTGTTTCCATTCCTCTTCTTCATTGTTATACAAGTGTTGATCAGATGGGAAAGAACTGATTTCGTTTATTTGCTCTTTCTGTTTCATGTATTGCACTAAAAAGAAAAGCTGAATTGTTATAAAAAGAAAGGAAAAAAATAGTTTTATATACAATGCAAGTTTTTTAGGAACATCTTCTATGTGTAGCAGAAAGGACATGCCAAAGATTTCAGGTGTGGTTTTGGGTGTGCTGTATTGGATAACTTGTCATAAAATGTCTTGATATTGATATCCCCAGTATAAATTATTTTGGATATGTCGTAATACGTGAGATTAATTCATTCAAATTAAGTAAAAAAGAGTAACTTACATTCTTTCTCCAGCCAATCAATCTTTTTACGCAATCTTTTAATTTCTTCCGTAGCACCTTGAAGAACATCATTAATACTTTGCTGAAAACACAATAAAAAAATAATATTGGTTTTTTTTTTAACTTTTAAACAAAAGGTGGTTGTGTGTTTTTCATTTCTGAATCAAGTATCACCTTTTGATGTCCTTTAAATGTAAGGAGCTTCTTCAATTCAGCAGTAGAACGTTTAATTCTGTCCCGGTACTTCTTCTCAACATCTCGATGATCACGACCAGACTTCCTTGCAATTGACTTTTCATTTGATATTTTAGGAAGTTCCATTAATGTATCCATATTACCATTATCTGTGCCGTTTGAAGATGATAAACTCTAAATTAAGATTCCAAAGCAATTTGTTTACCACTAATTATGACCTCGAAAACATTTTGTATGGAAGACAACATCCCAGGTTTGACCTTTGCTATCACCCTAATACCAGCACAAAACAACAATGCAATTGATAAGATTATAATAACAGTGGATTATCACTTCCAATTAAAGTCATTAAATTTCATTCAAAACAGGGAAATTAAAGGAAGTTTGATGAGTCATAGAAATAAAGTTAATTTTTTTGTGGCCCTTTTTACCAACCTGTGTCGAATATGGCGATTTGATATCGTTATTATCACTCAGGCTGTGTAAATCAATGTCATTGGCATTATTCACATCTTCTGCTTTTTGTTTTCGGAATTTTTCTTGTAGTTTTTCCTTTAGTCTTTTCTTTTTATCAGCAACATTAGCAACAACTCTTTGTAACGAACTTCTTTGTGTGGTTATAATTTCATCTACAGGTGCTGATATAAGTCCTTCTGTTTCAGGTGAATTTCCTCTTTCTTCTTTCACTATGCTGTCAAGGTTTTCATCATTTAAAAAATCAAGAGACAGATTGCTGCAGCTTCCAACAGTGGACTCATAGCCACTTGTCATAGATGAAAAACTGCACCACGAGGTGCTAGAAGTGTTTCTGTGATGCGTTTTTTTCTTTATCTCTAAAGAATGATCACTGTTGACTGATTGAGTTTGCATTGGGTCTGTGAAATATTCAGCAAATTCACAAGTAGAAACTGGATCAGAAAATTCTAAATGAAAAATGTACATGCATAATAAAACACGATTATGCTTAAGTCAAGAGTTTTTACCTTTGTGAAGATTAAAAAACATTTTGTAATTTTTAAATCCCAAAAGTAACTAAAATGATGAGCAAAATAATATGTCCTATTTTTTACATTTAAACTTTCTGAGAATATGCAGTTTTTTTCATGCGAGCAATGAAAGAAAAATTAGCAGATTGTTACAAAGGAAACTTACAAAATTTAAAAGTCACCTTTGATTTAGGTACAAAATAGGAAATTAAATGTTTTGACATGCGGGTAGGATTATTTATGACAGTCTATGTAGATGCATTTGATTGTGCTATGTTTGTCTGTGGCTTTAAACCAAATCAAAATTGGCATTTCGAGGTGGATGTTTTTTTCCACAGAATGTGCATGCTCAAAAAAACAAGCCATATTCAGTAATCGATCATTTAAACATAATACATCATAACAAATATTGATGTCAATAGTATAAATAAAATTAGTGAAGCCATTGAATTGTACTTTTTAAAGTTTCAGGCCAAATAACTTGGGAATGAATGGAAATAACTGACATTATCTTCTGCTTGGGTAACTGGGGCTAAAATGAATATTATTTCCCAACACCTGGGCCAACCCATCCGCGTTAGATTGACACGCTAATGACATCATTAAAAAAACCTTTAAACCAGAATATCTCTGTAACTGTTTTTGAAAGCCTAGACATTTTATAAGTTGTCAAAAACGCATGTCTTAAATGTATGTTAAATGGCAACTTAAATTTTACGATGTCTAAAACTTCAAGACGGGATGGTAACATCTAATATTTTTTCTCTGTGTTGGTTACACCCTGACCATCGATTACCATCATAATTGTCTCCATCACTGTTTGCCTCCCTAATGAAGTAAATTTTTGAGTGCAATTTTGTCGACAATTTTTTCACAAAGACAGCTATAACATCCTCTATAAAAATGTTCTGTATTTTATAGTTTTTTAAAAAAGACATTTGTTTCCTTTGTATATATATATATATATTATTTATTTGGTGGATCATGCCTGATTAACTATGCAACCTTTACCACAGGGAATTTAAATGTTGTATATATGATTCACTCGAAAATGTTTTAATTATTCCTGCCTTTATTAAATGAAATTTATACCAAATTATTTGATGGATAGAACACCAATTTTATGATTTTGCTACTTTTATTTGATTTTCCAGCATCCAGTATTAACCGTTTATAATAGTTTTTTTATACTTTGCTTTTAAATGTTGAATACTTATACATTGCATATTATTGTTTTCTTTTACATTGCAAGTTATACTTACAATGTAAAAGAAAACAATTCAAAAGAACAATAAAGGACTGTTGGACTTGTTAAAAACGCAAAAAGACCCAGAGCCAGAAAATCCTGAAAACAGCATAAAACATGCTTGTAGTATTTTTAATGCTATAGGAACAAATGGAAAAAAATAACAAAAACATTAATCTAACACAAATATATATATAATATATAATAAACACCATACCTAGCTCAGTGGAAGCTTTGTTTTGACTTTGATTTAAGAGGTACTCGTCTAAGAGATTCTAGAGATTAAGATTTTTTATTCATAATGTTTCATATTAGTTAGTTTTAAAAAACCAGCATTATTGTTTAAAACCTCACAAGTCTTAAAAAATCAACATTTTGCGTATCAGGCTGTTACTTTAATAAAATTTTCCACAGAACGATCTGTTTTAAAAAAAGTAAATGGAATTCAACTTTCTGTTATAGAATCTGTGCAATAATATAAAGTGACAATATTAAGAAAGTTTTCGGTTCTCTTCTGTTCTTGTCTGTTCTTTTCCCCAGAAAATTTTCTTGAAGTTGAAAACAGCCTTTAAACAATTTTTAACTGATTCTTGAACTATTAAAACTGTTTAAAAATGTGATGAAGTATATAGTTAAACAGATAAAAAAAAACAATATAAGAATGGGAATATTACACATTTGTTTAAATTTTGAGCCTCAGCATTTTTCTTGAAATAGCCTTGATGACTCCTAATATTTAAAAAAAGTGTGTATACACATGAAGGATGCTGCTGATTAAACAAAAGGCGATTGGTACTACATACTCATAACAAAAACAATTCATACTTTTTCTGGACTTATGTGAAGTGTGACTTGCTCTGTCATAGGTTGGGCTATATACGTTGCATGACTATTTGCTGTTTCACCATTTGATAATCTCGATTTGATGGCAGTTACCAATTTTTGAAATGTGCGTTTTCTGGCAGTTTGTTCTTCCACTTGTGTACTTGTTGTGTCTGCACACATCCGTACATCAATGTTTTCAAATTCATATAGCATTGAATCCAAGTTTGGATTTCCAGAGTTAAACTGAAGAGAGCCTTGAGATTTTGGTTGGTCAATGATTAAACTATCATTTATATTGAGTTTCATGCACATGTCTAATTCTTCAGGTGTTAAGTTGAAATCGTGGACTTGCGTTGGATGCGGATTGGCATAAGTATCTTTCAAAGCTGTATCAAATGAGTCCACCATGTCAATATTATACAAATCTTCCTGCTCACTAGGATCTAAAAATGTATACACAGAATATACATAAAAATTGAATATATGAAATCCAATGATATCCAAAACTTCTCAATGAAAAAAAATTGAGGTTAAAATTTATTCTGGGAATAGCTAAATGTTATTAGAATGCAAAAGAAGCTGCGACTAGAAACTACCACGAAAGACCATATGCGAAAGAAAAACATTTTGTAAATAATTGTAAGGTTGGGAGATTTGCCTCGGGGTCTTGATCCAACTATCATTTCAATCGTGCAAGTGTGCTTGTATGATACAATGCATTAAGAGAAACAGTTAAGACATTATTTCATACCTAGAGCAGCTGAAGTTGAAGATGATATCCAGTCATACATTGACACGTAATTGATAAGTTCACTAAAATCTTCATCACTGATTTTTTTCTCCATTTTTGGCACTACCTGACCTTCCTTCGGCAACTCAATTTCTCGTCTGCTGAACAGGTTTGTTACAAAAATTTTCTGCATGCAGGAATTAAAGTGAATCAGTTTCAGGACGGAGATGCAGCGTCAGCAATTATTCTATCAACAATTTGTTCTATATTTCACATAAAATTATTAATATAGTATTGTAATTTTATCTGGTTTTAATACTTATAACCTTGAAAAAACGTTAAATAGTTTGCATAATATTATTTTAGCAGAATTTACAAACATACTGCTGAATCAGCATTGTAAGAGTAGCACAGACAAGTTTAACTTTAATAGTAACGCCACTGAATATTTTTGTCGTCACGTACGCAATCTACGTTTTCGCTCTCCATCGTCGTTGTTGCTTGGGGGGTCATTGCAACGAGCCAAATATTTTTCTTCACATAATCAAATTTAATGGTTTCCTGCGGCAAAGCACCATAGTTATCCGAATTCTTCACGCCAATCTCGATCCCATTCTAAGACTTCTGTTTTTATCAGTCAAAAGAAAAACTGGGACGGAATCCAACACGGGAATTCAAAAAATTAAGCCAAAAGTCAATCCCGAGATTAGGGAATAAGGGCGTAAATCCTCTCCTACGCCACAGAATATCAATTTTTTTTAAAAATATAAATTTACATACGCTCTACGGGAAAGTATGTGCGGATGATTTTATTTACAAAAAATAGAATATTGCTTTTTTCTGAAGTTTTTTCCTGAAGTAAAGGACAGGAAGTCCTTCTTAGCGTCAAATTGACATTTAGTATACATGTGAGTCATCATATAGTTATTCCAAAACATGTTTGGACATATGTTTTTGAAAATTGGATTAGTTGTGACGACAAATTTGTCCGAAATTTAATTCGCGCGCCACAATTTTTGAATGATGTTTAGCATACAACAAAACATGACAGTGACAGTGATCCATGACAACTAAGCTATGATTTAGCGTTCACAATGGATGTTTTTCCTCATAGCCAATCTCTTGTTTCCAGGCTATTTTGTCCTTTTGGTAAACGTGATGGCGGTAAAAGTTGTTAGTTGCTTGTGATAATGTCTTAAAAGAGAAAAAAAGACATTGAAACAAAGATGCCTAACAACTAAACTAAAAAAAGTAATAATTCATGGGAACGAGGTTGAGGAAGACGCAGATACAGACTGGCTTGAAGCCTGATTCTCTAAGCTTGTTCCTAGGGCTTTGTTTTCTTTTTTGGACCGTTCGATACCAGAAAAAGAAAACACCGGTACCTACTGATTGTTTGTCAAATTTAGTTTTTACGTTATCAGTTTTACGTTGTTTTTTTATCAAAATAACTGCATAGTTATGTCTTTTTAAAAATGCGTGCACTCTTACGTTTCCCTCAAAATGGCGACATTTTCAGTTAAACCTAGCGTATTTGTTACTTGTTGTGTTATTTAAACTATTTGTTTCTACGTGACACACGATATATTATGAGAGAAAAAGAAAAAAAAAATATTAAGAATATGGGGTACACGCAAATCGAAAAGTGTAAGCTAAACGTTAGGGTTGCTAAACGTTGACCATCCCCTTTCCCTCCATTCTTTGCCGCAAACATCAGAAAATGTAATACTTGAGTATCATCAACCCCTAAAATCGCAAGCACTTTGACTCAATTAGTGTAATTTTTTGTATTTTCACTTGAAGTTCGAAAAAATCGCTTTATGGGGTTACACAGTATTTTGTCTTTTCTTTGATTTACGGTAGCAAAGTTTATTGCGTGTGCTTCTATAAGGATTTAATCGTGGTTTTATCTATTATTGCAATCGCTTTTTGTCCACGAGATGTCCACTTTTCAAAGTGTCTCATTAGGGAGTGGACCGTATACTTCAAAACTCGAAATGTTTGGAGGCTCTAAACAAGACGCGCTGCAGATGTGCTCATGTCTAAGCGCTTTTAAAAAAGGAAACAGAGTCAAGGGTCCCCAGGGTGTATTTTTTTCATTCATATATTTATACTGGAGTATTCTTATCGTAAAAATATAAATTCCAATCTTCGATAAAGTTGTTTACAAAGTTTGTACTTAGAGTTGACGTCACAAACCATGCTGACAGCTGTCTTAATCGAGTTGTTGCTATTCACTGCCTACATAAAAGATTGAAAAAAATGAACCTATTGTTTTGTTGAATAAGATTCTTAGAATCATTTTAATGATCGATTGTTATTTATGGCGCGTTAACCTCAACTATGGCACTGCTCTCCTTCGGAGAGATTTGAGTTATTACGGAAGCATTAGAGAGTCATATAATATGTTGCATATCATAAAAATCCATACCAACATTAAGATGTCAAGATAATTACACTCTAAAGAATTTGCGTAAAATATTTACACGTGTTTAATGAAGATGGCGACATGCATTTCAACAGCCTCGTTCCCGGGCCTTTTTGTCTCTGATCGGCCGTGACATAGGCTGGTCATATAATCGCAAAGATGTGGCTACGAAATAATTTATGCATGTTAGTTTGGCTCTCTTCTTTCTACTTTCTAGAGCTTAAAGTGAGTGTATGTTTCTCTTCCTTGAGCTGTATTTTTTTCGCCAAATACTAACCCTATAATAACTGTTTATGAGGGCAATACCGGAGAATATTGACCGACGTCAAAGTATTGCCCGAGCTTGTGAGGGCAATACGTGACAGAGGTCAATATTCGAAGGTATTGCCCGAAATAAACAGTTATTATATGGCTTATTATCCGGGTACTGCATTTTACAACAAAAAATATAACATTATAAAAGCAGGATGTAGAAACCACGTCTTTATAGAAACTATTCCCATATGGAACGTACATTCTAACAAAAAATATTTTTTTTAAATCGAATATCGTGTAAACATAGCAGGTTTTCATTGCAGCCACAACATTGAATTCTTTAAAAGATAAAAGTAAGTTTCACTTCTGTTTCACTTCTGTTTCGCGTTTTGTTTACTTTTTTCCATGTTTATTTACATTTAATGCTACCATATTTAAACTTTAAACACGGTTGCTATGGTAGCGGGCAATACCGTGGAATATTGCCCGCTATGAGTAAGTTCTAACCAATCACATTGCACGATTTTTGAAAATATCGATGCCGCCCTTTTACCCGGGTAATAATCCGCTCTAAAATCACATTCTCAATTTCACTTAATTACATAACGCATTTGGCCTTAAACCAAATGTATTATTTAGACCTTGGAGAAAAGGATAGGGAATATGTATTCTTTCCTCCAGATTTAGACTCTATCTAATTTATTTCAGTCATGAGAATCGCTTTTAATGTTTTCTGAGCACGTTTTTGTCAATTTTGATGCTTCAAAACCGCTCGCACGTTCACGAACTCGGAAACTATGATAGTAGCGGAAAATTTTCTAGGTTTTAATTCCATCAACTGGTCCAAAACCATACCAAACCAAGTTTTAAGTCGTTAGTTCAATCTTGACTGAAGTTATGGAACTTTTAACGTAAGCGAAAAGTACGGTATATAGCGTTGCATTAATTTTGATATTTTCACCGCGTTGTATTAACATTGAAAATCCTACGATGATTATCATAGCGGCAAGTCGTTCAATATTTACAGATACTTAATTTCACCGCCCCTTTTAATTTAACAACACGGGTAAAAATGGGGTTAACGACTCTTAGGAAAGAAATCTTGGGAACAAGGCTGGTTTTGAAAATGCTTACGTTCATAATCGGTATTAAGTATGATGTTTTAGAGCCTATCCATAGCCGTTAAATTGGGAGGAGAAAAACCAAAACATATTTTTTGACATCGACAGGGCAATAGGTATGTGAGCCTGAGAGAGAGGTTGTGAATAAATAAATCGATGCACAAAGGCCACGTGTGAAAGCGTATTGCACCATAATCAATTGGTTTCATTAGACCTAAACCTCATCGATGCACCAAAACATGGAACTGAATCAACTTTTTTGGCGTAGTATGCCAAATTAACCAATTTGACATTTTCATCTTGCCCCTGAGTCGTTACTACGGAGTGGCCAAAAATAAAAAAAATCTGAAACACAGCATTAAACAATACTTCCTCTAGATACAAGATATACATTTTTATTGTTTTGATATCTGAACATGATCACTTCCGATGGCGAGATATTTTATCCGATGGCGAGATATTTCGAGTGCACTGTTTCATTACAACGCCTTAACCGATAACTACTCGTCACAACAATGTCAACTTTGCATCGATATCCGCGTTTTCAAGCCACTTTTGCCACGGCGTAATTTCATAGATTTAATGAGATACTGGTAGTTATCGAGATACTTGTAGTAATCGAGTCGGCTCTAGAAACTTGTTTATTCAATCTTCTTCATCTGATGAAAGGTTTTTCGAGGCTTTTCTCCGTTTCTTTGAAGGCGGTCGTCCTTTTGTTTTTGTTTCCACTACTTCTTCTTCTTCCTCTTCTTCGCTATCTTCGTCACTTTCCTAAACAAATATTCACAGGTACCAATTTTGGCAAGAAGAAAAAGTGAGGTACCGAAAACAGGGTTTTAAAGTCCAACTTGCCCCGCCGTGATAAGAAATCAAAATTGGTATCTTAATTCCCCAAATCGCGTTTGTAACAGAACCTTCTATTTATATACCGTATTTCCTCCAATCAGCGCCGAGCTTTAAAAAAAAGGAACACCATGGTGCTGAGTTGTTAAAGCAACAACTGTTAGTTCGAGGTGATCCACCTCTTACGAATGACCTGTTTGAGAACGTTGCAGAAGATACAGAAGAATTCTTTTGGTGGATCAGAATGACGATGATGATGAACTTAGTCACATTTTGTAGTGTGTTATTATGTTGTGTTATGTTTTTGAAGACAGAGGGAAAAAAACAAATTCCTAACTTTGTCATTTTGAAAATTATTTTATTAACGCCGATCTCTTATTAGCGTCGCCCTCTAAATAGCGCCGCATCTTTTAAGTCAAGTTTTAAATTAGCCCTGGGGCGCTAAAAAGAGGAAATACGGTAACCATTTCAACTAAAAATTCAAACTGAAAATATTTTTTGAATTTTGGTTATTAATTTTGCTAAAAAAAAGGAAAAGCAAAAATTCGCATCGGTAAAAAATGTTAGTCGGTAAAAAATATTAATCACCGGCTAGAAATTTGGTCTCGTAATTCCTTGAGAAAAATTCGAGTTAGTGTTTTTTATTCCCTGGATTTTACCTTTAGCTCAAAAGTTTAAATTGACGTAATAGCTGATCATTATATTATCATCACAATTAATAGTTTAACCTCCCAAAAAATTTAAGCGAATATCACAACTACGTTTGTCTTCTGTTGGTGTGACCACGTTTAACACAAAATTACCTCATCTTCGTCGTCGTCATCACTTTCAGATTCTTCTGATGACTCCTCTTTTCTAACTCGACCACCTCTTCGACTTCGAGTAACTCGCTGATTTTGCGCTTACGATTTGACCGTGTAGGTAGCTCGGTGAATTCCGCAAATAAAGGCTTACATCTGTGGAAGAGAAAAAGTTAAATTAATAATGGTAGCAAAAAGTTTGGCTGCCGGTTCATTAGTTAAAGAAGTAGGTAAATCTATGCTTTTTTAAAAAATGTGTTTGACATAGAAATATAAATAGTTTTTGATGTCAATGTTATATACTCTTTTAGAAACATATATACAAATAAAAACTCAGAAATACAAGTGACGAAACAGGAAAGTGTTTTATTAACACCCTCTTGACAAAACACAAAACAGAAGAACAGCTTAATCACGTTAGTAGCCATAATCAAAATCTGTGGTACCCAATCTACCAGTAACTAATTTTACAATCACAAGTTTACGTCAGCCGAAAACTCCAAACATGGCGCCCACTTAGTTACAATGGATACTAAGAATCGTTCTAGCAAGTGTATCAAGCGTGAAAAATGCATTAAACGAGACATACTTGGTCTTGATGTCCTGGTCTGTGACATTCTTCTTAGCTTGTGTAAGTGCGTAGCGAAGAGATTCGTACTTGAATACTAAATGCAACAAAACAGTTAAGAGCGGAAACATAACAAGGCGTATTGAAGACTTTAGAATGCGTGATTATGAACTGGTTGAAATAAAGGACCAAAATAGGTATAGCAAGTGAAATTATGTCATTTTTAAGATTTTGGCGCAACCGAAGAAGTTAATATGCGGCAGAAGAATTGGGTTTATTTAAAACTCAAAAATATTTTGCGCAAATATAATTTAGGGAATAATTTCGATTTTACCCCTTAAAAAAAACAGATAAGCACCAAAATTAGGGGAAAGGGGGGAACCAGATAGGCACCAAAATTAGGGGAAAGGGGGGGGGGGAGGGAATACAACATATAAGTTCTCACGTGACATATCTTTGCTTTTGCTGTCTTTTTCCGGACTTTGTAGATGTTTGTAAAATTGATTTAAATGGAGAACAATTTGATTCAACGTAGGATTGTGACGAGCTGATGAACTAAATAAAAAAAAAAAAATAAAAAAAAATAATGGTTTTATAATACTTCTAAAAAAATGACCATCGTAGTCTCCGACAAGTCTGGGTACGTTAATTTTCGGTTGTTTTTCAATGTTGTTGTTTTTGCCATAATTTTCGCCTTTATTGTCCAACAGAAGGGTGCGAACACAGTGAGTTATTACTATAAGGCAATGTATTCTAACTACACAGAAATCCTTTTGTAAATATTCATATTGCAAGGTGTTCAACGTTTGTCTCTAGCGTATCATGAATATTCAAAGCTAGGATGAGCGGGAATCCACTGCAATTACGCAACTTCACAACATAACAAAAAAAAAGCTATATTGAAGTTATATTGAAATCATATTGAAGAAAAGCTACTTTGCGCATCCGTTTGTTCGTTCCCAACAGAGAATGTTTCACCCCGATCGGACCTCCGATCATGACCGGAAAATATTCGCAGAGCAACAGTGATAAAACCCACCTATGCACTATCCGGATAAACTATCTGCGTGCATCACTAAAATATTTCCGCACGTAGTGTAGTGGGTTCGTCTGCGACTCCCAGTTCTGGAGACCGCGGATCGAATCCCCCCTCACTGCCAGGCAGTATGTTAGTGATGCGCAAAGTAGCTTCTCTTCAATATGATATACACGGATTATATTCGCCCGTCATGACCGGAGGTCCGATCGGGGTAAAACATTCTCTGTTGGGAATGAACAAACAGATGTGCAATGATAAAAAATCACCTAAAAAAAGTAGTTTCAAGGTTAAGGTATCAAAACATACTTTCCTTGTCTCTTCTTCACAGTGGGGTTTGGTTTCGTGAGCAGCTGCGCCAAAACATGAGCTAATTCACGTGCTTCTGAATGACACCACGTTTTAAACAGACACAAACTGAAGGTTTTCCCACTCCCTTCAACATCCATACATAACACTGGTTTGATGATCTCCATCTGAGGGCTTAAAAGACAAATATCAATGGCAAACATACAGAAAGGAAAGCACACGGATAGTTAGCGCAGAGATGTCACTATACAAACACGTATGTACAAGCCATCCGCATATTCATACAGTATAACCACCGTTAGAAACACTGTTAGCAATGTAGGTCCTGTGTTCTGAGTGCATACATCAAATATATAAATTTTAATTGCTAACCCGTGGAAAATTCTACGGGAATTCGCCCGTCGCAACAAAGTGGATAAAATACATCAGTTATGCATCCTCACTTTCCTTGCATGGCATAGGTTTAAGCGAGCGTTGTTATATATAATACAAAATCACTCCCAACTGATACAGGCTGCAAGCAGTTGTATACAACCACTGATCGCAAGGGTTTTGGGTGTTACAAAGAAAAAAGAAAGAATAAGGGTTCTTGAGAGAGGTAGGGATTTGCAAAAGGACACAAGACAATATTTTCAGGCGATGGTGAAAGACAAGATCAAACGAGTGAATTCCAGAGAAGAGAAGTTCGAGGGAAAAACAGCTGGTTGATTAGAACTTTCTCTCACAAGATGGAACAAACACAGTATATCGGTCTGCATTGGAAGAGAGTCTAGTCGACTGAACTTGCTTAACTGAACAAGTTTAATAAGCATTTGCTATAGGGGTGATGCAACCACTCTGCTACACGGCCTAAAGCAGTACGAACAAGAGAGTGTAGTAGATGGCGAGTTAATTCTACAGGATATTCTTTTCAAAACGCAGAGCGCATAAAACAGAACAGCAATGTTTAGAAGGGATCTTTCCTTAAGTCTTAAATGAACAAACCAGTCACATAGCTATTATATTAAAAAAAACAGTAAAGAACCCATAACAAGACTAAATGTTTCATTTAAATTAAAAAGAACCTTTCTGCTCTGAGTTGTAGAAGCAATTGATTGAGCGATTCTGCATGCTTTTTGGCTTTTAGTGCTGGTAAGATACCAATCAACATTTCAATAGGAGTCTCTTCAGCATTGATAAGTTGCCATAAACAAGACTGCTCAAATGCAGTCCACTCCAACGATGCCTCTACATAGAAAGTAAAATATAATATAATACAATAGTATAATACAATTACAAGAAAATACAAAATCTTGTTGGGTACACTTTTTTTATAAGCAATTGATATTTTGCACTCCGCCTCAAACTTTGTTGAGCTACTTGAGGAAAAACGCCCCGAAGATTGTTTATTGAATTGTTTACCTGGGTAAGATTGTACGGGGTGAATTGTTTTTTTCCATTTGAAGTTAAAAAAAAGACATATTCTGTCCTTTGTTCAAACTGTTTAACATCAAATTCTTAAGTGTCACTGTAAATTAAAGTTGCGAGGGTTTTGTTGTGTGACAAACTACTTAGGACTTAAATTCGCCTCATGCGAATTGTTTAGCAGTTGTTTAAAATTTTGGCAATTTTTAGGGCGATGGTTTAAATTTGGCGCTTGCTTAAAAAAAAGGTTATGCAGATAAGATAATCGTGTTTAATACAAAACACCATAACCCCAGGGAAATATACACGAAAACAAAGACACGGTAACCGAAAATCACACACATATATATAATTTTTATTTCCAACAGGATATAACAACTTCTAAGGGGCTGTTTATAGGAGAGGCGGGATGGCACGACTGCCAGGACAGGGCGTTTGCCCGAATCCCGCCCTCATCAATAATGTACAATAATGCTTGAGCTAAGCGCGATGCTGGCTCAGGCCGAACTTTTTTCCATCTAAATACACCGTCCCGGGATGAACAAGATAAATTTTGCATATTTCAATTTAAAAAAAAACAACCTTAAACATTTTTTTCCAAATTAAGGCGAAACAAAAATCATCCCGGCAAACCTCCAGTGCCGCCTCTGATATAGATGAGTTTCAATGTTTACGTTTTTAGGGGATTCTTGCGCATGTGCGGAAAAAATCAGAAAAATCGACAGGCAAAAAAATGCAGACCTTAGTTGAATAAAGTCAAATTATGGTTTAAAACTTTTGTACTGTGGCTACTAGCACCTTTTTTACTTATACATGATCTAAATCTAAACTACATGCAAGCTATATTCTAATTTCAAGATCAAAAGATGCCTCTACCTGAAAATAAAGTTTGGAATGGACTGGTCCACGGCTTACCGAAGAAAAAATGAAAGTCGAGTCGCAACTCACCTAACAAGCCGCCGACTTGATTCTCACCAATTATTGACAGGTCTTCAAGTAAAATGCCACTCAAAATTGCGTTCATCTATGATATCGAAGATCAAGAAAATAGACGCAAAACAAAACTAATTTATCCTGACATTAAGACCTGTACTCTCTTCTCTGGTACTTCTGTATGCAACATTACACGCAATACGACCTTTTTTTATACAAACAACTGATTTTTTTACTTCGCCCAAACCATTGTTTAGGAGAAACGTATAAAAAATGAGAATAAAATAACTACCAATGCAGTGCCGTAGCAGCCGGGGGCAAGAAGGGGGAAGGTCAATAATTTTTAAAAGATTATTTAAAAAAAAAAATACAGAATAAGAATATTGTTTCCTCCCCCCTTTTTAACATACTCTACGTACAAACTATACATACAATGTTGTTGGGTTTAAATGCGTTTTCCGCAATCTAGATGTGAAAATTTTTAAAATCTGCCCCTCCGCCAAAGTCCCTCGCGGAGACACTAAATCTAAGCCTCAAAAAATATACTTTCCTACGGCACTGCAATGACAGTAATAAAAAAAAAGACTTTGTCATGACTTGTGAGATTTCCATGACTTATGAGCACCCTGATGCATGCTTTGTATAAAAAAATGTTCATCTTCTTAAACACAACATCTTACCTCGTTTGGGTGTACTGTAGCAACAAGCATTTTGATAATTTCCTTGTTGCCAACAGCAACTTCATGGAAGTGTTTAAATATCATTTCAATAAGATACATAAACAATGCAGGATCGTATTCATAACATGCCTAAAAATTAAAAACGTGATTTCCAAAAAAATGCTCTGAACTACAAACTAAAAGAAACCAGTATTTCTGGAGAAACTTTGACCTCTCAGATTTTAAGAAAATGTAAGAAGTAAGAAACGTTACAGGAAAGAAGAGAAGTACAAAATTTGGGCGCATTTTTTTAGCCAAGAAGTAAATGTTATTAAGTCAGGAATTTGTATTTTGTTTCTTATTAAACAGTAAACAAAAATATTATCAGAACTATTAATATATTTTCATTTATTTTTTTCTAGCAACATCTAAGCCCAAGATGTCGGAAAAAACACGAGGGATGACAATAAAATAGAGAATCAAAAGTATCCATTAAGATAACAGTTTTATATTTATGTAATGTTATATTTATTTGTGTTAAGAGAAAATAAAGTTATGTAAAAATAAATTAGTACTTTCACAATTAATATCACATTTAACATCCAGTATTCTACATTTTTACATTGCCTTAACAAATTACCTTCATATCTTGCGTGAGTACTGTTTTTAATGTTCGATCTTTAAAATAGCTAACGTAATCTTCGTACACAGAAAACTTTTCGGGGTCATTGTAACTAAAAAGAATTGAAACAACATAACAACATTTTAAAGTTGCCCAAATCAACTTTTAAAGTTGCCCATTAATAACTGACAGAAATAGCAAAAACATTTAGACAGTACACAATTAGCTGTCATTACAAAAAAAATTACGTGAATGCTAAACGCTGCATGATAATTGGTAACTACAAAATGAGGCTTGAGATAATATAAAGTCTAGTTTCTGAACAAAATAATGTACAGTGATTAACAACTCTCACAATAATCAACATGTTCTTGTTTTATTATTTTTTGCAACAGAATATGCTGTCATATATTTACCCTGGGCTGTACCCATAATTACATATACCCATAAATTTTTGAGTGTATGCTATCATTTCATCAACCAAGACACAGGCAACAAAATAAGAGCAGTAACTACAGAAAAAAAACTCAAGAAATTAACTTTATTTTAGATAAAGAACTTAAAGGTTAAAGTTTAGAAACAAATGTTTATATAGAAAATTTCTTTACTATGAATACAATAATTATTTACACGTGTTTCGAATAAACTCCCACTTCTAAGGGGACGTTTATTACAGGGAGGCGATTATTTAAAAAAAAAATCAGAAAAAGGGGGGCATTTATTCGAGGGGAGGGGCGTTTAATAGAACAGGGGCGTTTATTCGAAGCATTAAAGTATAGTTTAAGATCGTCTTTTTGTTCGACTTACACATACAGTGTGGCAACAGACTTGTTTTAAAACATTGCAAAAAAAATTAGGGAATTCCAGAACATTTAGCCATCCTTGCATAGTAAAATACAGCCTTCCTAATTCAATTTATTTCACCTGCCATTATGAAATGTCATCTGCCTGCTTTACGTTAGAAAACCTGTGTTTTAAGTCGGCAATTTGTATTTTGTTATGCGATCGCACGCTCCCATACAACAGTTAAATTGAGAGAGAAAATAAAAGCAAAACTATTTTAAGTTCACGGTTCCTCCAACTTAAACCGACGTGAATCAAAAATTTTTGTTAATACGTTGTCATTCGTGTCACCCGTACGTGAATTAATTCGTCGGAATTTAAGTCCCAACGTGAAGTCTGCCTTTGCAAAAATACACAACCCTCTAAATACATTTCTATACTTTGTAACGAAAAAACAACTTATCGGCCTCATCAACAATGAAAAAAGGTTATAAACACTTTTTTGTCTTATTCATCTTTTCCAATTTAAGGGACTACTATCGACAAATGAATTTCCGTTTCATGAATCAAGAATTTTTGTTAACATTAACATCGGCAATTGCCAGAGTCCCAACATGAATTAGAAATTCTGAAAATATCACATGCATATAACTTCTCTTACCATGCTTTCAGAAAATACAGAAAATGATATCCAATTTTTTCATCTATTTCATGAATACCATTCAATAGGACATACAGATTTTCTCGATTTACATCATTCTTTGATAGTGAACATATAGCTCTGCAAATTAATACGTAAATACATATTTAGATCAGCAAGAACAACAACAAAAAGAATGATTATTACAATTCAGCTAAGTTTTCTGTTACCACATATAGCTATAAACTTCAACCTGATCATGTGGACTGCTTTATATGATTACCACCAAAAATAAACTGCAGATGATCTACTAAGACTAAAGTCTGCAAATGCTGAAAGAAATACCAAAGCAACTTTTTCAGTGCAGTTTTTTGTGTTTAGTCATAAAAAATAGCTTGAAAAAACATTTTTTGTTAATGTAAAAAATTCACAAAATTTCAACAATCCTCTCTGTAACTATCAATACCTTCAAATCTCTGAACAATTTATTGAAAATGCAACAACAGACATACAAATCAGGGTACAGAAAAAGTTCAAAGATATCACTAGTATTTTTGACCCTACATTATAAAAAAAAAAATCAAAATTGGATACTTGAAATATACATATCGCACACTTTTATAAAAATAATGCACAACTATCACTACAATCATTGACGAAATGAAACAAAGACAGTTTTTTCGACAGTTTTTTCAACATTTTTTCAAACACAGACAAAAGGGTTACAAGTAGTGACCTACTGCCAAGCCGGCAAAGTCCCTACTTTTGCGCACGCGTAATTCAGGTAGACAGCATGTAAATTTCGCTAGTGGGATTCTTTAGCGCGCCCCCACAAGGAAATAATCCACGACGCAACCCACAAAGGTTGCAAAATTTAGCAAAAATGATTGTGCTGATGGTAGCAACAGTATGGATTTAATAACCTAAGATCAGATCTTATCTCCACTGTGAACATTGACAAGTGAACTTTAAAATTTCAAAATGCACGACTCTAATATAGAAACAACCAATGTGATCACTTGTGGTGGCTAAATTCGAAAATAGCCGACCTGTTTCATTACGCTTTGTCCATGATTATAGCGCGCTTTGTCTCTGTTAGTTTTTTGTAGCACAGAACCAACCAACCAAGAAAAGTCATATCAATCGCAAAAACTCAAATCAAATCGCACAATATGAAAAACTCAAATCACATTATAAATTGCTAAATCTTCAAATTTTTAATAGCAACAATATACGCATGAGTTTTTCAGGATTTCCTGGAATCATTGGAAAATAATAATTTTATAGGTCCTTCCAAGCATGTCTGAATAATACGAATGCAACTGCTTCCTTGATTATACAACTTGATTCTTAGTAGCGTTTGTGTCCATAAAACTAGACGTTGGAGAACAACATAAGACAGAGGGTTATTACAGTCATGTTCTCCACCATAACGCCTAAATTTATACAGCCAGAGAGCCATAATTAGGCAACAATGACTGCATCAAAAAATCTTTAAAAATTAACATCAAAACTTTACATGAAGGCTCAATTTCCCTTTTTATCAAATCCTCAGACATAAACGTTTAAATCTGAATGATGCACACAACAATTTTTTGTGATGCTCATTAAAACATATCATAATAAATTCCCACCTGAAAATAGCATATTGAGGTCTTTCTAAACTTCCCTCAATTGTTCTATAAATAAAAGAGGAATGTTTATTTTTGTTGGCATGGTGCATATTATCTTACCACGTTAGAAGCAAAAACTCATGACTGTCTTTGCTTGATCTACTTTCAGACTGAGTTCAAAACAACCATTATAATTATTTTGCAAAATTGTTATTAACAACGATGAGCATAATCTGCATTACTGAAACAGGTCCTTGTCAATATTTACACGGTTCCGTATTTTGATAGAAATGCTGGGACAATTTGTGTAAAGACACAATCTTAGTTTCATAAGGTCCTATAAGTTGTGCCAAGTAGAACTAAACTAACAAAAGTTGAGTTTGGCTCAGCACAGCTTGTAAAACAAATATCTGGCCATACCAAACCGAGTCATACTGTACAGCGCCCTAATGACCTATCTTGACAGTATAAAATCAAATTTCGAGCTGGACTAAGGCAAGCATATAACAACGTTGTAAAACAGCTTAGCAAAAATTGTTGTTGAAGACAGATTCCATCTTTTCCTCCCGAACCAACTGTAACTTTACCCATGAAAGAAATGAGTATCATTGCTCTGACTTGTTTGTTGCTTAGGTGATTACAAATCATGCAAATGCGTTGATGTTAGATTTTGTTTGCCCTTCCAGGGTACCAACTTCCCCTGCAGTTTTAAAAACTTACTTTTCAGTTATATTATCTGGCAAAACTGGCAAGGCTAAATCATCAGCTAAACAGTTTGCTAAGCAGACACATAGTGGCGATGCAATCTCATCATCAAAATCACCCTAAACAGAAATGCAAATTGAAGATATAAAAGAATGTATATACGTAACTCAACAATGACTTATTCACAATAAATAAAATAATTTTTGTTACCATGGATTCAATATTTGATATGATGGCTTCCATTGCTTCAGCTTTCGATGATTCCTCTCTGAAAAGGTTAAACTAAAATCTTTAACTTTATTTACGATGCAACAAATATCATTGTTTATGGAAGATTTCCTTAACATACATACATTTTTCCAAAACAACATTTAAAGAACTTGTTCTTACAAAAAATTTTTTTCGGTGCATAGAGATAAATGAAGACATGATTAAAGGACAACAGCATTTCTTAGAAAGTGAATTGCAAAATATGGACCTACTTTTCATTTTTTAACTTTAACAGATTATCTTTCAACAAGTTGCTGTCAAGATTCTGAAATTCTTCCAGTTCTGTAACATCATCACCAACAAAACCTTCGTCCACTTTCGCCTCAAAATCTTCCTCTTTAATAGCAATTGGACGAAATGAAGAACTTGACGTTGATGATGATTGTAGGGAAGTAGGGACCTAATTATTATAACGAAATCACAATATAAGCAGAAGAAAAATCATAAGGAAAAACAGAGCTTGTAAAACAAGTTCCCACATATTATTGTTACTATTTATTTACACAGGATTCATTGATAAAATGATTGCATACACAGAATAACCTCTTTTCATCCTATTGGTACTATATCGATGAGAGTGCTGCAATGTATACTACACAAGCTGTACAAGCACAGCAATTGCTCAACTAGACAATTTCATGAGATGTCAGTCCTATTTTCATGCTGAATTTTTCACAGACAGAATCAGCAAAATCACCAAAAATAATAAGCACTAGTCACTACTCTCTTTTACATATTTTTGCTGTCTGTTGTTTGGTGGAAAAATATGTGCTACTGGCAATCCTTGCTTACTTCTCCTAGTTTATGTTGTATCCAAAATTTATCCAAAAAATGTCCAAAAAATGTCAATTTACTTCCCAATAGGTTATTGAAGGTGCAAATCGACTTAAAAAAATGTTGTATTCTTTTTTTCCTTAGAATCCAGACAACTTCGGTATTTCGACCATCACTGCCTTTGTAAGCAGGATACCAGAGCCAGCATGGGACACTGAAAGGAACTCTGGTGCAGCTCAAGCTATACATTCCAACAATGTAGAGCGATAACGAGTGCATATATGTATACAGGATACCCGAATAAAGTTGGCGGATTCTTGCGAATCCTTTTGCCTCTGCAGCCCAGGGACGTACATATTTATAGACGTAAATTTGTACAAATTCTTGGGTTTAAAATTTCATCAAAAATTACTGATATGAACATTCTTGAAAAAGCTTACTTTTTCTAAATTTTCTCAATTTTATGTAGTTATCTTTTTGTTTGTAAGAAAAGATGATTTCTAGTAATTTGAGTAAAATTAAGAGCATTATTTTCGGTCACCCCCATGCATGAATACATAAAATTCAACCTTTTCTTTTTTATCAGGAGGTGGTGGTGGTGGTGGTGGTGGTGGAGCTGCTTTGTCATCATCATCCTCGTCCGAAAACACAGCTTCGTCTGTACTACTCTCGTCTGTAATTTCAACAATTGATAATCCACTTGATGCTTGTTCGTTTAAGTTAAGTGAAAAATCTTTGGATGGATCTATAGTTGGTGATTGTGGCGGAGTGGTTGATGAGGGTTCGTCAGATGTTGATGTTGCTAAATACCAGACAACATCGCATTAAATTAAATAGATAAGAAAACAACATTGTTTTTCAAAGCATTAAAAAAGACACAAAAAACGCTCTACCATCTATATTTGCTGCAAAAATCTATTGGGCAAATTCTGAAGATATTACAAAAGACTCACCAGATCGATCGACAACAACAAAAGATGGTAAAGTTTCGCTGATCAACATCTTTAATTCTTTATCCATGCGACTACTCTTAAGAACTGGACTTAATGAACTAAATAAATCAATTACACAAGGATTGTGCAAGATTGAATAATGTATACAATGAGAACTGGAAACAAAGCAAGTAAAACATACAAAGCATATAAACAAATAACCTTGACTCTCTTGTCCAGTATTGTTAAATAAATCCTGCTTGAAATAGAATCCGAGGTAACAAACAAGTTTATTAAAAGTCTTTTTAAATTCTTCATTTGTTAAGGAATTCCCTCTTTTAATTATTTTGCGCAAATACATTTGCTCCCTCAAATTCAATTTAAAAGAAAAACAAATCACCTTACGACTCTTTTGTCCAGAATGCTCTTGAATGAGTTAAATAAACCTTGCTTCGTTACATTAGAAAATTGAAGTGAATAATGTTTTGACATCTAAACAAATATAGTTCCAAAACTACGAGTTAGTAGAAAGGAAAATGTAGGCTAAAAAATCGCAATGTGAAGATTAGCATTTACCCGACAGATAAAATCCAAAAGGCTATATGTTATATTTGGATGCGTGCGAACGGAATTATGCATCAGCAGCATAGCTGGTTCTAAAGATTTAAACACAAACATATGTAAAATAATCTTTAGATTAGGAATTTAAACAAATATCCACAATAGTAATCTGTTTTTAGCTAAGAAATCGTAGGTCATGAAAATGTTTTTCAGAATGTGTGTGTGCAGGAATCAGATTCCATGAAGGTGGGAGATACAACAAGTGGCACTGTGAAATTGAAATACATGATTAACAGAAAAGTTGTTGCAGCCACAACATATTAAGTATCACTAATTAACTTTTTATTTCATATTGCTGCTACTACTTACCAATATTCATTATGTTATCCTTTTCACCTTGAAAGAATAGCCAATCAAAAAAGAGTGCAAGTTTCATATTTGTTTGAGTGACTGGATTCTACGGAAAAAAGATAGTCATTCAATTTCACAGATACAAAGATATATTTTTAGGACAGAAACTTTGTTTAGAGTCAAGTCAAGTGGAGACAATTAAAAATTGGTATATACTCAAGCGTAAGAAAAAAGCCATTTTGTACATGATATAATTTATAAAATCTTTTTTTAACAATTTTAAAACATTAGTCGGTGGCCTGTGGATAAATTTATGAGTTCACCAGTCCTATATATACTACATTTTGGTGTCTTTGGTACCATTTTGCAAAAAGACAGACAGACGGCTGCTATTATTGCAGAGACATTTGAATAACCCCTGATGTTGTGCAAATTTATCAAAAAACAAACTGTTAATTTAAAATGTAGAACAGGTTCACCACTTTAGAAAACAAATCTTAATAGTAATAAAATAAAGATGAAGGAGTAACAAATGCTTACTTGACATGCTGTGTATAACCATCCAAGAATAGCCCATCGAGGGATAACGTCGGACGCTAGAATTTCATTAGGTGGATGTATCACGCCACATATGAACCTAACAATATCTGGTAGTAAGGTTTGACTTTCCGAATTTGATAAATACTAAGGATAACAAAACAGAAAAAAGGGATGAAAACAATGTAAAACTTTGTTCCATAATGATGATTACAGTTTGAATATAATATAAATTTTAGTAATTAAATCATGTTGAAATATGACAAAAACTCAAAGTTTTGCTCACAAGCACCCATATTTTTTAAATGAGATACTGCCGAAGATATTAATTGTATTCTTATGCTGAACAATAAGCAGAAAGGATCGATTCACACTTTTATAGTCCCTGGCACGACTAAGCCAGGGTTTGAACTCAAGACCTTAAACACTGGAGACGAACACTGGAGACAGCAACTCGTAAAATAATAATATTTAAAAACAACCTATTATCCTTTTTATTTAATTATTCCATTCATTTTTTATAAATTTACACACAGAATACATTATTGTGAAGTGATGTATTTCATTGCCTACATGAATTTCAAATCGTAAGAATTTTGTCAACGACAAGTCAAAAATTACAGAATTTCCAACTACAAAACAGTTTTTGTATGGTGGCTTGGTTCGTAATTATTGTCTAATCTTAAGGGTTAATTAATGAATAACAATAAATTAATAACACACTTAAAATACTAGGCTGAGTTGACTTCTAATACAATATCCTTTCAACAAACATAACATTTCATTTCTAAAATGCATCATCATCATCATCATCATTCTCGGCTTAACGTCCGTTTTCCATGCTAGCATGGGTTGGACGGGGTATATTAATGACCCTCTTCCAATCTGATCTAGACTGTGTTAGATCTAAACTCAACTTCCTCTGTATCAAGTCTGTCCTTATAACCTCCTGCCAAGTCTTTCTCGGTCTGCCTCTGGGCTTTGCCCCAGGAACTATCAAGTCTCTACACTTTCTTACCCAATTATCCTCCTCCATTCTTTCCAAGTGCCCCAGCCAATTCAATCTTCTTATCTGGATAACATCTTTAATTCTACGGAGACTTAGCCTGCTTCTTAGCTCATCTGAACTCTTTCTGTCTCTCAGACTGGCGTTACACATCCACCTAAACATTCTCATATCATTCCTTTCTAAACGGTCAAGATCTTCCTGCTTCACTGCCCATGTCTCACTACCGTACAACATAACACTTCTTACACAGGCCTCATACAACCTACCTTTTACCTCAATTGACAGGACTCTGCTAGTCAACAAAGGAAGTAACTCTCTGAACTTTTTCCAAGCAGAACCTATCCTGCAAGTAACACTTCTTCCAACAATATGACAAGGTATATGGACATGTTTCCACTCTTGCAACTTTGATGTCGCAAGTTTATTTACTGAGTGAAAACAAAAGAAACAACATTAACTTTTCTTTATTTTTTTTTAACTGACTTTTTTACATTATCTTTTGATACAAATAATTTGTTTGGAAATGAATTATTCAGCAAATCAAAATATATTTCTAATCTGCAACACAGAGAAAATTCAAATGTCAAAGTAAATACTAGATCAAAGTAAACACTAAATTAAAGAAAACAGTATCTCCAAGAAATTTCTGGATGTAGAACTGCAGGATGAGGATATCACAGTTTGCTCTTGTTCATAGGGATTTTTGAGTGTTGCTTTTTTCACAAAAATAATCTCAATTTACCTGTCGAAAAAACCAGTCCTGATAGCGTTTTTGTAACCCAAACTTGACTTTCAGCGCAAGAAATGCTAACTTGTTTTCCATATCAATTGTCATTCGACTGGCCAGAAATTTTCGAGAGGTCCGTGTATTCAGCAGCTGTGGTAATCCTAAAATGATAAAATCGAATAAAAAACCAACCTTGAGTAAAAATTTCACCAAGTCTTAAATTTAGTTGTGGTACAGTGATTGTTAAAGATAGTTATTATAAACAAAAGACATTCTGTACTCCATCTTATACTCCATTTGAATTTTTTTTCGAACAAAATAATGTATCAAGACAGTTTTTTAAGAAAATGCAGCAACCCTTATAATCAGAAAATATCCTATAAAATTTTTGGAGAATCCAAAATTTATTTAAGGCAAATGAAGTAAGTATTAAGATGCACAGCAATGGCGATGGCCAACTTTTTCACTACAGCTGTTCTTATAATACATTCAGACAAGATTGAAATAACTTAACAAAAACATCAAGTGCAGCCTTACGGAAGGTTTGTAAACCTGTGAACGCGATTTCCAACAACGAGACAGCATGTGTATTTACAACATCAGTTTAATTAATTACCTGTAAATTGCGATGATAGAGATTTCGGTCGAAACAACATGTCCTTCCACAATTTTGTAAATTCTGGAATTCTGAAATGAAAAAAACCTTTTTAGAAATCACATTGACTCCAGTAATCATTGTGCAAAGTTTGGGTAACTAAACCAGAAATTTTAGATTATTTATAAAGATAGTGAGATTTACTAATTTCAAGGTTCTTAGAGAATTTCCTATTTTTTGTTGCTGTTCTTAAAGGTCTTTGCTCTAAGTTATGCTATATTTTAAGATTCCTAAACATACAGGGACAGGAAAAATTCCTAGGCATGTCAAAAAGACAAAAAGATGGCATTAACAAACATTTACATTTAAGTGAAAGGAATTATTTGAAATGCTACAAACACAATAAGTCACTACAGTGGATATATTTTATTATGTACCATAACTAAAAAGAAATTCATTTGAAAATATTTTGTGGTTTTTAGTTTTTTTTAACAGAATAAATATTTAGTGAATAATAAATATTTAAGGTTTTCGGGATAGCAGAGTCAGATTTTACAGTTTTTAGGTTCTAAAGGTGTTATTATTTTGCGATGAAGTATTGATAATTTGATAAGATTGATTGTTCTACAACAGACACAAGAATTGATAAATGAGGAATAATGCAATAACACTTTGTTTTCTTTAGAGAAGAAATGTAATAGTACCCTACTTCCTTACATGCACAAAATTATTTACATGTGCTATCAATAGTGCATGCAGCACATTCGAAATCAGTTGTAAGGTATATACCATGTATCATGATTTATTTTTGCCAGTAACATATGACTAGTAAACCAGTACCTAATCAATTCGGTTTACGGAGTAGCACAACCAACTAATTTACCATAGACTTTCATTTAATTCACTGGGAATTTATTTGTGCGTGGGCATATATTCAAAAATACTTTTTATAATAATCACACAATCAAGCATTTTATATTTGTCTAAGTCCAGGTGCTTGTAATACTGCTAGCTTTTTCTTTCATTTTTCAAAAGGTCAATGGGATGAGATAGAGAGATTTGTTGGTGCCGTAGATTAGTGGTTATAGCTCTCGTACTCTGTGCGGGAGACCGGGGTTCGATTCCTCTTGACCGCGATTCAACATGGGCGAGTGAATGTTACCATAGCCCCGGGTTAACCCAAGCCATGTGAGGGAAATTGGGGAGATGGCACACTGTGTGGGCCGTTGGATGTTGCCGGGAGTTGTCTAGTAGAGCGCGGGCCCTAATTGGGTCTGCGTAGCTCAAAATGAGCATTAAATACTCTAGGACTCTCCATCTAAGCCATGGCCCCTCCTGGAAATAATAGACAGGGTACATCCCTCGATATTTGTGAGGCTAGCCATGTAAAATATGCACATCTATCTATCTATTAAGGCTGGTAGACCCTTGTTCTATTCCAAAAAAATATTAATTAGTAGATGAACTCTGAATAAAGGAGCGAAAACATTAATTATAAATCAAATATAACTAGATTGTAAAATTTGAACATCAGAAATAATGGCTACTTAATTTAATATTCCTGTGTCAAAAAATGCTCCTGGGCTTTGTTAGCTTTAGAAAACCAAAATGTTGAGTGTTTGGCAACTTCTTGGGTTTTCCCTGGTCATTTATTTAGACATTGATGTAAATTAATTCATTTACAGTAATTTAAAAAACAAGTTTTTATAAAACTGTAAGTACAGTTACAATGCACACATATAAAGTATACTGTAAAAACACCCGTAGAATAATTAGAAATACCTGAACACATTCTGAAGAAGTCGGACAAAATCTCGACCAATTTGTAAACAATCACCAAACTAGATAAACATTCAAAAATATTCAAAACAAGTTATTTATAAAATCCACAATTAAAACAGATTTTCAAAACTTACCCTATCTCTTATTAGCGTAATGCAAAAATCTACTTCAGATTGTCGTAAAACTTTAAAACGAGGGCCCTCATGATCCTCAATTATGCGAAGATATGTGTAAATGACCAATTGTAAGGAGCCAGGATTCTTTTCAAGCCATGGTCTGAAAAAATTATTAAACACAAGATTAAATGTTAAAACTATTCACTGAAATAACATTATGGTATTCGCATCAGGCTCTCTTGCCCTGTTTAAACGTTTAAACAAATAATTTCATAAAAATAAATGAAGAATCAGATTTTCAAAATTTTTGTATTAATGCAATTCGATCACCTCTTTTTATGTTTTCACTCCCTCCACTTTTCGTGCCTTGAATTTTCTTACACCCCTAAAAATTCCTCTTAGTACGAAAAGGTCCATCACTTAAAAACCATTTTTAGATGTTTTCCTAATGGTTTCCTAAAGTAGCTGGTTCAAACTGCAAAAGTAAACATTCATTCTTGCAAGCCATGTGTGTGTTTCTTTACAATTGCCCATACTAACCTGTTAGCTTTCATCAGCTTTAATACATTTTCAACTAACCATATATTTCCAGGACCGTGATCACCACCTGTGAAGCCAACATAAATACAATTTAAACACAATAGACTGCTAAAGATACTCCAAAATATTAAAGAGTACATTTTAAAAGTCATATTTCTTTATATGTACAATATGTTATTTAACTGTCACCCAAAACAGTAAAATATAAATCGTACCAGCAATTTGACGCAAGAGAATGTGAATGGTCATTTCAAGATTCTGTACTTGGTTTTTCATCATCTCACCAATCAACCATAAACACTAATAAACAGATATAAAAGGTTTTAGGTATTTTATTATATTTATTTTCCTCCTTTATTCATCTGAAAATATATCTAAATATTAAGCATTTATTTACATATTAATTCTAGTTAGTTATGTGAAAAAGGATGATCCCAAATGGCAAAAAATTATTTTGACATATTTTTGATAGATTTCACCAAAGCCCAGTTGGCATAACACACTAAAATTTCTAACTGCAACAATCTTTTTTATACAAAAATTATAATGAAATTATGTAACAATAAATAATCAAAATAATAGACTAAACTCCTGATCAGTGTAAATTTAAATTTAGTACGCTTCTCTGTAATAAAGGAAACATATTGTAAACAAGAAAGAGTGAATGATCATGAGTAATGATATGATCAAAAGCTGCAGTGGTCTAGGATCAACTTTGCGTAGATACATTGTGTTCATAGTTCTTTTTAACCAGCAGCTTGAGAGTATCTTTGCCCTTATTTTTTATAAATTTAGACTTTACCTGTGCTTTTGGTGAATCTAACAATCGCTGAAATTTTTCGGTCAATATTTGTTGAACTTTATTAACAACCAAAGTTAATCCGTCTCTTGATACAAAAGATAAATCTCGATATGCCTGAAACAAAAAATTAAATGAAAAAAAATTATCAATTGTCATTCTGAAGACATTGTCAAACTGTCATTATTCAATCTAAAAAAAATATTATCTACGAAAGGTTCTCAGCACAAGTCAGACTTGCGTTGGATTTCAAGCTCTGGTAAAACATGCACAATGCCAAATTTTACAAGATTTGAATTAAATATTAAAAGTGATATGCGAAAATTAAGTTTTTTTGCCCCAAAAGTGTATACACAATACAGCTTTGTTTCAAACTCAATACGATTTCGTTTTGATGATTTTAGAATGAAATAAAGTGTTTTTTAACCTCCATACGATCGCGTTTGAAGATTTTCGAACAAAACAGGGCACTGTTTTAGCTTTGTACGAATCCCATGACTATTAAAATTACATTGACTTAAATTACAGTTACTTAAGTGCAGAAAATGTTACCTGCCTTGAAAAAGTTTATAGTCAAAATACCTTAGGAGCATTTTCTTGTTCAGTTAATATTGTGTACAGCAAGCCCAGGGATATCTCCTCATGCTCTTTCATTCCCTTACATACCTAAAAAAGTTTACAACAAATTTTAGTAATATTTTGCAAAATATTCATACAATTTGCATGCGCAGAAGATTTAATATAATTTGAAAAGCAGTTGTTTAGTGAACTTCATCTTTTCTTAGATGTGTAAAAAAGATAAACATCGCTGTAACACAACCTTACCGCTTGATTTAATGCATCATGGTTTTCCCTTTCAGATGAGCCTGATACCAAATTAATAACAACCATGTGACATTTATCTAATCGCTGAAATATAAGAACATTGTGGAATAATTATTTCTTAGATAAATCCTTGCAAAAACTTAACAGCAGATTCATCTAAGAATCAGAAATAAGGAATCATAGGGGTCAACCAAATGTGCTGAAAATTATGTCGCTTATTCAAGTAACCAATGGGTCAAACATAAATTGAAAATTTGAGTCCTTTAGTTCAGACCGTTCATGAGATATTAAAATAAGGCAAATAAAAAGGATATAATATAAAACTTCCATTTTTTAGATTTACTTACATCTTCCAACTCATCTTTAAGTTGTAACACAGTGCAGCTAAATAATTTTGGTTTCCACAGCTTTTGAGCTTCAACAGAATCCATGTAATTTTTGTGCTAACCTATAAAATGCAACACATCACAGGAAACTTTCATTACTCACATATTAGTCTTTTATAACAGCAAGATAGCAGTTCTACCCAAGACACCCCGGAAACAAAGATGGGATTGCCAAGTATCGATACAATTTTGTTTACCATCAGACTAATGTCAGCACAATGTTGTTTCAGTGACACTAAGTTTTTTTTAAGTCTTAAAAAAAATATAGAATGCACTGAGATTAACAACCAAAGAACTCAGAATTTTGAATTCCACAAATTAATACAAATAAAAAACAGAGAGTGTCTGAGTTTCAATTTTTCCTTTTGTTAATTTTCCATCAAAAGGCAAACTTTTCCTGTTCTGAGTTTTTCTCTTTTAGTCTAAAAAATCTAAGAAAACCAGAAAAGAAGGTGAAAAAAACAGTTTTGGAAACATTGTATTGCTTCAGCATCAAAATATCTTTATACAAAACAGAGATAAAATGCAAGCTTAGCAATGTCGCCACAGCACACATATAATGTGCAAGGTCTAATCTCCGTAACAAAGGGTTTTAAATTTGATGCAGTGAACAAAGTTTTGAACGATTGAAATGGAACAGATAACATTGTTTTTAGTTGTTTTGCATGTTTGTTACATTTTTAATAAAACAACACTAAATAACCCTGCCAGTAAGAAGGAGGAATAACAATATAACACCATTATGATGGTAATGATGGGTCACAATGTTTTTGGTTGGGTTGCGATGTTCACAATACATTCTAATAAACTAAATCATAAACAACAGCTGAAATATGTAAATTCCCTTTATTTTTTTGCTCACGCTACGGCCGATTTGCAATAGTCTTAAGGGATTTTATGGCAGTACAGAAAATGCATTTTCCAAGTATCTAGAGGCTCAAAACCCAAAATTATCTCTCCACCCCACCAGGGTTAGGCCTATCAGAGTCAGTAAGATCAAATCTGGTTTTGCATGTATGCAAGAGCAGGTGCATAGTCAAAACCATAAAATTACTTGACAAGTTGGATTGCTGCACTGATGCCAGAGCCATTTGTTGGATAATAACGTAATGCATGGATGGTATATGCTCGCTATTAGCAAGCTAGCTAGTAATAAACTATTATGAAACAAAAATAAGTCATAATTAAAATAGATTCAATTGGAAGATTGTATCCATTTCAGGAGATTGTTTCCAAATGTTCTCATCAAAAACATACATTTTATTGCCTCCTGTTTTAGAGATAACCTTCAATTTGGAGACAAAAAAAGAAACTCTTTCGTGTGGCAAAGTATGGAAACACAGCAGGAGTATTGTTCACATTAAAATATGTCAATCTTCAAACCAATTACAGGCCTATCAATAAGAAAAAAGCACCTGCGAGATAAATCGCGTGCCCCAAGCTTCGATAATTATGTTTGTGCGAACAATTCTGAAATATAAAAATTACGAAAAAATGTCAAATGTGAAGAAACAAAATTCCTACTGCACATGAGTTGCTGTTTTTGGCATGGTGAACAAGCATAGTACAAGTCCCAGCAATGTTCATGACCGGGAATCTCAACCCACATATCAAAGAGTTGTCATTAATTAAACTTTGTGACTACTTGTGGGACAAATAATAGCAGAAAGTTTAACGGCAGCTAATAATGACAACGATAACGATGGATCATGAAATCATCACTTAAAATAATATTTTGTTATTGTCAAAGATTTTGCTATCTTTTACTTATTTTATCATTACATACTTTTAAAATCCCTGCGATTATACTTTTCTGAGAAACGTAATGATCACACACCCCAGGAATAATAATCCTTTTCAGTCTATTGTGAAGAAATTAACCAATGAAATCTTATTCAAAACCATGTACATCATCCTAGCTAATCCATCGACTCCTGACTCAGATAAAGAATTACGTAGTAGTCTAAAGATATCATCAATGTGACCCTTTTATAGTTCGCAACAGTGGATTACACCTGTACCTAGCCACGCAATCCTTCACTGGTGCGGAGATAAATGCCAATGGGCCACGGATGAAACAAGTCTGCATAATTGCATAATTGCAAGCAGAACAGGCAATAATATACCATTGGCATTTTTCCATTTAAAATTATTTTTATTTGAAATTATTTTTTTATTCAAAACTAAATTATGTTCCAGGTTAATCTAAAAGAAAAAAAATTTTTTTTTAGAAAAACAAGTTTCAGAGTACTAAGTTCTGAAATCAAAATCTTTTTGTGGAACTGGGGGTGCGTTTAATGGCTCAGCTATCATTCTATTTCTCAGAATTGGGTGTGTCTTTGCATGCGGGAGAACAATCACTTGCCCCTTATTGATAGGTCGACTGAACCAATTAAATTTTTACTAATTTGTTGTTTGTATGAATAATACTTTTTTGTGTCTACACCATTTGGTTTAATCTCTGTGCTCTTTCTTTGGAAAACACAAGTGATTAAGTTCATACATTTGATTCCAGTTTTATTGAGGTGAAGGGTCTCTTTAAGAGACAAGAGAGGAGTTGAACGTCCTCCACCATACCTTAGTTTAAAGGGGCGATTGTGGAAGTACCATGAAATGCCACATAGTGATGGTGTCACTTTAAAAAACACCCAGTCCGGTCTGTGAACGGTTGGCGCTAGGAAGGGCATCCAGCTGTAAAACAATGCCAAAACTCTTTATTAATGGCCATAAGAATAGTTGATCAGACAAACTGCGTAAACGGGGCTGGAACTCTAAGGAGTGAAGGTGTCGCGCACGGTAGGACAGATGTCAGGTGTGAGCATCGTCAGACCGTTACCCAGCTATCACATCACAAGGTAGATAACACTAGGTTGAGGATGGCTAGTGTAAATGTTGGTACTCTGAGAGGTAGAGCAGGTGAAGTAGTTGAAATGTTAGAACGTAGATCTGTTGATATGTGTTGTGTTCAGGAAGTCAGGTGGAGAGGAGCTTCAGTGAGATTTGTGGAAGGTAGGAGGGCAAGGTATAAGCTTTTTTGGATTGGTAATAGTGATGGATATGGAGGAGTTGGCATATTCGTTGCAGAGAAGTGGGTAGAAAAAGTAATAGATGTTATGCGTGTTAATAGTCGTATTATAGTGATAAAGTTTTTGATAGGTAATAGGATTGTCACTTTTCTGTCAGTTTATGCTCCACAGTGTGGACTCAGTGAGGAAGATAAAGATAAGTTTTATGATGAGTTAATAGCAGTCACATCAAAGTTTGGAGACACTGAACTTGTCATGGTGGGCGGCGACTTTAATGGTCATGTTGGGAAGTCATCTGAAGGTTATAGAGGTGTGCATGGAGGCTATGGATTTGGGAGCAGAAATAAGGAAGGGGAGAGATTGCTTGAGTTTGGAATGGCAACGGACATGGTGGTTTGCAACACATCATTCAGTAAGAGACCGAGTAGGCTGATAACATATGAGTCAGGTGGTTGTAAGACACAGATAGATTACTTCCTGGTTAGAAAGTCAGACAAGAAAGTGGTGAAGGACGTGAAAGTTATATCGGGGGAAGAGTGTGTTTCCCAGCATAGGTTGCTGGTTTGTGATATTATCTTGAAGAGTGTTAAAGAAGCCAAGGGAAAGTACAGGCCCTGTCGAAAAGTCTGGAAGCTGAAGGAAGAGATTGTAGCAAGACAATTTAGTGCAAAAGTTCAGCAGTTAGCCCACAATGGTCAATGTGATAGTGACAATGTTGAAAGTACTTGGACTACTTTGAAGAATTGTCTTCTAGAAGCTTCTGATGATACCTGTGGGTGGACGAAAGGACCAGCTAGACATAGACAGACCTGGTGGTGGAATAATGAGGTTGACCAGTGTATAAAGGAAAAGAGGAAACTTTGGAAAGAGTGGAAGTCAGGTGGTAGTAAAAATATTTACTTAGAAGCTAAGCGTCGTGCTCGTACAGCAGTGTATAAGGCAAAATCAGAAGCAGAGAGAAACAGATTTGCAGATGTGTTAAGAAGGGAAGACCAGCGCAATGAGGTATTCAAGATAGCAAAGCAAATGAAGAAGACTAATCAAGATGTTGTAGGTGAGAAGTGTATACGTAATGACGAAGGTGTTTTGGCTAGCACAGAGGAGGAGAAAAGGGTAGCTTGGAAGAATTATTATCAGAGGTTGCTTAACACTGAGTTTGATTGGGATGAGGATAATTTGTCTGATGATGATGTTGTAGAAGGGCCAGCTATGCAGATCAAGACAGAATGGGTAGTGGAGGCTATTAGGAAATTGAAGATTGGCAAGGCTGCAGGAGTATCAGGTATTGTTGCAGAGATGGTAAAAGCATCTGGATATATTGGAGTTGAGCTTATTACAAGTCTTGCTAACCAGATTATAAAGGATGGTGCTATTCCGAGTGAGTGGCAGTCGAGTGTAATAGTGAATTGTTTCAAGGGCAAGGGTGATGCATTAGAAAGGGGTAACTATAGAGGTTTGAAGTTGGTTGATCAAGTAATGAAAGTTATTGAAAGAGTGATTGATAAGTTACTTAGAGAAAGGATTGATATAGATAAGATGCAATTTGGTTTTGTTCCAGGGCGTGGCACTACAGATGCAATATTTTTACTCAGACAGCTTCAGGAAAAGTATTTAGGAAAGAGAAAGAATCTCTATTTTGACTTGATAGAGTGCCACGTAAAGTTATTTGGTGGGCTATGAGAAAATTAGGTGTGGATGAGTGGCTAGTTACGATGGTACAGTCTATGTACAGCAATGCTAGAAGTCGTGTCAGGATTAACGATTCACTTAGTGATGAATTAAGTGTAAATGTTGGTGTACATCAGGGTTCTGTACTTAGTCCTTTGTTGTTTGTTCTAGTCTTAGAAGCGCTGTCGATAGAGTTCAGAACAGGCTGTCCATGGGAGTTATTGTATGCAGATGATTTGGTTCTCATAGCAGAGTCGATGGAAGAATTAGTTGAAAAGTTTGAGAAGTGGAAGAAAGGACTAGAAGAGAAAGGGCTAAAGGTAAACACAGCAAAGTCTAAAGTCATGATTAGTAGCATTGCAGCCAAGTGTGACCTTGTAGTTGGAAAGTGGCCTTGTGGAGTTTGCAGGAAAGGGGTTGGTAGTAACTCAATTTTTTGTCAGACTTGCAAGCATTGGGTACATAAGAAGTGCAGTAGTATTAGTGGAAGGTTAAGAGCTGACATTCAGTTTGTATGCAAGCGTTGCAAAGGTGAGATTATAGAGAATGAAGTATTTCCAGCTTTAATGATGTACAACAGTGGCTCGTTAGAGATAGTTGAGAACTTCTGTTACTTAGGTGATATGTTGGGCAGTGAAGGGGGTGTTGGAAGAAGTGTTACTTGCAGGATAGGTTCTGCTTGGAAAATGTTCAGAGAGTTACTTCCTTTGTTGACTAGCAGAGTCTTGTCAATTGAGGTAAAAGGTAGGTTGTATGAGGCCTGTGTAAGAAGTGTTATGTTGTACGGTAGTGAGACATGGGCAGTGAAGCAGGAAGATCTTGACCGTTTAGAAAGGAATGATATGAGAATGGTTAGGTGGATGTGTAACGCCAGTCTGAGAGACAGAAAGAGTTCAAATGAGCTAAGAAGCAGGCTAAGTATCCGTAGAATTAAAGATGTTATCCAGATAAGAAGATTGAATTGGCTAAGGCACTTGGAAAGAATGGAGGAGGATAATTGGGTAAGAAAGTGTAGAGACTTGATAGTTCCTGGGGCAAAGCCCAGAGGCAGACCGAGGTTATAAGGACAGACTTGATACAGAGGAAGTTGAGTTTAGATCTAACACAGTCTAGATCAGATTGGAAGAGGGTCATTAATATACCCCGTCCAACCCATGCTAGCATGGAAAACGGACGTTAAGCCGAGAATGATGAATGATGATGATTCCCTCCCACCGAAAACTTGACATTTTTTGTATCTATTTTTGAACACAATCTTTAAACTGAAGACAAAAATATCAAAGAAGAGAATGTCTCCAAAAAACTTTTATAAATTTTGGAGGAGGCATGTAAAAGAGAAAGGCGTTTATAAATTAAATTTGTTTTAAGAGGGGGATTACTTAGAGAGAACTGTTTAAAAAAAGGGGTCGTTAGTTTGAGGATTTGCGGTATATAGGTAATAAAGTCACACAATTATGTATATAATAATTATGTATTAATGTAATGTGATTCCGCCCCCCCTCTCCGTAACTTTTGACAGGCTTATCCATATTGAATCAAATTTGGCACGCTTATAATCATAAAAAAAAAGAAAAAAAAGCAGCATGCAAAGCACTTTTTCTATGACGTCATCGGAAGCTTGAAATTTGTCTAATATACCACTAATTAACGTTCTAGAGCAAGTTTTTACATTCTATTTAACATTTCTAACAGCTAAATAAAAGTTATCTAACATATATTTTCTGGTTTTTACATAGTTAAATAAATAAATAAAGGTAAAAAATTGCCAGAAAATCTGTTTTCTCCGATTTTCGGGTAAAATTCTTTTTTTAATTAACATGACTTGCCATGCGAATTTGAAACGATTTTAAAAGAACATTTTTCTTAATGAAATCGTTTCAAACCACATGGAAATAGTTTCATCAATTTCTGATTTGTTTCAAATCGTTTCAGCAGAAGACTAAATTTGTTTTTAAATCATTTCATTATGTTTACGTATGATCGTTTTATACAGCATAATTCATTTCATCATTTGATATGGTTTCAAAAGCGTTTCAGGGTGTTAAAAAATAGTAAAAAAATAATTATCCAACAAGTAATTAAATGGATATTCACACAGGCTTCTCATTTTGGGGTATATATATACGCAATTGCGTTCCTACGCCCTGCCGCATATCTGAATGATGTGAGGTACGGGAAGAATTGTATACCTGCGTTGACAGATTACTTCCTACTAAAAAATAGTTCATCGCTAAAACAACCTGCTTGTTGTTTTATCGATGTGCAGTGGGCTTTTTATCTTGCTACATCCACAAATGCTAGCAATGTTAAGTTTAGTGCTACCAAATTGGAATGAACGATAGACCCTGCATCGATAAGCGTAAACCTAATTATAAAATGGAGTACAAGTCCTACTGACCTACTTTCCTGTTGGTGCACTCCCTTAAATAGATTGACACGCAACCTGTTTCTTTCTGTCTGCTCAAGGACGAGGACAGAAATGTGCTAATTTTCGCTGCTTTGTAAAGAAATAATATGCGTGGTACCTGCAAGTACATTGAGATATTTTTCTCCCAAATAAGGACGCACGTTTCCATAGTACAATGCAATTTCCGGATTATGTGCAACATTGTAATGGCTCCATTGATTTCGAATTCATGGTATGGAGCAAATGTTATTGAAAATAAAAACAACAGCATATTCAGGCTGGTAGTCATGTTGAGAAATTCTCTCATTTGAATGTTAAAATGGCGTCATTTTAGAACGAAATGTGGCAATATTTAAACTTCAGAGAGACGCATTCTTTTTAATTTAGAACAAAATACTGCAACATAGCGTTGTGTTTTTGAAACTATAGAACGGAATTCTGCTATATTTAAGCTTCAAGGAACGTGTTCTTGTCATTTTAGAACGAACGTTTAATTAGTTTTTAATTGGTTCAACAGGCACTGAATAGGGTGAAGGTTGCCTTTTTTGTGGCTGAGTTGATGAAAAAAGAAATGTTTTGCGGGAATTATTTCAGGAATAATTAGGACGAGTTTGGGAGTTATCGGGTGAAAAGCGTGAATTTTACTTAAAAAGTTTGCTTTTATATATAGCTATTGGTAAAATCCAAGCCTTGAAAATAATTGCAAGAGGCATTGTGTTTTTCGTTCTCACTTATAAAAGTTTATAAAAACGATTGTTTGATATTTTACGTGGATAACGTACAATTTTTTAGGGAAAGAGATTCGCTCCGCACCCTGTATATATTGATTAAAGATATAGATAAATCAAAAAAGCAATGCGGTGTTAAACGAAAATAGTTAAAGAGACTTTCAAAGTTGGAACGAAAACAGAAAAATTGGACGCACGCCTCGCACCGCCATTTTAAATGAGCATCCATTTATGACCTATAGTTTCGGAATGGCTAAAAACAAATAAACTAATACAGGTTATTCCACGGCTGCCTAGCAACTGTGGTTATAATATAATCCTGACCGAAAAGTTAGTATATTTTTGGCTAATATTTAAGGAACATAAGTATTTTTTCGTAATTTTATCTTTAATTTAACATTTTTGTAAGTATTTTAATCTCTACAAATTTATATATACATTATCTATTCATCTTTAGAACAAAAAATATTTCCTATTAGGGGTCAGTTTTATATGACGTCTGCTATAACAAATGGCGGAAAAAATGTAAACAAGGGAAAAAGAGCAAGTGAAGTAACTGAACTGAACAAAAACCCAATTTTGCGATGTATCCGCGACATTTGATAGTTTATGAGCCCAGTTAGGGGCGCTGTTTGTTTTAAATTCAGTTTTACGAACTTTATTTTATTCGTTGACAATGTTATTAGAAAACATGGATTCACCACAGACAAATCTTAAATCAAATTGTCAAATGCAACAAAATCGTCAAGTATTGGAGGATGGTAGTTCAATGGTATTAGAAAGACCTGAAAGCTCTGAAATTCTTTTCAAAACGGATGAAAAGTTAGAATGTGTTGAAGACGATTACCAAGAGCCTGAAGGCTATTATATCACTTCGGATACTGATGATGAACATGATGACGAAGTTATACAAAGTAACAAAGATATATCATCTGTAAAATTGGAACTGGGAAAATGCCCTGAAGAACTTTCTAATGGCAGTATTCAAAGAAATAAAGGGCTTGATGAATTAATTTGCAAAAACCAGTTAAAGGTAAAGCAGAGAAAGAAAAGAAAAAGGTTAGTTAGCCAGTTTTTCTTACTCAAGCCAGAAAATCTGAAAATAGAAAAAAAAATTGTAATGTATAATTTTATCTTTCTAGATTTCTAGCAATCAATGTTTCATCTTGCAAATATCAATGCGGTTTGTATTAATTTTGACTTTTACTTCATTACACTTTTCCTTCGATTGTTGCATATAAGACCTTTGTCTGGAATGTTCACAGCTAAGTACCAAAACTGTCAAGGTAATTTCTCAGTTTCAGTATAGACATCAGGAATCAGAAACAAAAAACAGGTTTATGGTACACTTTCAGAAACATGTCCATTAATATAATGACATGCTCATGAAGAATTTCTCAGTAATGAGCAATCTAATCAAACTGGTATCTTTTTACTAAAGTACTCCAAAATAAGAAATTGGTGCCAACTAAGTTAGCTCCAAAAACTAAATTTATAACATACGTATTTTATAATTATAAATTTCAGGGTTTTATTTATAGGCTAAAATGCCACATATAAAAAAAATATCATGTGGCAACCCTATAACTCACAAATTAAATTTGTTAATATTTTATCACTAAATGTCCTACAATAACTATTCTATGTCAGACATCAATTTAGTGCAAGGTTTCTTGATATCAAAATGGTTTATTTGAAAAAATAACCTTCTTTAAATTGAAATATAACAGTAAATTGCATAAAAATCACAGTACGTTCAAAACTATCCATATCTTTCCAGGAAGCCCTGTTAATGTCTTTCCTGTAATAATAGCCACTTTTTATGATGGTTGAAGAAACATTATTAAGTGTTCCCAAAATTCTAATTTCCGTGCATTGCACACAAATGATAACACAAAGTTAGTTTTTTATGATTTCCTTAAGTGAATCAAAAAAAAACAATGATAACTATCAAAATACGCCTGCTGAGAAAGTTTCATTTTAACATATCAATTTGTTAAGATTTATTCTCCAAAAAAAACTTATCATGATTTTTGGATTTGCAATTTGGTTGCCAGTTCTTCAGGAACATGTTCATAACAAATAAAATGCAAGGTAAAAGCTGATAAAAGGTAGTAAATATAATAGTATTTTTAAAAAAAAAATACGTTCTTGGTAAAATGTGGTATTTATAAAAAAGGTTATTTGCATATATGTGGAATTAAAATGAATTTTATACTGACAAGTAAGATTGGATAAATAAATAAATGCAAATAGATAAAAAAAACTAAAAGTACTGTGACATAGCCAAAAAAAGGAAGGCAGGAGAGAATCATATTACATGTTGATCATTAAATTTTGGTAAAAAAACTTTGGTGTTTTGACATCAGAGATGCTGCGTCTGACTGGTTCAAGTCCTACTTAATGGGCCAAATGCAGCTAACTCTTGTAAACAACACAAGATCAGATCTGGTTCATAAAGGCAAAAAGCTACAGGGATCTTTACTGGGCCCTTTTTTGTATATTGATGACTTAAGATTTGTCATCAATTCATATTACCACCATCTATATGCAGATGATACAAAAATTATTTCATCCCATAAAAACTTGAATGCCCTTGTCTTGCAGGTCGAGTTGAAATCCACAAGTCCACCTCTGGTTGAATAATAACAAAATGACTATTAATATGGACAAAACTGAAACAATCTTTTTCGCCTGTTAAAAAAAATTGAGAACAAAACTATCAACTATATGAGTATTTCTTTGAAGAGGAGCAAAACAGTTAAATATCTTGGGTAAATATTTATCAAAAAATGCAATAATAAGAGCACATTAATGACATAATTGCAAAATGCTTATTACATATTCTAAAATAGAACCATTGCATCTTGTTTAATATCTCACACCAAAAACCTTTTAATTAATACACTTGTCATACCATATTTCAACTACTGCTCCTCGACATGGACTTCTGCCACCCAAGGTAGATTGGGAAAACTAAAAAAAACGATTGAAATGTGCAAAAGTGTGGAATAATCTTCCAGATCAAGTGACCTGTAATGAAAGTCTGCTTTCTTTTAAGACTTCCATCTCTAATGTATTTGGCAAATTCTAATGGAGATCACTTTTTAATTTTTGTTTTTAATTCTTTTTCTTTTTCAATTTTAAAAGATATGTTACTATGTTTCATTGACTGAGGCAGTCTAAGGTTTATCATTTTTTGTATATTTTTTGTTTTAATGGCCCTCAGTGGAAACAATCTACTTACTATAGGTTTTTGTGATTTTCTGGTCTAGCAACTTTAAATGTTTATTATTATTATTGTTATTATTATTATTTTATTACTTCACGAGCATAGGCATGACCATAGAATAGCCCCTGCATGCTCTAACTAGACAGAATATGCAGAGTACAGGCTAGAGTTTTAGCTTCTGCTGGTACTCCAGGAATGGATAAATGTAAAAAGACCACTAATGTTATTGGATATAAATTTGCAACTGCCTTGGACCCTTTATACCCTAAGATTTGCCCATGCTGAAGTTTGTCAACTCTAACTAACTAAATAATAAATAATAACTGATGCACATGTGGAAAATTATAATGTAACCTTTTTGATGCCACTATGGCAGTTTTGCTATAAAAAAGCTGAAAATGTTTAGTGTACACAAGTTCCTTAGGAGCCTAATTTAAGAGGCTCATGTACTATAAGAACATTAGAAGATTTCATTCTTATAGCTAAACGAAGTTTATCAAAATTAATTTTCATAACAATAAAGTATTACAAAGCCTGTTTGTTACAATTACCAATACATATATTTCATCAATGACCTGCTACTTATTATGAACCTTAACAAAATATATCCTGTTGTTGTTGTTGTTTTTGTTGTGTTTATTGCTGTGTTAATGCTTGTTTTAATTTAAGTTCGCCGTGTATGCAGACGTTTCGGATTTCGTGAAGTAGAGGATGGAGAAGACTGGTGTTTATATTGGACAGATTTTTCTGTCAACCTTGAGAGAGTAATAGACATGAAGAAATATCAGGTGAGACAAACATTTATTAGACTATTCTAGAACTAGTCTAGAACTTTATTCTTGCCCAATCTGTGTGGAGCAACCATTGTGGTTTTTGCTCATTTTCTGTTTTTAGTATATTTCTGTTTTATATAATATAATAATAATAGCTATATTCTGTGTGTTCAAAATGGCTGTGGGAAAGCTTCATCCCATGTCCCCCACAGATTAAATGATTTGTGAAAGGAGGAAACGTGGATTTTTCCACAGGTTAACGACTAGTAAAGTAACAATGCCTTAGAATTATTTATTAAGGTTAGATTTACTGTTTTAAATTAGTCACACAACTGTTGTTTCTATAGAAAATTAACCATTTTCCTGGTATGAGTGAAATATGCCGCAAAGATCTATTAGCTCGCAATATGAATCGTTTGTGGAAGCAGTTTCCCAAGGATTATGCAATATTCCCAAGAACATGGTGTTTGCCGGCAGAGTAAGCAAAAATGTTTATATGTTTTTTGTATTGCTGTTGTTGCAATTTTGATATTATTTTTTCTTTGATAAAGGATTAAAACATTGATTCATTAAGTTTTCATATTATTTTCATGCTGTGTTATCAATTTTTATGAGTTTTTGCATATTTTCTTTCATAGTTTTGGTGATTTTCAAACATACTGTCGTTCAAAAAAGAACAAAACATATATATTAAAACCAGACAGTGGATCTCAGGGTAAAGGAATATTTTTGACCAAGAACCCAAAGGTATATCTCATCTGTTAGTTTCGTAGAAAATGCTATTAATGTGATTTAAAATTGTGATGAGCCACAAGAAAAGACGTTAGGTCAATCTTTGACACCATGTGATTCTCTCTCATGTAGGACATAAAACCAGGAGAAGATCTAATTTGCCAGCAATATGTTTCAAAGCCATTTCTCATTGATGGATTTAAGTTCGATCTTCGGGTATACGTACTGGTGACATCGTGTGATCCACTGCGATTATTTGTATTCAAAGATGGTTTAGCAAGATTTTCTACAGTTCAATATGTTGAACCAACAAATAATAATCTAGTAAGATATTAACTATTGCAAAGTTTGGTTATGGAGATTTAATTCATTTTTTCCTATTAGTACTTGTAGAATTGCAATTTTTGATTTAAAGAAACCCTGGGGAAGTGGGAAATCTATAACAGTGACTTTAAAAGACAATAATACAACAAATCTTTTTTCTTACTGTAATCTACTTGATATTGTTTCGTAAAAATTAAAAAATGCACTTTCAAGGATAAAAAAGATGAAATAAGAATGAATGTGAGAAAAGTGAGGAACAGCGATCTAAACATCTAGCTTTTTGGATGAAATTGTGAGGAAAGTTTGTTTGGAGATTGCTTTGAGATTGGACGCAACTTTGCGCAGTGGTTATACAAATCATGCTTAATTTTATCTGCACATGGTGTTTAAAAAAGTTCATGTTTCTGATTGCGAACATTCATGACAAAATTTATATTTAAGGAGAATATTTATATGCACTTAACGAATTATGCCATCCAGAAGAATAGTGACGAGTTCATACGTGATGAAGACAGTGGTAGTAAAAGGTATATTATTACTCTTGCTTAGAATCATTACGAAAAATTAACTAGCTTAAAGGAAAGGGTTTATTTGTAGAAAGAATAATGATCTAATATGTCTTATTGTACTGGCGCCACAAGAATGTTTTTTTTTTCTTTCACATGCAAAGATTTGTTAGTTAGTCAAGTGGCTAAATTTTATTTTCTAATAATTTTTTTTCTCTTTTTATATCATAATCAACCCTCTACTTTTTCGTCATTTATTCTGCATTTATTTATTTATAAATCGCTTCGGTTAACTTATTTTGTTATTAACATGCAAAAGTACAGCTTATTTTGTAGACCTTTACATTATTACTAAGGTATCACACATTGCTCTAAAGTATAAAAATTACAAATCCTTCATCCATGTGACCCAACTAATGAAATATAAACAATGTTTTCTTTCTTATTCAGGAGACTGTCAGTTGTAAACAAATGGTTTCAAGATAATAACTACGATGTCAATGAAATATGGTCGCGTATTGATGTAAGTAGGGGCTACTTTTGTATTTAGGGGATATGTTCTAGTGAGAGTAGGTTCCTACAGAGCCATTGAAAACCTGAAAAAAATCAGGAAATGTCAAGAAAAATTGTTGATTTTTATGAACAAGAAAGTATCGCTGCAGTAACAATACATTTCTAAGGAAGGAGACTTTTCGCTGTGACGTCAAGTAAGTCAAGGAAGCGTACTTGCTATAATTCAGAGAAAGTGAGCTAACAGAAAATCAGTTTTCTGTAATAGCCTGCAATTACCTGTCGATGCGCAATTTTTGTTTTTTTCTAAAAATTTGTTAACCCTATAAATTAAGAAATTGGCCTAATTTTGGTCTGGGGTGGTCCCTAGTTAAACTGACAGTCTAGGATAACATTACAGTTGTAAGGGTACCTCAGTTATGTAAATGTTCCGCTCTCCATCATATGTGTTTTTACATCTTAGGATGTTATTATCAAGACACTTATATCAGCTCACCCAACTCTGAAACATAACTATCGGACATGTTTTCCTAACCACATGAAGAGCAGTGCTTGTTTCGAGATCTTAGGTTTTGACATTATATTGGACCGTAAGTTAAAGCCATGGATTTTAGAGGTAATTCAGCTTCCTGTTATTTGTTTCTTCTATGAAAGTATTTTCCCTTGTTTACATTTCAATATTGCTGGTTAATTTACCTTTCTCGAATGTTTTTTCGAAATATTAGTGTCTTGATGTTTTGGTTTCAAAATTGTTTTTGACATTAATAAACTGGTGTATTTTTAATTCGATTAATTTTCAAAAGATTTTATTTTTGTGGTGTTTTTGAATTTTGAGAGAAATACTGGCTACAAAACAAGAAATGTCGGAAATTTAGATTTTAAGACATCTTGTGAACACAGAAGCCACTAATTACAGTTGTTTGTTGTTGAGATCTCCTTCTAATAGAATCATAATTAACGATTTGGATAATCCTGTTTGCATAGATATAAATAAAAAACACTTTTTTAGTCCCAATTTGCAAAAGTCTCGCTTGTAAAATTTTGCTTTTTGTTAACTTTTGCAAACAAATTTTTTTACCAGCTCCAAATGTATCCTTTAAAGAACAATTTGTGTCATATTTATGTCGCGAAAATGACAGCCACAAAATATTAAATATACGTTCATTTTTTAAAGTTCATGAAGTTCATGAAATTTAAAATTTGCGCGAAATTTTCAACCTCGTGGTCATTATATTTCTATTTTTCACTCGAAGAAAATTTTCCGCGGGTAATTTCCATTTCTTAATATTGCGCACAATTCAATACATAAATAGAAATACTTTACACAATTCTCACGAAATATAATAATCTGATTGGCTAACTAATTTTCTACCTGTCGTTTCCGTACAGAACGCAAAGAAAAAGTTAAAATTTTACTTTCCCCGAACGGAACGGAACAAAAAGCCTTTACAGTCGTGTATAAGAATGTACAGGGCTAGATTGAAACACTATCATCTTTCTTCTGCAGGTCAATCACTCGCCCAGTTTTACAACAGACTCCAAGTTAGATCGTGAAATCAAAGACTCGCTTATCCATGACACTCTTGTGTTGGTCAACTTCTCGTTTTGTGACAAAAGAAAATATATTGAAGAAGAAAGAAGGAAAGTGAGGGAAAGACTACTATCAAAAACCAAGGATCAAAAGTAAGTAGAGACCAGTTTCCATGTAAGACAGGGTTCCCACGCCTCCTCATAACTCATCAAATCTCCTCAAATCTCCTCATTTTTTTTTGAAATTTAGTTTTTTTTTGGAAATTTAAATTTTGTATTTTTGCTATTTTTTATATTATTTATTTTAAATCACCACAATTTGTGGTTGCTGTGGCCTGCAAACATTACATTTTTTTGTTGTGTTTGTATTTGAAGCAAAGTTTCTTAGTTATCTTTTCTAAGAAAATATTGAGATGCCAGTCTGTGTGTTCCTTCATTTTTACAAGTGCAAGTTTTTTACCTCAAATCTCCTCGAAATTGTTAACAAAAGCTCCTTAAAAATCACAAAAACCTCCTCAAAAGTCCTCAAATCTTCTCAAATTTTGTTTTGAAAAAAGAGTGGGAACCCTGTAGGCGTTCTTGGTTGCTGCTCAGTACACAAAGCGTATAGTTAATTTTATTTCTGACTACAGCATCTGTATTTAGGCAGCGTCAAACATTAAGATGTTCACAACAGACCTCTTTTTAACAAGCAATCAAAATTAAAAAAACGCTGCCTTATTTAGCATGAAAATTAATAGTAGAGCACATTGAGGGTTGACTTTCAAACGTTGGAAGCTATGGCGAAAAATATCTTTATGGAAACAGGCTCTGAGAATTTGAAGAAATTGTAAATACTAGCGGACCAAGGTGATTTACCTTTTAACCTTAGTTAAAATCTTTTCAAAAACTGATTTTTTAAAATGTCCCTTTCCCTTATTTAATTTTTTATTTATTTATCAATTTAAAATAAAGATAAAAAAAGCAAGAAGCTATTTACCATCGAACAATAATTACACAATTGTTTAATCCAATCCTATACTATATATCTTACAAATTCGAACAAAGCTTTTGAGAGGCTTGCATGACTCAATAGATTAAAGTGAACTTGTTTTTTTGTATAAATATAGGGGATTTTTATAAGCGTTTGCTAAGCATATTGCTCAGCTATGAATCCTTCTGATGCGTTTTTTTCTTATGTTATGGGAATTTTATTTACACCACCATCTCATCTTATCCATATAGCTCATAAAGCAACGTTCAAGTTTTTAATTAATTTCTCAATAAGCATAACGTAAGCGCACTATAAGCCTGATTTTTTTGCACAAGCATATCCCAGCCTGATATTGAATTGCCACTTGCTTATAAAAAACATAAATCTTATGCCCCTTATGTCCATCTCATTCATCGCTCTCTGCTACACATCACCCATAAATCTTTAATATAAGAAGTGATTAATACATTCTTTATGCCTTGCTATCTTGACCTTGAAAAGTAAGGTTTTAACCACAGCGTATTACGTTTTGTGGTATTTTTTCAATTTGTTTAAATAGCTTAGTCAAATCTCAACGTACTGTATTTCAAATCAATTCGCAGTGCTTCCGATTTCAGTTTTTATGTCACGCAGAGAATACAAAGTTGCGAGGAAGTATGCACCATAACATGACATCATGTTTGCACAAAGCAATTTAATGCGAAACTGTTGTGACACAATTTTCTTTTTTACTCTTTCAAACCCGTTTTAATTGCTGATACATCGTTGATGATGTATTTCTGATGACGTCATCAAGCCGCCGTTTTCCGAACGGGTGGTCGGCTCCGGTTTTATTTTTACCCGTTTCTAAGTAATTAGGCCTCAAATGAAATCTAGTGCAATGTTATCACTTAAGAACATTTAAATTAATTATTTGACGTCAAATTAATGTATTGATGTCGTGATGTCTAATTTATCGTGTAGTAATTTCTGACTAGTCGATGAGACCCGTGGAAATATCCACTTAGTAGGCAGAAGATCAATGGAAATTATCCGTCATTTGATTTTTTATGACGTCAGCAATGACCCGTCGATGTGCAATTTTTGTTTTGTTAAAATTTGTTAACCCATTGTATCTATTGTATAGAGCTTGAAACGCTGACCAATGAAATTATATAGGATCATGTACTTTCGACGAAGAGTTGCAAAGATATTGAGGTTTAAAGGTTTTTTGATGAAGTCATTAACCCGTTTGTTCCGAAACGAGTGTGTGATTAAACTTTAGGAAATTGGCCTAATTTTGGTCTGGGGTGGTCCCTAGTTACCCACGCGGAAGATGACATCAGTTATTTTCCAGTTATTTAACTTCAAACTTATAATTGCAATGCATGGGCTCACTATTTTAAATAAAAACATATTTTGGCTATTTTAAAGGAACACGCCCAATTGCCTTTTACAGGGCGACTAGAATATCACTGTCAGCAAATTTACTTGCATTGAGCGTTAAAAAAATCATTCTAATAATTTATGAACAGGTTAAGCAGTAGCGAACCTAATGTGTATTGTAAAGAAATTCAAGTTGAAATTTTATTGCATATCCACTTCTCACAACTTTGTTCCCAGGGTCATGTTCGTCTCGACGTCCAATATGTAAAGAGACAACAGGTCCTGGGATCGAGGTTGCACTTTTCAATTTTGTAGGATGTCTTGAATTTAAACTTTAATATTTTTTTAAGAATCTGTTCTTGAAGATTTCATTTGTCACTCGTGTTAAGAAATTTATGACCTCTTTACTTTGACCTAGCAGTGGGGTCTGGGACCAAGAATAAAAGAAATAGAGCAGAAAAGGAAACAACAACAAAGTGCAATAATTTTTTCTAATTATAAGCCTAGGTCTATTATTAAATATTAAAGGAATTTTTTATGGGTGGGTCCATTTAGGCACGAAATAAATAATTGAATGAACCCATTTTTAAAAGGACCTAAACGTGAATATATTTTTATTGCCAAGACTAATACTATACGAATCCTTTCCTCAAGCTGAGAAAAATGGTTGAATGCTTTGAAAATCTCAAATTTCTTTCTAATCAAATTAGAAAAGAAAAATTGGATTATACGCATTGTTGAGAATATTTTTAATATTTTTGCTGATGATTCATCTTAGACCAAATAAGATTTTAAACGATAATCCTGCGTTGTATATCGTATTTGTAAAAAAAACTGTCTCACACACACACTAAACATAACTAATACAGTATTAATTGTTTTTAAAGTGAGCACGTGCAGCACAACAACAAAAATTCTCATTATTTTGCCATTCTTACTAAAAAAAAAGAATGCTACATATTAGCTTCCTGTACATTGATTTGTCTCCTACTTTGTACCGTCCGAAATATTACTTCGTAGTGTTCCTTAATCTTCTGATTGCGAATAAGAAAAATAATGGCGTTGATTGCCGAGTTTGACGTCACAGCTAAAAATGACCATGCTAAGATATTCCGTAGAACGATTTTGTTGAAATGTTCATCCACATTCGCAATGACATAGAGCAAAGCAAAGGCGTGCGTAAAATAACAACAAATAAGGCTGACAAATATATAAGCTATAGTTTTCGTTACTCTTGAGTCGCTTCGTTTGCTTTTGTTGCTGTTCGAGTGGCGAGCAATTTCGATCGTCTTCGCTTTCTTTTTCACAAAGAATAATAACTTTATGTAGAGTACAGATGTTAATATAGCAGTGAGAACTTCATATATACACAACAAAATGTAGGTTTTGTCACCAAGAAAAACATTGGGAGTTAGCTCAACACCGAAACCATACCACAAAGACGCTGCAACATTGCTCAGAAAAATAAACAACACGACTATATTCATCTTATTCTTTGTGATGTGTTTCTGATAAACGCTGGTGTGTTTGACCAGGATGTATCGATCTATCGCTATCAAGACAGTCAGTGAATACGAAAAAAGCGCGGGAAACATGGAAAATAATTGAAGTGCTGGTACCAATACACAATTTAAGCTAATCAGTTTCGCAATCTGTGCTGGGACTGTTAAACAACCAATCACAATATCGGATATACTGAGAATGATAAACAGTTTGTTTGATCGATTCTTGATCTGTTTTGTTTTGACAAGTCCATATATAACCATGACATTTGTAACAATTATGGTTAGTCCTGTTAGCGCATATACTAATGTTAGGATTATTTTATCAACTCCAGGTAACGAATACACTGCTTTTAACACATTGCAGTTGTGCTGCCTGGTGTCTGTTAAATTCATCTTTTAATGGTCCTACCGTTGTTGTTGTTGTTGTTGTTGTTGTTGCTGTTGTTATTATTGTGCTATATGATCATATATGTTCCTGCCATGCCGATAATAAAATAAGTTTAGCTCGTACTCATTTTCTCTATACCGTTGCGATCGCCTTTATTTACAATTTTTATATTTACATTGGAATATGTTTTTTTTTACAAATAATTTTATTATTTAATGTACTCTTAAGTCATATCCTTTTTCAATCATATGTTTATTATTAATATTAGTTTATTATTAAAATTAGGTTAATTGTTCAAAGAGATAAAAGGGTTGACTTTTCAACTTTAAAACGTTCTCATGAAAAGGCATGTCTTCAGTTACAGAAAAAGATTAAGCTTTTTCCCAAGGCTATTTTCGTCTTTTAATATCGGAGACGGCGCGATATTAAAAAGCAAAAAAAAGGCCCTGAGAAAGAGGTTGAAAATTTTTGTAATCGCTAAGTTTAGTATTTGCCTTTGATTAAAATTGAATAAAATCATGCAAATGAAATGTATTATTTTAGAAACTTGTGAAAACATTTTTTTAAAATTAATTCATTTATCTATTTATTATAAATTTTGCTCTAGGAATGCAACGATAAAATTTTTTAATAACTAAATTATGCAGTAAAATCTTTAGAGACGTTTTCCAAAGAGGTGTTTCTTAAACTTTTGTAACATGGGTACGATCTGGTCCTTCACTAACTGGATTTCTCTTAATTTATGGTACTGTTTCTTATATATTTTGTTGTAGAAACACTTTCGTCCCCAGAGAGCTCTCCTTGAGATAAACCTTGAGGTATCTTAGAGAGCTCTGAAAACGAGAATGTCGGGAAATAAAATTTTGAGTTAAAAATGTCAGGGCGAGGTAGAGTCAAGGAAGAATTGATTCATACGCCAAAAAATGAATTTCTAGTTAACTAATTTTGTGAATTTTGTAGCACCCAAGAAAAATTCAGGACGATGGAGAAAAATTTGTCGCTCCACCGCATGTTTTATTTCACGATAATGTCATACCTCCATGCTTTATCATATGGTTAGAGTTTTTCTTGCACTGTGCTTGGCTAATCTACACGAAATATATGCTATATTTTTGTTTTCTACCGAGAAACAAGTGCAATTTTTACTTATTTTTTTTCAATTATACAGTGCAAAAAGCTGATCTCAGCAAATTATTAACCAATCAGAAAAAATATCAGCTCTTTGCACGCTATTTCAGCCAATCAGAAAAAAAATATCAGCTTTTTGGGACGAAAGTGTTTCTAAGCGCAACCTATTATGGAAATAGATTATATATTAACCTGTGGAACGGAATTTGCTACTTTGTCTTGACGTACATTTTTTTTTTATAAGTATGACGTTTAAGAGCATATAAAAGTTCAGGTTTAGTAAAAAAATAAACATATGGTAAGCATATCATCAAGCTTTTCCCTAGTTGCACCAAAGCGCCATTGACAATCACTGTAATATTTCTACTGCACAAACTTCAAAGCAGCCTAATGATTAAGCACTTGCAGTTTTATTGAAAAGAATCTTTATTATATTACTTTTGCTAACCTTTATAAGCTGAAATAGCATACCCTGTCTGGAAAAAACAAACGTGGTGACCAAAATCTACACAGGTAATTTTTTTACATAAGCATATCGCAAGCATAATCTGAGCCTTTTTACAAATTAGGATTAAGCGTACACGAACATGATTTCAAAAATTATGTATGCTTATAAAAAAAAATGTATTTCGTAAAGGTTTGTAGATGCGCTGAAAATTGTTACTGCTTTTGCATAGAAACAGTTTTTTAATTTACGTGCAAAGAGCTAGGTGGAAAAGAATGTGGCGCGTTTTCTGCGCCCCTGATATCGTAACTTCTGCCTCCAATATCAATACACAGATCAATTTAAATATCGTTGGATGTCAATGAAAAGGGTTTTCATATTTCTTTATACTTTTAGTCAAGTGATGTTCTGGGAATACGAATAGTTTACAAGACAAATTGGAATAACATGGAAAAAACAAAGAAGTTTATTTCTATGATTAAACCAGGATCGGTATTATCGGTAAAAAAAGTCGGCCAAAAGTGACTAAGTGTTTTCTAAGGTACTAATATTTTTTGCCGATTTTTCCTTTGTTTGGTCGTTTTCATTTTTTGCCTATTTTCAATTCAATAACTATGAAACTATACCAGTAATAAAGAGAACACGAAAAATAACGTTTCAAGTGAGCGTAGCAGGGGAAAAGGAGAGCCGAGAAAAAAAGAGGATCGAATCAGAGAAAATGTTTAAATGAGAAAAATAAAAAAATAATCAAACATTGACTGAGTTATATAGTTCTTATTGTCCTCTTGTTAAAGTTTTTTTTTGAAGAAAAAAAGCTTTTGTGGTCATTTTTGATCTAGAAATTAGTCGACAAAAGTGACTAAATTTTTTGCCGACATTTTTTTTACTAATAAGGTATGTTATGATAATAGTTTGCTTTTAAATCTTTTTCCTTTTTATTTTAAGAGACAAGAAGGACGAATTTATAACGGAAAAAGAAACAGATTTTTTAAACAGCTTAAATAAGTATGAAGATTTACATCTTGGCAACTTTAGGTAAACACTTCACATCACAAACGTATAAAATTTGTGTGCCGCGTAACGTTATATTGAAATCTGTTGCTGTAACATATGTCCACATAGGCGGAACAGATTCTGTCGATATAAAAATTTAAAGATCAAATTTTAGCTGAAATTGGCAAATATTTTGGACCATGAATTATATAGTGAGTAGAATATATTAGCCGGATACTTCAGTTACATTGTTTGGCATTATTTAGGGTTGTACTGTTTGACGTTATATTGGGTTACATTGTTTGACGTTATATTGGATTGCATTGTTTGACGTTATATTGGGTTGCATTGTTTGACGTTATATTGGATTGCATTGTTTGACGTTATATTGGATTGTATTGTTTGAAGTTATATTTAGTTGTATTGTTTGAAGTTATATTGGGTTGCATTGTTTGAAGTTATATTGGGTTGCACTGTTTGACGTTATATTGAGTTGTATTGTTTGAAGTTATATTGGGTTGTATTGTTTGACGTTATATTGAGTTGCATTGTTTGAAGTTATATTGGGTTGCACTGTTTGACGTTATATTGAGTTGTATTGTTTGAAGTTATATTGGGTTGTATTGTTTGACGTTATATTGAGTTGTATTGTTTGACGTTATATTGAGTTGTGTTGTTTGACGTTATATTGAGTTGCATTGTTTGACGTTATATTGAGTTGTATTGTTTGACGTTATATTGGGTTGTATTGTTTGAGGTTATATTGGGTTGCATTGTTTGACGTTATATTGGGTTGTTTCAATTGATGTTATATGGGATTGCATTGTTTGACGTTATATTGGGTTGTATTGTTTGACGTTATATTGGGTTGTATTGTTTGACGTTATATTGGGTTGTATTGTTTGACGTTATATTGGATTGCATTGTTTGACGTTATATTGGATTGCATTATTTGACGTTATATCGGATTGCATTGTTTGAAGTTATATTGGGTTGCACTGTTTGACGTTATATTGGAGTGTATTGTTTGACGTTATATTGAGTTGTTTTGTTTGACGTTATATTGGGTTGCATTGTTTGACGTTATATTGGATTGCATTGTTTGACGTTGTATTGGATTGCATTGTTTGACGTTATATTGGATTGCATTGTTTGACGTTATATTGGATTGCATTGTTTGACGTTGTATTGGGTTGCATTGTTTGAAGTTATATTGGGTTGCATTGTTTGACGTTATATTGGATTGCATTGTTTGACGTTGTATTGGATTGCATTGTTTGAAGTTATATTGGGTTGCATTGTTTGACGTTATATTGGATTGCATTGTTTGACGTTATATTGGATTGCATTGTTTGACGTTATATTGGATTGCATTGATTGACGTTGTATTGGGTTGCATTGTTTGAAGTTATATTGGGTTGCACTGTTTGACGTTATATTGAGTTGTATTGTTTGACGTTATATTGAGTTGTATTGTTTGACGTTATATTGGGTTGCATTGTTTGACGTTATATTGGATTGTGTTGTTTGACGTTATATGGGATTGCATTGTTTGACGTTATATTGGGTTGCATTGTTTGACGTTATATTGAGTTGTATTGTTTGACGTTATATTGGGTTGTATTGTTTGACGTTATATTTAGTTGTATTGTTTGAAGTTATATTGGGTTGTATTGTATGACGTTATATTGAGTTGCATTGTTTGACTTTATATTGAGTTGTATTATTTGACGTTATATTGAGTTGTATTGTTTGACGTTATATTGGGTTGCATTGTTTGACGTTATATTGGGTTGTATTGTTTGACGTTATATTGGGTTGCATTGTTTGACGTTGATATTTAGACAATATTTTGGTATTTTTTTCAGGCGAATTTTTCCCGAAAATAACGAGGATAAATATGAAGAATTTTTCTCCAACAGCTGTTCTCTCTTTCAAGAAACAGCGGCTTCCAAAGCCCGTTCAGAATGTGCTCGGATACAGAGAGAGGAAATTAAACAAAAAAGCGAATGGATTGATCTCATGAGAAGAAAAAATGGATGTAAATTTGTTGAAAGTACGCTGGCTTCGCTTTACTTTTAAAGTTTGTGTATTCAAATATTATGTAAGGCTTGGCTAGATTGTGACATTTTAACCAACCTTTCTTCCATTGTAGAGACAGGAAATCCAACGAAATAATATTTTTTAGCGTTTTGTCATAAAAACAGCTTAGACCCACACAAAATTTCAAAGTGGCTCCTTTTTTGAATTTTTATTGATGTAAGCCCGATTCCTTAATGTTGTAAAAATGCTGCGATGTAGGGGTATTGATTTCTCGACAGCCGATTGAAACAATCTGTTACAGAAGTCTGTTACTGAAACGATTGCCTTAAGGGAAGAAAAATTCGCTAGAAGAAATTTTCGCGAATGAAGAGTCAGATAATTGCGAACTCTGCGAAAGAAATTCGCGCGAGGTGAAACTGAAAGGCATCTTTCGCAGAAGAAATTTTCGCAAATGGAGGATATAAGAAAAATTCCGAACAGCAAATGCAAACATTTTTTAAAATTAAAGACATTTTTTACATATAATATGTAGGTCTTTTCGTTTTCAAAAATAGGTCGGGAAGCTATTTTATTGTGATCAGAATGATTTATTATGGTAAAATCTCAACCTCGTCCCCAGGGCATCTTGTATCTTTTCTGACCCCGGGACGGCGATACGAACATGGCCCTGGAGGAGGCTGGTTCGATATGAAACCTGATTGGCGCGGATATGTCACATAATTATTGCGTCATACAAAACATTTTGGCGAGGCGGCGAGTCTGTGACGAACACGAGGAAACAGTATTAAAATGGCGGAGGAGCTGTATCAGTATCATGTTGTTTTCAAAGTGAAAATTTAATAAAAAGCATTACTAAGCAATGAGAGTATAAAATAAGACATCATAAAGTAATACTGCTTACATGGAAATATTTCAATAGCTGGGAAAGTTTAATAAAACTAGAAAAGTAGCTAGCTAGCACACACACCTAGCAAACTATCAAGATAAGAACAAAAGAAAGAAACTCAACTTGTTTCCAAGTGGACAGGTTTAATTTGCAGCTTTATGCAAAGAATGACGTTACATAAAATTACTAGCTGAGAGACCTAGTGCTGCCCATGTCCTTTATAGACAAAATAATTTTGCACAAAATGTTGAAAATGTTTTTTTTATAAAATATATGTATCATTACGTTTTAAATTATATCAGGTTGTTATTAGTGGGCATGTTTTATTACTTTATATGCTTTGGTTACCATAAAAAATATAAAAAGCCAGTAGGTTAACCGTCGGAGCCATTTTATCATTGACTGCACATTTACCCGGCCTAATTCAAGAAAATTTAAAGTGCAATAACTTCGGTAAAAAAATAAAGTTATTGACTTGAAACTTGTTATGGAGTACTTTTAGACCAATCCGATAAAAGATAATTTTACACAAGGCATAAAAAAATTACACAGCCATTTTGAGGAAGAGAAAAGGTAGGAAGATTTTCTTAAACTGATTCTTGCTAGGCCTTTTTTATCACACTATGAAGAAATTTTAGAAAATCGAACTCAATCAAATTTCAAGTCACACTTTGATTGAGCACTCAATCTGGCATATGGTTAAATCCAGGATGTGCTGAAGATAGTGGTAGATATTGAACAGCTCACCACTGTGATATATTATCTGAAGAGTTTTAATACTAATTATAAAGCAGTGAACATAAAAAATAACAAAAAAAATCTAAACCGAGTATATAGTATATATATATAGCGTCCCATAACTTCAGTAAAAATTAAAATATTTACTTGAGATTTGGTATGATATGGTTTTAGATTGGTTTGATGAAATTGAGTTAAAAAATAGTTCTATTATCATCATACTTTCCGAGTTTCAGAATTTAGCCCTTTTCAGAGACGCCGATAAGCTGTTTTTGACAGCATATCAATTTTGACTAAGATACAGGTTCAGAAAATTTTAAAAGCTATTCTAACCTCAGAAATAGGTCAGATAAGATTCAACCTAAAATTATGCCAGTAAACGAAAAATTTAGTTGCAAAGAATATTTTTTTGCTGATATCTTTTTGTGATTGGATGCTCTTATGAGAATATATACTGAATTAATCTTCACGGTTAGCTAGTTTGGCATTTTAAATATTTTCCAAGCAGAATAATAACAATAAATAGATGTATATATCAATTAAAAATCGTTTTTTGAACAGCAGCAGAATTTTGATGAGATCTAAAACTCTATGGGACTAATTTTGGTCCAAAATACCCAAAAATTTTATTCTTTTAAGGTAGCAATACTTTGCTGTTGGTAAAGTCGTGTACCAATTCTTTCTAAACTATTAAGGCAGTGATACATTGAATCGACAAAACAGATCACATGTGGACTTGTCGATTTGAATTTTCAACCAGCATAATGCTTTTGATAAAATTTTTGGATTATTTCTGTGTGTGCAATAAAATGTGAGCGTGTTGAGTAAAAAATAAAAAGGCTGTAAGGCGTTTTAAAAACATATCATTAGGAAAAGAAAAAGCAGAATTTATCAAAGGCCACAAAATGTAAAAGCAAAAAAGACTTCTAAAGTAAATACTTTTTTGAAGCCTTTTTCACCCAATATAACTGCAAGCAGTGAGTCCACCATATACGAATTCAGTTTCAGTTAACTATTGTTTAAATAAATTTTGTGCAAAAAAATAATAAAAAAGCAACTTTGGGACTCGTACAGCAAAATCTTGGTCATCATATAAAAGCAGTTAATGCAGACACAGATATGAACTTACAGTAAATGAGAATTCTAAAGTTCAGCCAAAATGAATAAAAAAAAATGTAAATGTTAATATGAAGTTAAATTTCTGCCTAGCTACTTGCAGTCAGGCACCTAGAATGACACGATCATTTGAAAATTATGTAGCCATATTTGCACCAACGAAGTGCTATGGTCAGGTGGGCAAATCATTTACCAATTTCCAAGTTTCCCCTAGCTATATGTTTTGCAACCCAGTGCTTGCTAGCCAACCAATTCAGTAAAATACACATAACTAAATTGCTTGAATTTCTTCAAGTAAACAGCAGCCTAAATAACATGATTGTATATTTATACATTTAGAAAACAATCAAGGGCAATATGCGAGCAGTTTGTGTGTTGCGTATGAGAGGAATCAAAACAAACTCGCCGCACGTATCTGTGACGTAAAACGCCGAGCTCGCTTAGCTCTGCAAGGTTATATATAAAACTTTGGTTAATTGAGACAAATCTCATTAAATATTACACACAGAAAAACTGTGTATTGGAGGGTCACGTGACGAGGCCTCCTCCAGGGCCATGTTCGTATCGCCGTCCCGGGGTCAGAAAAGATACAAGATGCCCTGGGGACGAGGTTGGTAAAATCTATAAAATAAAAATTAATTCTGCGAAAAAAATTTTCGCAGAATTAATTTTCGCGAATAAGCATCTTAAAATTATTTCGGGGAAGAAATGTTTGCGAATTGAAAAATATTGGTACTTTTTGCAAAATTCGCGAAAATCTCTCGCGAAAGTTTCTTTTCTTAAGGCATCCTTTATATTAACGATCAACACCGGTGGAACACAGCAGTGCCACATAAAAGCAACTCTAACTATTTCATTATTGTAGGTACCCATGGGTTGAGACCAGAAAGTGGAAGTAGACCCAGACAACTTCGAACATCAATGTTAAAACGATTGACCAGAGTGCGAGACCTAAATATGGTAAAAGTATTGTTTCTTTTCACATCTTCCTAACAATAAAACAACAATATTAGAGTAATTTGGTGATGGTAAAAATATTGTGTATCAAAATGAGTAGATTTTATGAGCGGATCTCTAGTACATTGTGAGGTTCAAATAAAAAAATTTTTGACGAAGCGACGATGCAAGATGTGAAAACTTGTTAAACACTTAGGTTATTAGGTCACTCAGTCTAGCTCTTCCTATTATTATAGGAAGAGCTAGACTGAATCTTGTGACTGGCAAGGGTTATTAACTGAATATCATCAGAGTGGATGTAAAAACGACATAATTGTGAAGTATAAAAAGAGACAAAGTCGTTCCCAGACGAATAATTCCTCTGGGAATATTCGAATTCGAATTTAATATATGTTGTATTTACTGATGATGGCCGCGGAAAGGCCGAAAGATTCGATGAAAAAAAATGATTCAAAACGACTTTGTCTCTTTTTATACATCATTAGAGTGGTCAGAAAATACCTTTAAAGGTCTGTTTACATTAACGTAAGAAGTGTTGAACAACTGCTTCACAATAGTCACCTTAATGACTTTATTGGAAACACATGCTGCGCAATGCTACATAAGAGATGATAGAATCAACCACTGCTATAGAATTTAGTGGGCACCAAACTTACCTACCTCCTATAAATTACTGAAGGTTGTAAACAAATATTTCTGAAGGGGATTTCTTAGATTAGATTGCCGACGCATCAAAATTGATAAAAATACCTACATAGCAGCATACATAACAACATACTTACGACAATGTGATATGACTTTGCCGTTACGACATGATTTCATCACCATGGCAATATGAAACTACATCTCGGTTTGATTGGCATATGTTTTTATAAGCATAACGTTTATAAGCATATACAGGCTCAGGTTTAGTAAAAAAATAAGCTTTCTCCAATTGCACCAAATCGCCATTTCTCGCATTTTCTTTCCTGACGAAGTCAAATCGGGCATGCCTCAGGAAACAATCAGATAACATTCTATTGTTTCATCCTTGCCTTTCATATATTACTTTTTCTTACCTTTATATCTCGAAAAAAGTGTGGTGACCAAAATCTACCCAGTTATTTTTTCTTACATAAGCATATCGCAAGCATAATCTGTGTATGCTTTTAAGAAAACATGCAGTTAGGCCACGTACTATCCACCTTATAGCGAAATTTCAAAACTTTTTAAATATGTTAATTCGAAACCTCTTTTTTGTGGTATACGTGGTTTGTCGATCATTTCGTCACCAGCTCCCTTGCAGATTTCACGCACACTCATATTTCTCTAATGACTGTCTTTTACTTATAGAATAAGCGGCATGAATTTAACTCGCTTAACCCGCACCCCATCAACGAACGAGAAGAGTTAGAACGCATTGGCAGTATTACGCAGCGAGACAATTTGTTAAGGACACTTGGAATTCCTGATTTTGTTTACCGTTTACTTCATGGTAGCAAGCCGGCGATGGAGAAAAATCCGCCGGCGTCGTGTAATCATGACGACGACTCGTCGGTAAGAAAATTTCTGATATCAAATTACGTTTTACAAAAAATTTTAACGTTTTTTTTGTGAATTAGCCTAGATGTCCTTAAACTTAGAAGAAATGTTTATGGAAAAGAGTTTTACCCTGAAGAAATGTGCAGCAGAAACTACCTTACCCCGTTACTCCCTATCTTGCAAATGAATCTTATGTTCCTTATAAGGAATATACGTTTATTATGCTGCTGTTCGATTGGAGCATTCATAAACAAAAACAAAATATATTCACTCGAGTATTCGCATTAACAGAGTAGTGTTTTATAATTCAACTTTGTTTCTGCTAGGAGGCAACCTCGTCCCTAGGGCTCCTTTTCTCTTTCTGACAATCTCGGACGGCAAAATAGAAGAAATAGCAAAAAAGCCCGAGGTACGAGGTTGGCTAGGAGGATGTCTTTCTTCATCCTCTTAAAGAGTCGTTTTCATTTGACTACATAGCTATGTTGTTAGTGCGTGCGCACTTGGACAAAATATCTAATTTTCTCGAAGTGCGCACGCGCTAAGCGAAAAATGCAGTCAAATGAAAACGAGCTTTTAGATTTCTAGTACAGCGCGACTTAATACCTGTAACTTTTCAGAAGCAAGCTAGTAAAAGCCTTCCAGCTATGCAAACCTGTTCAGTTCAGCAAACAAGTACCACAACTCGTTCTCACGTACACGATACGTACTCGAATAAATCAAATATTTCCAACACGCAGTCAGCTATGTTTGATAGTACAGCAAAACATCATTGGGCGACTAGTCGACCGCCCGCATTAAGTCGAAAAGATCGACAGATTCTTGTTTCGGCTGGTATCGATTTTACGCCTGCAGTACAGTCCAAGGTTTTGCCGAAACGAGCCATTCCATTCGCAAAGACGGGAAGCTGCGATCAAGCTGAAAATAAACGCAACTCTATTATCGATAAAAATCGAAATATTGATAATTTTAATCGCGTCGATTATCTGTCCTACGAAAGGAACAGTTGCTTTAATACGATAAATAGACAGATATCGTGTTCGATTTTGCGATCTAGTCCTCCGATAAAACTTTTTAAAGATGTTAATTCGAAACCTGTTTTTTGTGGCACACGTGGTTTGTCGATCATTTCGTCACCAGCTCCCTTGCAGATTCGTGAAGATGCTTTGTTACATCAGCCATATGGAAACCAATTAGATCGGGACGGATTTTCCAGGCGGTATGATACGTTTTATCTGACTTTATTTTCCATGAATGAGAATGTAGACTTTTGCTGTTCTGGAAAAACTACACTAACAAAATTTAGGGCGAATAAAATTTAGAAGACAACAAATACTGATATATAAAACCATGATCTTTTCTGTTTTTTGTGACCAAACTAGTTTTTAGGTTAGCAATCGTGCAACATGTTAGCCGTATGAACTTCGAACAAGGTTAGGCCTTGATTTCACAAAATCTTCCCTAATGCCCACTGTTTACACAAAATTAATATCAAAAGGGAAATACCAAAATAAGTCTTATTTCCTAAAGTTTGGTCAACCCATCCCTTTCGAAACAGACGGATTAATGATATCATCTAAAAACTTTAAACCACAATACCCCCTCAACTGTTCGTCAGAAGTGCATCATCCTATACATTTTCTTAACCAGCGTTTCAAGCTCTATATATTAGAGACAACGGCTAAACAAATTTTTAAAATAATTCTGTTTTTCTTCTGCCTAAGTGGATTTTTCCACGAGTTTATCGACTAGTATATATCATTCACGAATCATATGTTAATCATATGTAATCTTAAATATGAGTTGTTGAATATACCTGTTATGCTATTTAGATCCACACGGGCTCAAAGAATTCGTGGCGCGACTAATAATCTACGAATCAAGGTATTTTGTTACTTTTGCTGAAGAATCAACCTAGTCCCCAGGTCCTCCTTTGGCTTTTTTGTGGCATTGTGTTCAAAGCAGTTCTAATAACAAAATTTAAATGGAAAACTACCCCTTTCACTCCCCTCAAGTTATTGTTGACTTCCATACTACAGACCTTAAAATAAAAATCCATCCATTTCAATTTATTAACACCCTTCCCAGCTATCGATGTAGAGTAAATTGGAACTCCCCCCCCCCCCACCCCCTGCTCAACAAGACACCCTAAAATAAGGTTACTAGAAGTAATACAAAACTGTAAATTGCGTTGGTAAGAACAACTAAGAAACTCCTCAAAACGTATCTTCTCATTATTTTACAATTTTTTCTAGCAAATGGAACTACTGGAAAGTCGAACAGTACCGAGTTGACGAATAATCAAACTAAGTCAATGTCTTGCAGTTGTCCGTAGCAATGAACTTGAAAATACCATAGGTTATCGTCGCTCTATTTATCGTTGTCTTAGTAAACTAAAATATATACCTACTCTTGGAAAGTTGTTTTTGTGTACCACAGCCATCAAAAACGAAAGGAATAAACTTTTAGGTAGAAATCGTCGCGAGTTCGAGGAGAATGGTAAAAAACGCGCGATAAGCTTTCTCGAAATCGAAATACATACGATAAGTATGCCGCCTTCTTCGCGAAAATAATATTGATGATACAATCCTTTTCAAAAGCTCTCAAAAGTAGGAAACAATTATTTTAGTTTTGACTTTATGCTTCCTTATTAAAAGAATACTTTTTCATGTTTTTACCTTGAATTTTTGAAGGTTATCTTTTGATGATTCGCGCAAGTCATGTTCGCAAAATCTTTTAATATGGATCCTTGGGTAAACTTTCTGTCCACGGTAGTTTCTGTACTTAAAGTACGCTTACAGTCGATGCTCATTATCTCGAACCTCCGTTATCTCGAACTTTCTCTATGTCGAACTTTTTCTTCGGTCCCTTGAGTTCTGTAAGCAATAGTAGGCAAAAAAACGTTCGGTATCTCGAACCTCCGTTATCTCGAACTTTCACTATCTCGAACTTTTTTCTCAGTCCCTTGGACTGATTTACGCTCGTTATCTCGAACTCTTGAAGAGGAATTTTGAAAAAAGAAGACCTTGCACTGCTTGTTTTAAAGTCACAAAATGTTGCAATAAAAAGAAGACATTCCATTGTAAAACAGGTAGATTTTGCAATGTTTTTTTTGTGATTTCCTTTGTCAGAATGCCACCGAAAAGAAAGCTCGTTGTAAAAACTTTGGCAGAAAAATGCCAAGCATTAAAAGAATTGGAAAAAGGTATTCCAAATAAAGATATCGCTAAAAAGTACGGGGTGCCTAAAAACACGATATCAACTTGGCTAGCCAATAAGGAAAAACTTTTTTCTGCTCTCGAAAAATCTTCGAGCAAGAAAAGAAAGATCAGAGATGGTAAATTCTCAGAAGTAGATCTTGTCGTGTTCAAATGGTTTGTTTCACAACGAAGCAAAAACAAACATACCAATCGATGGGACAATACTAAAGGAGAAAGCTAAACGCTATGCACAGGAGCTTGGAGTAGAAGATTTCAAAGCTTCAGACGGTTGGCTTGGTAAATGGAAAAAAAGGTAAGAATATTAAATCTCTTTTTTTCGAATTGGTTTTATTTTGATACTAAAATCTTAAAAAGACTAACATAAACTAAATATGTTTCTTGAGTATCTCGATGCACTTTTCCGTTCCAATAAATGTCAAATTGCATGGCACTTGCATGCCTTCACCATCTCCCAAATTAACTGGTTTTCCAGTCACAGTTACTTTGCACGAGCTTAATTCATCAGCTCTGAGGAAATAAAATATTGTTTTAGCAAATTTTCCAGATTTTCCAAGTGGTAAATGTCCAACTATCTTGTTTTCTTTCTTGACACACACAGCATATTTGTCAACGGGATTATTAGGCTCTCCTTCGCATTGTAAAGTCTCCCCATTTTTTGGAGTCCACAATGCTTTATAAACGTGGAACCCCTTAACATGTGAAGCCAATTCAAATTCTTTTATCATTACAACATTGATTAAATTTTGATCAATTATCATTTTTGCAAGATCCATCTTCTCCTTTTTCTCCTGGTTTGCTTTTCCTTGTTGCCATGCACAAGTAATAATGATAATGTTCACAGGGTGTTCACACAAGAATTTTTAAAAACATTCGAATTGAAATTCGAACATTCGTATTCGAAAAAATGCACGAACAGGTTAACAATAAATCTTTTATACAAGTCGGTATTTGTTTTATTTTCTATTTCAGGCACAATGTAACGTTCAAGACGGTGGTTCAACCTGATATGATAGCATCTTGGTTTGAAACCACCTTACCAACATTATTAACTAACTACAAACTAGAAGATATTTACAATGCCGACGAATTCGGTCTCTTCTACCAATGCTTGCCAAATAAAACAAGATTTGACCACAATCGAAAATCCCGTGACTGATGAAGAAATCCTTGAGTCGGTACGGCCAAGTACAGATGAGAATGACGAGGAGCATGATGAAAATGCCGATGTCATCGAGGTGTTTGATGAGCCAGTGAGCAAGCCAACAAAATCAGAAATAAACACTGCAGTGGAGACTTTACAAAATGCTTGTCTATTCACTGATGATGGAAATGACATGCAACGCCTCCTGCTTCGCTTTGAAGATTTGTTTCTTAAAAGTGAAATGAAAAACAAGAAGCAAACTAGTATTTTGAGCTTTTTCGATCAAAAATAATGTATGTAATTGTAATCAACAATAAGTATACATGTACGCAAAATGCTGTTTTCTTTATTATCCATTTCCCTTTCTTGACCAAACAGTTCCTTCAAGTACCCTTAATTCAGGTGAATTTTAATTTTAAAAGCTTGCCCACAGATACTTATGACCGAACTACTGACCCTTGCCCTTTTCTGAAAATTTCAAAAAATTTCGAAAAACTCGTTATCTCGAACTTTTCATGAAATACGCTCGTTATGTCGAACCTCCGCTATCTCGAACGCTCGCTATCTCGAACTTTTCTTTCGGTCCCTTGGGAGTTCGAGATAACGAGCGTCGACTGTATATATATTTTTTCAGGTCATAATCAACATTTTGTCCCAAGGTACTTTGTATTTAGGTAGATTGTTTTTGCTTTTACAGAAATTAAAAATCCGCTAAAATCACTTTTTTATTCCACGATAACATGATTTCATGCCCCCTGTTCCCAAAGATTTTTGCCTTTTTGATATAAAAGAAGACTGCAAGACGGCAAATATTCCTGGGAACGAGGGTTGATTTCATGTTTCATTTTTGCGCAACAATGTAGCTACAGAACGAAATGAACCAATCAACTCTGATCGTGCACAAATCTGCGCAAAAAAGTTTCACTGTGTGTTCAATTTAATTTCGGAAATGGCCCGTAAAACCCCGCATATTTTGTATTCGTGACTTAGCATGCGCACAGGGTGGAAATTTAGCACCTATTGAAATTTCACTTCGGTTAAATCGATAGAAACGAAATGCCGCCCGACGTGACAAAAACAGTCCTAACAAATACACCGTGGACCGAAATGACTCAACGGTTCCAAAATGTAAACGGCCTATAGAGGAAGTTGAAACGGACAGATTTACTGTACAAATTCCCTAAGAAACTGTCACAGTGCAATAAAAATTTAGTGGTTTTATTTTCATTGTCTCAATGTTTTCCAAATGACTTAAAAGAAAGGACTTATTTGATTCAAGAGTCTTGTTACTGGATGACAAATAACTTTGCATTACTATCTATGTACAAATATATAATTAAAAATTCAAGATAGGTGTACGACGCATGAATATTATAATATTCCACCCCCGGCTAAAAGCCATAACGGGATTGTGTTTGCTGTTTTGTTGCCCGACTTTCTGCCCAGGATTGACGCAGCTGCATTTCTCGTTCTTTCGCCTAAAAATATGGTGAGAAGATATGAAAAAGAAAAGATATTTTATTTTAGATTTTAGGCGGAGATGGTGTAGTGGTAGCGCATTCGGCTTGTAATCATAAGGTTTCAGGTTCGAGTCCCCACTCCAGCGTACTTTAAATGTAGTGTTGTCAATCCAATTTGGTGCCATCTGCTGACCGCTAATTGGCTTGTGTGGCAGGCAAGCAAGTTAGAGCAATGCTATACGTATCTCTAGCGGTAATGTAACATAGTTACAGTCAGAGGGGAGGAAGAGTCAGCCGTTAGGATGGAATCCCCAAGGACAAAACTTCCCGTTACTTACTAGATATACAGTACATTGAAAACAAAATTATCATTTTTCAAATAGACAAAATTATTTCAAATTATTAACAAGAAGCACAAGAAGTGTTCAAGTGTTTTAATATTTTCGCGATCGGCGCGACATTGTCTGACATATGATGTGACTATATGCACAGGAAAGCTCATACAACTTAGCCTATTTCCCCGATGAAGTAGACAATGACTCCGGCATCCTGGCTAGCGCAGGGGCAACGTAAATTTCAGATTCTTTGCTACAAAGTTTGATTGGCAAACTCAGATTCCGCAAACATGCAATAGTCAACTAAGGCTGGAAGGGAAGCAATGTGGAAGAGAGCACACAAGGAGTTCGCACCCCTTTAACTTTATGAACACAACACACGTACCTGAAACGCCAAGTAAGTAATTTGATGCTTTCTTTTTTCTTGTGACCTTGGAAGGGCACCTTTTGGCTAAAATAAAAATGGATGCATAATAAGACAATGTTTGGAGGTAATGCTGCAGAGTAGGAACATTCCGCATATGCCGTATTTCTTCTATTAATCCCCCAGGCGCTATTTTTTTCAAAATTTACGGGAGGGGCGGTTATTAGAGGGGAGGTTAAAAGAGGGGGTGGGTATAAAATTATTCTCTGAATGACCACAGATTTGGAAACGAGTATAATCTAAATTTGTTTGATACTTTTATGTTTCAATTTACATAACATACAGTTTTCTTAAATTCTAGTAACCGACGAGGCACTTATTTTCAAATGTAATAAACACTGTACCTCTTCTAAGTGCCCCAGACTCTCACTAGCGAGGGCACTTATAGAATTAATTTTAAACTAAAGGGGGCGGTTATTAGAGTGTAAACTAACCTTAATGAGCGTGCTTTAAGTGAGGAATTCCACTCAAGAACAAAACGAAACGAAACGAAACTGCCATTATTCTTTGTTTTGACAATTCCATCCTTTCAGTTTGGATCGGCGTGAAATTTTTTATTAATCAATCATATTTCAGAAAAAATAATTGTCCGATCCAATCCAATTCATTTTTGAGTGAAAATTAACCTTAATCCTAGCTTGTACATCTATTCTGGCTTGCACACGAAAAATCCTATTATCACTTATTCGCATTATTCTAGCGAAATTGTATCCCCTTAAATAAACTTAAGAACATTCGCAAACTTTTACTCCTGCAAAATCCATTTTTTTTCTCGGGAAAAGTTCCTGCCAGTATTATAAATATACTAGTACAGTAGAGTCTCCATAACTCGAACGGCCAGGGGGAAAAGGAAACCGTTCGAGTTAAGGAGACGTTCGAGTAGTAGAGGTTTTCAAGTTTTTTCAAAATTTTTCCCTTATTTGCCTACCAGATGAACAAAAACAGTATATTAAGTACGTAGTCTTACTTATTGGGGGTTCTGGGTTGGTGAAATACAAAAACAGAGCGTTTTAGTTGCTTTTTGCTCAACCCTGCCACAGACGCCATTGTCAGATTGCTATGAAATTCTGTTTTTGAAAATTGGTTGAGAAAGCGTTGTCGTTGAAACACAAACAAAACATTCGAATCATGCATTCGAACAATATAAGGCCCACAACACACGTAAACATTAAAATATGAAAATGATAAAGAGTTAAATGATCAGGAAAACTTATCAATTTTTTTCAAAATGCCACAAAATTCGAGTTATGGAGTCAAAAACCTTCAAGGGACAAAATAATCTGTTCGACTTAAGGGAACATTCGAGTTATGGAGGTTCGAGTAGTAGAGGTTTTTTTATAAGAGTTTATTAGGAAATTTTCACGGTGCCAACGAATTCGTTCGAGTTAAGGAGACGTTCGAGTAATAGAGGTTCGAGTTATGGAGACTCTACTGTAAGTAGTAAGGTCCTTTATATATCGCACTTCCATAACACGATTTTTTTCTCGCGCATGAACAGACATAAAACGGCTTTCGTTATAGAGAAGTGTTCAAGACGCGCGGCTTCTTTTAAATATAGATAAAACACGGACCCACGGACCGTACCTTTTTTGACGCGTACACGTCTTCTTTGGTAAGGTTACGTAGGTACTCGTCACTTCCACCGTGGATTTGATCAGCATGAACATCAATAATATTCACTTCCTCATGACGTCTTTTACTTCCTTGCAACGCCTTCAACTAAAACAGAAACGAGGCTGCCATTATAGTTCTCAAGATTTCTCAATAAACAAACACTTTGAGAAAAAAAAGCGGTAGTTTGTCTTGCATACACACCAACTACGCATTGATATCTTGAATAGCGAATTTTATCCACTTTGCAAAATTTAATGCCCGCGAAATATTAAAGAGCATTTATTCGCAAAAATATATTTTCGCAAAATTTTTTCGAGAGACTTTTTGCCAAAAATTTTATATATACAAAATACTAAAGCCATTTACTTTGAGAGCACAAACTTTCGCGAGTGAATTTTGTTTCAATATCGCGCGATAAAACTTCTCTAATTAAAGAAAAATGTGGAAAATGGAACTCGATTTTTGATGAAATATTCAGAATTTAGATTGTCATCAACACATTCAAAATACTATAAAACAAGTTAATCATCTCCTTTACTACAGCTCCTTTTTTCGCTACTCTCATTGTGATTCAGACGTTCAACAGAAAATAACGGGGTACTTATGAAATTTATCAAGTTTGGCCATTGAAGATAGGGGTGCTTATTCGACAGAAACAAAAATAACTTTCGCGAGTCCAGATTATCTGTAATTTTGCGAGATAAAACTTTAGCGATTTTTTTATTTAGAATGGTTCAAAACATAAACTTTCGCGAGAAGAGTCAAAAATCGCGAAAACCACCAAACTTCCGGTCCTTAAAGTATACTGAAAGTGTCATTTTTGTTAGGTATATTATATTTTAAAATCCACAACTTTCGTCGTTTTCATCCGATCGCAAAAATATTTTTTTCCAACTTAAACAACCACGAAAATTAACTCCCGTGAAAAATCGCAATTTGTTAAACTTGCGTAAAATAATTCTCGCGAAATACTTTTTTTTTTGCTCGCTAAAATTAACTCCCGCGAAAATTAATTCTCGCGAAATACATTTTTTCTGCGAAAATAAGTTCCCTAAATTTATAGTATTTTTGTTGTATGCGGGAAATACGATATAACAGAAATTACTGTTACGAAAGCTTAACAAAAGGTTTCCTTATCAAAAAAATTGACAAAATTTTTGTTCAACTTTAAACGGTCCACTCACAGCCTCCACAGGCAAATCTTGGTTCGGTTGATTGTAGTAATCTATTTCAGATGAAGTTTCCTAAAAATTAAAGGTATCATTTATGGTAAAAAAACTTATATACTAGGTATACGTGCTGTTGAAAGAGAGCAGTAATGATGAAAAGTTTACCCTTTTGCAAGATCACACAAAGACAGTAATGAGGATTTCAAAATTAAATCCCATGACTACTAAAAGTAGTAAAAATATTTTTAAAAGGCACTAAATTTAACAATACTTCTCGTAATTTCAATGCGATTTATATTTTGTGACCTCGCTAATTTTAAAGGATATACTCTCTCAATTGTTTCCAGGATGGACAAATGCAGTTCTGGAGCGTTTAAAGCTCCCATTTGAGCTACAGAAACCTATGAAGTATCTGCCAAACTAGGCAATGTGGGGATCGCACCCATGACCTCCTAGACATGAGTCACACGTTCTACTGACCGAGCTCCCATTGACATGCATGTCAAGGATATAGAAGGTAATGAAAAATTGGACTAAAAACCACTCATCTTGTCAATATGAATACATACCAAAAATATGAACCAATACAAATGCGTAAAGGCATCGAAATAGAAAGATAATCTGATGTAAAAACAAGTCCATGATTTTTCCAAGGTTTCTAGAATTTTCATGACTTGTGAACACACTTATAGTTGATGGACAACTATCAAAAGTAGAGAATGTTTAAAACGTTAATTTGTTTTCAACAATGACCAGTGAAAGAAAAAAAAAATTAAAATGATTATCCCACCGGTTGTGAAGCATCCTCTTCTTCTGTTTTATTTTGATCTGCATATTGAAACAGACTTCCAGATGTTGGATAACCATGTGCTGACGTACTACCATATGATTCTGAAGAATTACTGTGAGACGGATATGATGACGAAGTCTCTCCATAAGGTGCAGTAACACTTCCATATTGCGTTGCAGCATTATTATAAGTTTCTGTAATTTGACCATATGGCTCTGTTACACTACTATATGGTGCAGTCACACCACCATATGGTGCAGATACACCACCATATGGTGTAGATACACTACTATAAGGTTCAGTGACATTACTGTAGGGCTCAGTAACACTTTTATAAGGTTCTGTTGCACTATTGTAAGATACAGTTTCGCTACCATAGGGCTCAGTAACATTGCTATAAGGTTCAGTTATGCTACCATAGGGTGCAGTTACGCTATTACTGGTGCTACTACCAATCGTCTTTTTAATATCACTCTGTATTTTATTGCTTTTATTATTACTTTCTACGGAAACATTTATAACAGATTGTTTCAAGACTGGTGTATTCTTTGCAGACGTTGTTGAAGTGACTTCTGTTTTTTTGAATAGGTTCGCAAAGAATGCATTATTCTTAGTTGCAGCAGATGTGGAATTTGAAGCCTTTTGTTTATCATTTGCAGAAGTTGTTTGATTCTCATCTGTAGAAGTTGTTTGATTCTCATCAGTAGATGTTATTTGTTTATCATCTGAAGATATTACCTGACTGTTAGTTAAGTTTTCACCTACCAGGTTATCTGAATTTCCAACAGTAACTGTTTTTGTAGTAGACGATGCAGCACTGACCTCCTTACTTGTATTCTTATTATCTATCGTTTCAGAGAGAACATCGAGAGAGAAAAAGTTATCGCTTGACACGTCATCTTCATCATCGTCACTCTGTTCATCTGGTTTTATTGGGTTTAAACTATCAACTACTTTATCTGTGTTCACTTCTTTTTTCTTCGCTAAACTGTGAGGCATTAGCATTCGATTGGTTTCCTTTTGAAAAACACGATTTTTATTTTGCCCAACTGTGACGCTGTGTCGAGGTTTGGGTAACATTGAAAACAAGGTTGATTTCGACTAAAATTGAAAAAAGTTAAATTTTTTCTTTGTATTTTACCCTAGCGTTGTCACTCAAGAAAATACCTGTTTTTGTAAGCATATTGTTTTTTTTTCACGTCGTAGGGGACGCAGCCATTTCAATAGCTTTTTATGATTACAGTAAGACCCAAGACACGCTTTTATAACATTTCCTGAGGTCAGTTATTAGTGGTGTCCATAGTGAGAAAAACTTAATTTATAAAAGCACGGAAAAAGTGCATTTTGGCAATTTTCTACAGAATGCAATAAAGCGTAAAAAGCTTAATAAACTCAACCACACCTGCTTATGATGTCACTATTTGCAACACAAACTTTATAGTCACGCCATAAGTCACTTGAGTGTCCTTTGTGCAAAATGTTTCAAAATCTCAAGCATAAGGCTAAGAGTATACTTGCATTTAATTTTCCCTTCATCCAAAGTCATCATATTTTCAAGAAAATGTGTTGTGAAAATCTAAGGTTTGGAGGCCTAGTGAAAAACACTAGCCAACAGCATATATTTCAGAAAAGTGGTCTAAAGAAAATTAAAAAACAAGAAGTACCATGTTTGTAATAACTGTTTTCTTAGATTCCTCCTCATCTGAATCAGAATCATCATCAATCTATAAAGATAATAACAACAAAACAAGGAATAGTTATATATATATACTTAAAACAGTAAATATTCGAATTTCTTACACTAAAATGCTAGTACTCTGCTCGATTGTATCATATTAAAAAGTATCAATCAAACATAAAAGAACATTGCTGTCAGAGATAGGCTGCATTCAAAACTTACAACAGTTGACACAGAGACAACTGAAATAAAATTATTTAATCACTTATAAAGGCAATTAAACACTTGAAAGATTTTAAAAAAGTTTTTTAAACTGTTTAACACAGAGCAAGCCTGTAAATAAGAAAATAACACCCAAGCAATAATCACTCGCCCAAGGTTACAATAATTTAGACTGGGTGAACAACCTGAATAAATAGATTCAGGTTGGTCGCTCAGTTAATACACACATATTTTATTACAAAATCTTTTTTATCTATTTCTTCTTATCTTTTTCTAAATATTTTGGTTCTTTTTTACTGCATATAATAAGAAAGATAACATTGATTTCCATGTGAGATGAATTAATATTGCTCAGCCAGGCAAACTTTTGGCGGAATTGGGGAAGCAATTAATGGCTCAGCTCTTATTTCAGATTGAGTGAGTCTTTGCATCAGCAAGAGCGATCACTCTCCCCTTATTGATAGGCCTGACATAAGTAAAATCACTATACCTTTCGTAATGTTGGAATCGATATCTTAACAGGTTGCTTCTTGGTGCCCTTAACTGGTTTGGGAAGATTCAAAAAGTTTCTTTGAATTGAATTACTACTAGAAGCGGGCATTGATATTACTGTATCAGATAATGGCTTCCTTGACATGAACTCATCTTCTTTTTCTTCAATTAGTTTAACTGGGCTGTCTTTTGGTTGTGGTAACAATGAAAACAAAGAACTTTTCGTAGCAGCAGATGAATCTTTGGTTTTAGTGCTACTGGGTTGCACACTCTGCCATTGATCCTCATCTTCAATATCAAGCATATTGCCATTCTTATTGTTTTTGTTTTGTACTATGCTGGGAGTGATTGCAATCTCCTCACCTTCACTCTCGTTTTCACTGTCGCTATATGCAGCCACCAATGACATTTTTAATTCATAGAAATAAGCTAAAAAAAAGATGTACAGAACTTGTAAAAAAAACTGGCATGTAATCTAATCTACAATCTTGGACAAAAAAATTGACACAAGGGCAGTTTTTTCATCATTTTTTAAATATGGACAAAAGCGTAGCGGTCAATGCTATACAGCCAGCAGGCTGCAAAGTTGCTATTTTGCACACACATAGGCCAGGCAGGCAACGTTTAAAATTTGCTAAGCTTTTTCTAACACACCCACACACTGAAATAATCCATGTCAAGGCTAACAACAGTGCCAAAATTTGTAGAAAATAGCTATATGCTGACATTAGCAACAATTAGCGCATTTTAAGAGTTTGAACCAAATAACCTAAGATCCTAAGCTCACTTTGACAAGTTCAAAAGCATAAATATAATATAGAAATAGCTTACACATATACTTGTGACGATGTACTTCGAACTTAACTGTCTTGATATTTGTTGTTGGTGATAATTATTATGGCCTCCCTCTGGATATTTATTCTTCAGTATATAATTTTAGACTGTTATATATATACATATCAGTTACAAATAAACTGGTATGTAATTAGACTTTCCTCAAATTATGAGTAAGATAGAAGACTAAATAAGCACAAAGTACCTATTTACGATGGGAATGGGAAGGTTTTGAGAGTCCAGTTCGATCTCTTTAGATCAAAACCGAGCCACAAAATGGTCAATTTACCTTTGTAAATGAAGCCAGGGAGGGACTCACTGTAATTATGCAATTGGGAAAAAACAGCTCTCCCTTGGATTGGTAACATAAGATTTTTTAATGTTCATTTTAGCAAGCCCCCCCCCCCCCCTAATTAAGTGATACAAGCCTTAAACGCTGCCAGAAACAGAAAGACATAATTTATTAGGGTTCCTGTATCCAAATTTATGAGATATAATGTTTCCTGATCCAGCAGGCACGTTGTTGATTTTGCTGTACGTTTATGATCGTATCATGAAATTAATTGCAATGGCGGTTCTGTAGATAGGGAGAAATTAGGGTGAATTTGTTATTTCAGTAAAACATTTAAACATGTTCTGATTTTCAGTTTTCAATAAGATATTCATGATAATGTCTTCTTATCTATATATATCTTGAAATTTTAACAATAAAATAGGGACCGTTTTTCTTTGGTGTAAAGCAGTTGACAAGTGACACAAGTGTTGAAAACATAATATATAAATTATACAAAACTTAAAAAGTTGTCTTATTGAGAAAAATCCGCTTACATTTGGTGGCCAGTGTGGGCTACTACTGAGTCTAAATGTTGCTGATTGAAAAAAACACATATGTTGCAGTTGGACAAGTTATGATGGATGGAACCTTGTTGTGGAAAGATCTCAAGAGTGGTATGGGAGGAAAACTACTACCATATATTGCCAAAGATGGAACACCAAGACCTGGTTTCAGTTTGTCAAAGGTTTGGGTTGAAGATTGAAGATAATATATACCCATTATCTGCTATGGTGAGTGCGCACATATTTTTTAAACTCAAAAGAACATAAACAAAGTCCTGATGGAGGATATCAATCAATTAGAAGCCTATATGAATCCTTAGCCAGATGATTTAAAAAGTGTTCATGAAAATGGTGTTTATTTTGTAAACCCTTTTCATTCTCCAAAAAAGATTTTGCAAGTTTTGATGACATGGGGAAAAAGTTTACCAACCCTTTTGAGCAGAGACCTGGATTAAGACAAAATGTGACAGTTGCCACACCAAAAAAATCTATAAATTTTATAAATCTTTTTACAACATGAATACTCAACCTATGTCAATGTCAACTCAAGTAAATCCATTTATGGAATAGCTCAAAACAAATATTGAAGGCTCCAAGAATTCAAAATCCATAGGTCAATTGGGGCAGTAGGTCAAAAGGACAATCTTAGTTACAGTAGTCTAATGTATCGGATTCGAAATTTCCAAAAAAAAAAGCTTTTCCAGGCACTAATCTAGAAATTGGAGGCAGCGTACCTATGCTTACAAAAAGGGCAGTGGAAAAAATGGCCCCCACCATGGTTGGGGGCCAAAAAAAATTTGGGGTTTGTGAACGCTCTAGAATGGCTAATATAGCATTTCCCAGGCTTATTTTGATAACATTCAACCAAGTTGTTTCTTCTCATCAGTACTTGTTTCCATTAGTATTCATTTAGAAACACAAAGCACAAGCCCAACTACATCACAACCATCAACGATAGTCGACGAAACAGTCACGCCGACTACGCCGTTGCCGGTACCATTATGAACGAACGAAGAAACAATGATTGCGTGATTAGCAAAATACTGACCACAGTCCCTTTCTTAAATTGTACTCAAATTACAACAAAGTATATTATGCATAAATCTTTCTCGGCGAAAAAGTATTGTTTATCATTCCAAAACTTTAGCTTATTTTCACAGAGACTTTGTTAACAATTTTTTTGAATTGGAAGCTTCATCTTGTTTATAGCTAAAACATTGCGCAATAGTTTTTGAGCCTTTAGCAGCCTTTAACTTCTCTATGTTTTTTTTCTTTTCTAATCTTTTTTTCGTTGGCATTTTGAACCCGAACTGTGAACTTCACGAAATTCAACTTCTTTGGATAAATAATCTTGAAATCTTCTTTAAGTCGATTATGTAATTACGTAACATAATAAGACATTAATAAATTATTATTTCATTGTTTCAAAACAATTGAAAAGAATTCGAAACACATGGAAAATTATTAACTCATTGTTTCAAAACAATTGAAAAGAATTCGAAACACATGGTGTTCAATTCGTGTTTTTGTTTAAAAAATCGAAAATAAATACGCACATGTGTTGGTAATAAAACCAAAATAAAACAAACAATTTTAGATAGCGTGGAAGTATATTTAGTGTGAATGACCTACGGAAACAACACGAAATGTAAACATGGCAGCGCACACGAGTTTTTTCGCGAAGATAAGTATATGTTACGTGAAGATTGTTGACGCTGTGGTATATTTTCCTTTAGGGCACCGTGAGTGAAAAAAGGGCACTTTATATCAGAAAAAGGGCACTGAATCTTGGGATTTATTGCTTCTGTATCGCCCCACCCCTGGCCAGACCTCGTTTTTGAGGTTTTCAGGGAAAAATAAAATTTCTGATTTTTTTTCTCTATAGGGCAGCGTCCGAATACCGGACGCTCTTTTGCTCTAGATTAGTGCCTGATTTTCAGAAATTGACATTTGTGCTGCTGTCATAAGAGCAATAAATCCTGGCAATCCTCTGAGACCATATCTTGAAGGGCGTGCCCAACTTTCAGTAGCCTTGATGAAAGAAAAAGATGCAACCTCACTTTTTGCAGATCTTAGTAGTGCCTTCCAGTCTACAACCGAGTCAGCACAATACTTTGTACATAATTAGAACTATGGCAACTAGGCTGTAGGATATTGAACTCAATAATATATACATTCTGAATTGTATATTATATATTTTGTTTATTTTAGATCAATACATTCAATATAGTAGAACTAAGTATAATTTGAATGATCTTTATCCATAGCAAAAGATCCAGGTTTTCTTTAGGATCCTAAGCTTGTACAAAAAGGCTTTTCCATGCTATAGGTTTACAAAACCCCAATATTATATCAGAACCAACACCTCTTTTAAAAAGGGAAGGTGCTCATTAGCAGTTATAGAGATGGGGGTACAAGGACAGTTTGGTAAACCAAACTTTCCTCGAACACCCCATGTGGGTAGAGACGAAGTCTCGTATGGCACCAGAGCAAAACGTAAAATCATCTGGTTACATATGTTACATACACATCATTTAACAAACCAATTTTACCACCAAATGGGATGTTTCTTTTTGCGATGTTATTTGTCGGTTACACCTGATGTTTAAAGTGTTTAAGACTTACAGAAATAACCTGTATGTATATAGTATAAATGAATAAACTTACAGATATAGAAATGTCTAAATTAGATGATGATGATTTACTTAATTATATAGAGTATCATATGGATGATTATTTTGGTGATACTGATGATAAGGATGATATGGATGATAAAGATGATATAGATTGTGAATGTGATGTGGATAAGATTAAGAGTACAACAGCATCAACACTAGTTTGTCCAAAATGTGGTGTAGTTAGTGATATTCCAGTTTATATCTTCATACAGTGTTTTTGAACGTTGTACATTTCAGAAGAAGTGCATATACAAGAGGGATGGGAATTTCACTGTTATCCTAAAGCAGTTCCTATGTATGCAAGATCAACCCGATGATGTGATAAAAACTTTGTGGGACAAGATTAATAATACAGACAATTTAGTATACAATTACGTTATACCACTCAGTATCCCCATACTAGAATCCCTATTTAAGAAGAACAAGTTGATGTACTATAAAAATAGTATATATTCTACATTTATTTCACATTAATGAATCAACCGTTTCCACATCTAACAATAGAGGAACGTAATCGAGTACAACCATCTATTTACTGTCATAAGTCGCTTATACAATAAGTACAAACCAAGTAAGAAAAAGAGCTTTATAAACTATTACTTTACACTAAAAAAGATATTCCAAGCACTGGGTATGAATGATTATGCAAAAATAATTCCACAATTAAAAACACAATCTAGGCAAAAGGAAATAGAAAGAATATGGGGTTTAATATCTACGGATTCCAATTGGGCTGAAGCTCTTTAGAAACAAATGATCTCTAAGGACCACCATCCAAATAATATAACGTTGGTTGATTACTTTTAATGTATCTATCTTTTATTTTATATATGTCCACCGACCATATTGGATCAGTAGATCTTTTTCGTGTTTCACCTTTAAAAATTTGTCCTTCCAATTCACCAGGCTCATATAGATATCTAACGTTGGTACCAACATCAAGTAATGTTTTATTATCACTTTTGATGGGCTGTGAAAATCCCTGTTTTATTAAAGTATGTTCTATGGCGTCTACTGGTTTCATATCAATTAGTCTGGTTTTTTCGACTAGGGTTTTTTCGACCGGGGTTCGATTCCTTTTGACGGCAATTCAACATGGGCGAGTGAATGTTACCATAGCCCCGGGTTAACCCAAGCCATGTGAGGGAAATTGGGAAGATGGCACACTGTGTGGGCCGTTGGATGTTGCCGAGAGTTGTCTAGTAGAGCGCGGGCCCTAATTGGGTCTGCGTAGCTCAAAATGAGCATTAAATACTCTAGGACTCTCCATCTAAGCCATGGCCCCTCCTGAAAATAATAGACAGGGTATATCCCTCGATATTTGTGAGGCTAGCCATGTAAAATATGCAAATCTATCTACAGTACAGTCTGAATGTAATCTACCGCGTACACGCTAATATCACACCTTTGCGTGGAGGACGGCAGTCATTAGTCTTTTGTTATAATTAAATCCCTTAAGGGTTTTGCGAGTTTATATTTGCGTGTCAAAAAACAATGCGCTCGCGAAGAAATATCGGAGCAATTATATTTCTTGTAATAGCGAGATGCATTGTGTAAATGTATTGAAAGCTATTCCCTTAAGTATTAGCGTGAAGTAATTAAATAATAAAAATCTTTTGCGAAGTTTTATAATACATTGCGCGAGAATGTATTGTTGATTTGCGAGAATGTATTGTTGATTTAATTACTTAAAAGATTCCAGCGCGTTTAATTTAAGAAACATATGAGAAGCATTGTTCACAACTATTAAATGCGATTTAAAAAAACATTTCTATCGCCGCTTTTCGTTTATAAACTTTTAAAATGCGATCTAAAAGAGCATTTCTATCGCCGCTATTCGATTTAAACTTTTAAAATGCGATTTAAAAAAACATTTCTATCGCCGCTTTTCGTTTATAAACTTTTAAAATGCGATCTAAAAGAGCATTTCTATCGCCGCTTTTCGTTTATAAACTTTTAAAATGCGATCTAAAAAAGCATTTCTATCGCCGCTTTACGTTTATAAACTTTTAAAATGCGATCTAAAAAAACATTTCTATCGCCGCTTTTCGTTTATAAACTTTTAAAATGCGATCTAAAAGAGCATTTCTATCGCCGCTATTCGTTTTTAAACTTTTAAAAAGCGATCTAAAAAAACATTTCTATCGCCGCTTTTCGTTTTTAAACTTTTAAAATGCGATCTAAAACAACATTTCTATCGCCGCTTTTCGTTTATAAACTTTTAAAATGCGATCTAAAAGAGCATTTCTATCGCCGCTTTACGTTTATAAACTTTTAAAATGCGATCTAAAAAAACATTTCTATCGCCGCTTTTCGTTTATAAACTTTTAAAATGCGATCTAAAAGAGCATTTCTATCGCCGCTATTCGTTTTTAAACTTTTAAAAAGCGATCTAAAAAAACATTTCTATCGCCGCTTTTCGTTTTTAAACTTTTAAAATGCGATCTAAAACAACATTTCTATCGCCGCTTTTCGTTTTTAAACTTTTAAAATGCGATCTAAAACAACATTTCTATCGCCGCTTTTCGTTTATAAACTTTTAAAATGCGATCTAAAAGAGCATTTCTATCGCCGCTTTACGTTTATAAACTTTTAAAATGCGATCTAAAAAAACATTTCTATCGCCGCTTTTCGTTTATAAACTTTTAAAATGCGATCTAAAAGAGCATTTCTATCGCCGCTATTCGTTTTTAAACTTTTAAAAAGCGATCTAAAAAAAAATTTCTATCGCCGCTTTTCGTTTTTAAAGTTTTAAAATGCAATCTAAAAAAACATTTCTATCGCCGCTTTACGTTTATAAACTTTTAAAATGCAATCTAAAAAAGCATTTCTATCGCCGCTTTTCGTTTATAAACTTTTAAAATGCGATCTAAAAAAACATTTCTATGTCCGCTTTTCGTTTATAAACTTTTAAAATGCGATCTAAAAAAACATTTCTATCGCCGCTTTTCGTTTATAAACTTTTAAAATGCGATCTAAAAGAGCATTTCTATCGCCGCTATTCGTTTTTAAACTTTTAAAAAGCGATCTAAAAAAACATTTCTATCGCCGCTTTTCGTTTTTAAACTTTTAAAATGCGATCTAAAAAAACATTTCTATCGCCGCTTTTCGTTTATAAACTTTTAAAATGCGATCTAAAAAAGCATTTCTATCGCCGCTTTACGTTTATAAACTTTTAAAATGCGATCTAAAAAAACATTTCTATCGCCGCTTTTCGTTTATAAACTTTTAAAATGCGATCTAAAAGAGCATTTCTATCGCCGCTATTCGTTTTTAAACTTTTAAAAAGCGATCTAAAAAAACATTTCTATCGCCGCTTTTCGTTTTTAAACTTTTAAAATGCGATCTAAAACAACATTTCTATCGCCGCTTTTCGTTTATAAACTTTTAAAATGCGATCTAAAAGAGCATTTCTATCGCCGCTTTACGTTTATAAACTTTTAAAATGCGATCTAAAAAAACATTTCTATCGCCGCTTTTCGTTTATAAACTTTTAAAATGCGATCTAAAAGAGCATTTCTATCGCCGCTATTCGTTTTTAAACTTTTAAAAAGCGATCTAAAAAAAAATTTCTATCGCCGCTTTTCGTTTTTAAAGTTTTAAAATGCAATCTAAAAAAAACATTTCTATCGCCGCTTTACGTTTATAAACTTTTAAAATGCAATCTAAAAAAGCATTTCTATCGCCGCTTTTCGTTTATAAACTTTTAAAATGCGATCTAAAAAAAACATTTCTATGTCCGCTTTTCGTTTATAAACTTTTAAAATGCGATCTAAAAAAACATTTCTATCGCCGCTTTTCGTTTATAAACTTTTAAAATGCGATCTAAAAGAGCATTTCTATCGCCGCTATTCTTTTTTAAACTTTTAAAAAGCGATCTAAAAAAACATTTCTATCGCCGCTTTTCGTTTTTAAACTTTTAAAATGCGATCTAAAAAAACATTTCTATCGCCGCTTTTCGTTTATAAACTTTTAAAATGCGATCTAAAAAAGCATTTCTATCGCCGCTTTACGTTTATAAACTTTTAAAATGCGATCTAAAAAAACATTTCTATCGCCGCTTTTCGTTTATAAACTTTTAAAATGCGATCTAAAAGAGCATTTCTATCGCCGCTATTCGTTTTTAAACTTTTAAAAAGCGATCTAAAAAAACATTTCTATCGCCGCTTTTCGTTTTTAAAGTTTTAAAATGCAATCTAAAAAAACATTTCTATCGCCGCTTTACGTTTATAAACTTTTAAAATGCAATCTAAAAAAGCATTTCTATCGCCGCAGACAAATTTAACTTTTCTGGACAAATGACATTTCGTAAAAATACAATCGCGTCCATGACGAAAAAGTATACACCAAGCAAAAACTACGAATATGCTTTTTTAACTTGAAACAAACAAATTAACTTTAATGAAAGACTTTTTTGAAAAGAAAAAAAATTAAATTATACTGGCTATAAAAATCGTGGAGCTCGCGAAAATAATCGTGGAGATAACTTTTATATTTAATTACTGCAATTAAAAATTTCAAAAGAGTTCGCGCAAAATAGAATGCTAAAATTGATCTTGCAACCTATTGTGATTAAACAATCGATCGCGTGAGGTCATTGTTTATCAGCGAGGCAATTATTTTCTTAAAAAAACAAAATCGCAATGTTATTGTTCTGTGTAACTATTCATGCGAGTTTCGCGTCCGCGGTAGATTACATTCAGACTGTACTGTATCTATCTTCGTTATTCAATGCACTAACTACCATTTGCAATCTACCAACCCATTCTCTGTTACTTTTTGATGGATCTTCAAACTCTTTATGGTATTGATAACTAAATAGTCTATCTGCTAATGTTTTATTAAATCGTTCAACAATACCTTGACTTCTATGTTGGCTCGGATCACCACGTTGTATTATGACATTATGCTTGTTCATAAGTTTGATAAAGTGCTTTTTCTTCCAAGCGCCTTCTTCCCAACTATCTTCCGCATGGTTTGTTCCGGGCAAGTTTGGGAAAGTGCAGGCGGTTTCGGGGGACAACCGCCAATTTTATTCGAAAAGTCGCCTGAACTCGCGCCCTTATATATGCGGGCGTTTGCGGCTTATCAGCACCCCCTTCACTTCACAGTTCGGGAGATGACACTAAAAGGGAAACGGTTTCCCATGTTGTATAGGGAAATTCCCATGTCATATAGGGAAATGGTTTCCCATATGGGAAACCGTTTCCTCAACTAATTTTTTTGATTTTAATTTGGGTTTCCCTTTTGGGAAACCGTTACCCATTCTCAAGAACATTTAACGGAATTACGGAAAGAGGCTACGATAATTTTTTTTTTTCTTCGGTGAAAATTTGCGGGAAAATATTCCCTTTCTATTGGTTAAAAATTTTTAGTGCGCTTCTTAACCAGCTCGTGCGCAGATTCCTTTCTATTTTGGTGGTTTCCCGATTGGGAAACCATTGCCGTATTTCTCGCCCGTTTAGGGTAACTGTTACCCAAATGGGAAACCGTGAAGTTTCCCAAATGGGAAACTGTTTCCCAGATGGGTAGTGGTTTCCCTTTTCGTCTCAACTCCCGAACTGCTTCAGACGTTTAGGCCTTTTTCCAAAAAACGTAGTCTACACAAAATTTCCCTAGGACTAATATTTCATATAGATTTCTTTTCAGAAATGAATAAACACGCCAAGCGATGTTGGATGAGTCTAGCTATCTATCTTCACCACAATGCTCTCTAAGGCCGTCATCAAAAATATGTTGTGTTCGCGTCCTCCGACCGACTCACATTTGGTAATAAAAACCCGAGTCGGTAAGTCGCAAAAAAACCGGGAAAAAATTTCGCGAGATATTTTTCAAATATAAATTTTTTTTCGCCAGAACTAATTGATACAAAATTGACAAAAACTCGCGAAAATTAATTTCCGTAAAAATTAATTCCTTTAGGGCACTCCTGTGGCTACTGACAGTTTACAGGACGGCGAAAAATGGTCTACAAACGATGTCGAGTGGCGCTATACTGTTTTGGCCCTGAGAACGAATTTGCTTGCTCCGATCTGAAAATCCCGGGGAAAAATATGCCCGACCGCCCGACCGACTCATTTTTGCGGGGTCTTCAGGACGCGAACACAACATATTTTTGATGGTAGCCTAAAAGGAAGTCTATTTCCATCAATCTTTAAAATGGGACAAAAAATCAGTCACAGAAGAAAAGGAAGTTAAAATTCGCTAGGGATAGTGGTAAAAAATCATTCTTGGCTAAGAAAACCGGCTTAAAATTCTACGATGATCGATCAGAGATACAATAGACCTTTTTGAATGTTTACATTTTCCGCAGTAAGCCCTTCTGGCTCTAACAACTGTGTGGCAGGCAGAAAGATGCGGAAGCTTGCTGAAGAAAGGTCTTTTTCAGCCCATTTCTTTCTACGGAAACATTTTTGAGGCTTTAAACTATTATCGAGTGTAGATGGATAATTTCTGATTGACATATATTCATATAAAGTCGTAATGATACCGTCGTGCGAAGAAACAGACTAAAAAGGACCTCACTTCATCTAGCGCCCGCATCTTTTTGCCTGCCACGCAATTGTTAAAGCCGAAAGGGCTTACCGCGGAAAATGTAAACATTCAAAAAGGTCTATTGAGAGATTTGCAAGGACGAAATATTGGCACAGCAGCGTCGCCATCTTGATAATCCGTCACAAAATTTCCGTTCGCCCGGCATAAGTAGACCGAAAATACATACAATCAATCGCTGCATAAATTGCAGACGCAACAATTTCCGCGACCCCTTGTCTTCGCTGTTTCTGTGCGCGGTGATATTGGTCACCTTTGTTCTGGACTTATGAAATCCGTGTTTGGAAAAAATGCTCTTAAAATACCGATTAAACCCATCAAGGACTGGTAGCTTTAACATCCTCGCAAGTAAATAGCAAATATTGTGTTTATTGTACAAAGATTGAAACGAAGTTGTTTCCAGTGTGCTAAATGTCATTCTGGTCTGTACTGTATATTGTTCAAAAGTATGTCAAAAGAAATATATGATAAATTACGCGTGTGTTGTGTGCAGTGCTGTTAACTCGTTGTAAACGCACAAGCGGTATAAACTGTTTTAAAAACTTCACTTCTACATTTGCAGAATAACAAACAAAAAGAAATCAAGAGTAGCTAAACATATGTTCTCCGTTCTTAAAAAATACTATATACAAAAATTCGTCATAATCGCTAAAAGTCTTATATCAATCTCAGTGTTATCCATGCTTTTATTAAAGTCCGCCATTTTAATTATATACATTTTGAATGAACGTAATAATCAATAAACAGCTAAAAAATTTTAAACTGATCGGACATAAACCAACAATAGAATTTGTTGCTAATGTAAAGGTCTATGGGATACCGGTTCTATGGTTAGCGTCGCAAATGCCGACTGGTTACAGACAAAATTTCCAGACATCGCCGTAAACAGTATCGCAGAAATACCGGCAGGAAATGAGAAAATATCGTTACAAACCGGAAATAATACTTACCAATCGTAGGCGTAGTACCGTTGACTTTTCGATTAGAGGATAAAACCGTTTTTAGTCACGTCAGTACCGTTAAGTTTACCGGTCGTTGGTTATAATGTCATCCAACAAACCCTGGGGACGAGGATGTAATATCATCCAACACATAGTCTTGTGTTGGCTGTAAACTTCCGGAATTGTTAAAATCTCTTCAACCGTGTTCGTCAAAAGCAACCTCGATCCCAGGGCCTGTAGCGTTTTTTGATATGAGGATGAAACGCGTACGAGGCCCTGGTACAACAGACTGAAATTCGCCCAAAATTAAGCATGCACAGAAAAGTAATGTATGCGTGACGTTTCGATTAAAGATGGTGTTTTATTGGTGGCGTGAATTTGTAAAGTGTTTTGCTGAGTTTTTGTAGCTAGAGGTACCTAGCCATACACCATACAATTTCAGAATAGATACAACCCTTAGTGACTTTCTAGTCATTTTGTGGTGTATCATACATAAAAACTACAGCACTTATAAATATTATAGAATAATTTACACCAGCTGCAAAAATAACAGATGAAAGGATGGACCACTTAATTGGAGAAAATTCAGAGATCTTTAGAGGGCCGAAATTTTCCTGACCATAACAAGTCAAATGCTTAGAGTCAATAGTATGAGGACAAGGACGTCATTGGAGTTTTATCATAAGCATATGGAAAATCTTTAATTTTTCAAGTGTTAGCAATGCAATAATTAAAGATCAAGTGAATTTTCTTGAAGATGTAGGAATGACTTGATACATTTTACGTGGTTTAATCTTTGAGAAGAATGCTGTACAGATGTTGTTTGAGGATCTCTGTCTTAACAATAAAATAGAAGATGTGTTGTCATCATTTGTATAGCTAGACGACTTTCATCATCGTGACGCGTGTTGTTTATAATCCCCAGACCTCTTACGCAAATCGACAGGCAAAATAATGGAGGCGGTAAGTGGTATGTTCAAGAATCCCTTAAAAACGTAAACATTGGAAGTCATCTATTGGATGGTCATTGGGGAAATTTTGAGTGAAAGAGAAAGAAATTTAATGAAATTAGAAATTTATCAAAAACTGTCAAAGCTTGTGTTATTGACGAGGCTTACTGCTTCAACACCTGTTTTGTACTTTATATATATATATAGCTATATGACCAATACTTATACTTACTTATACTTAAGAATATCTATAACAACCGGATAACAGGAAAAACAGTGACTAGAATGAAACATATTATATTTGGAATAAGAATCAATAATCTGTCAATCCAAACAGAAAAAATGTATACCGCAGAAAAAAGAGAAAAGTTGGCAAGGAAGAAATATTGCAGATTAAGGTTATAAAACATAACATATTAAGAAGACAAGTATATATATACATTAAAAACATAACATCTAGCAATTGTTTTATTGTGCAATTTCATACACCACAAACAAAGACCATGTAAAACCAACCAAATTCTTCTTGAAGTTGCAAAAGAAGATCTGAACGTTTGCATTATTATAGCAACCTCTGCTCTTGGTATAGGAGTTTATGCACCATTATCAAACAAATCTACCATATAAGTCCACCAAGTACCATTGAAGACCATTGAATATATATATATATGCAGCAATTTGGACGGTCTGGTCGATGAGGGCAAAAAGCATTGGCAAGATTATATTATACTGGACATAATATCAGCACTAGGTGTTTGAAACAAAATAACATTAATGAGTTTTTGGTGATGATATAACGCTCTTTACAATGTAATTTTTCTGAAAGCTTATTTGTGCAATCCGGCAGAAAATCTTTAATTGTCTTTTACATTTACGGCAGTATTAGTTTGCATAATTGTGATATTTGAGGTTCCATTACTAAGTTTGTTTCAGCACGCAGCCTACATACTTCAACAGACCCACCATAAACTTTATGTTGCAATATTTTCTTTCTCATTGCCTAAAAACAATAATATGTGATATAGTTGTGATTTCTTGTATATATATATATTTCTTTTTATTTATACAGCTAGCTATACTTTATTCCCTAATTTATTTCCATTAATTTTTCAATACTTTAGCTAGTATTTTGTCCCAATAGTTTGTTAAAAGATATCTCTTGACACGTGTGGCATTTTAAGAAAAATTGGTTGTCATTGTTGTGTTTGTTGTGTTTGTGCATCTTTAAGCCAACAGCATTTAGCCAGTTAGTCAGCATACACACTACAGAGTTGCATCTGTACGAAGTTTTTCTTTACTTTTTAGCATATGAAAACAAAAATAAAATTTTCAGTATTGTGTCCAACAAAAGGTGAGAGTACCTGTTACTTTCGTTCGCAGGACAGGATGTTCGTCGCACTATTCCATTTGAGTTGTCAGCTGCCTTTTTCACCATCAGTGACGTGAGGAAACAAAAGTAATGTTTAAAATTTTTTAACAGCTTTGATAAATTTGTAAACGATGCAAGGAAGTCAAAAATAACGTGAATATAAATATTTTCTTCATAAAAACAAGTAACCAGAAAAATCTTCGTAATGCTCACCGCCATATTTGTTGTTGATAAAAAAATGCAGTGCTTGCAAAAAAACGTCTGCATTAATTATCTTTTTAACATAATTTAAAAAGCCGTGAACGCAATCTCATTGGTTGATTAAGTCTGTTGTACCAGGGCCTCGTACGCGTTTCATCCTCATATCAAAAAAACGCTACAGGCCCTGGGATCGAGGTTGCTATCTGATTGGTTTCTCAAGTTTCCGTTAATTATGAAGGTAAATTAATTTATGCGTAAAAAAATTGAATAACAGAAAAACAATAATGGCGTCTAAGTTTATGTGCGAATGGGGGCGCTGGAATGTTTATGTTCTGCTGGACTGAATTTATTTTTGTGAAAAATAAAATATTTGGCATTGTTAGTATAGCTTAACGTGCAAACAAAATTAAATAGCTTTTAGAGACTGTTAGAGTAAGCTTCTGTTTTTTTGCAGTGCAGTTGAGGAGGTAGCTACTAGACTAGAGCTACAAAGCTAGCTTTTGTGGCACAGGGTGTAGTAAAACACACAATGTAGGTTTGCTTGAAGACATGTTTAGCAGCTATCTAGCTAGCTCAAATACAACACAAGGTATATACAGGTATACATAACTAATCCTATTTCTCCCAAACAGACCTTCTTTTACACTCTAGCTAATATTCTTTCTAAAGGAGGCAGAACACAACCAAAAAAATAAAATCATATGCTGTTGATTTGTTTGAAAAAGGTTAAAAAACTGGATTAAGAAGTTCATACCATTTAATTAACCAAATAGTTATACGCTTAATTAATCTGTACGTACCTTCTAATTAGTCCGTATTGTCTTAATTAATCGGTTACAGATTAAATAACAATCGGTTACAGATTTTAAATAACAATAGATTACATATTAAATAACAATTTTCTCTGACTGCATGAAATGTAACATCCTATGTTTTATGACTTTTAATCTCTTAGTAAAGCAACAAACATAAAATTATTGAAAAAAGTCAATTGGTTTGACCGTAGTGGCCATTTAGTTGTAAATGAGTTTCCAGGGACCCGTTTCGTGAAAATCCACAAGTGCAATATGATGAAAAAGAAAAATGAAAAAGAAAGATATTGAGTTAAAACTTGTTAGGAGATGCTTTTAGGCTGGTCTAATGGGATTAGCATAAAAAATGATTCTGTAATAGCTATACCTTCCGAATTTCAGAATTTAGGCATTTAAAGCAGGGCGATAAGATTTTTTTTAAAGACAATTATAAATTTTGACCTAACAATAACAAGTTAGGTAAATTTTTTTTGACAATACGATTTTATTTAGGTGTATATGCATGTTACAACAATAACAGACAAAAGGAGCCAGTTATTATATACGTCTAAACGTATATATCTGATCTGTATCTGACACATGGTTACGTTTGATGACGTTTGATGACTCAATACTAGTATATATAATATATAGCTACACGCCACCATAATGCACCAACTTAGGTTTATAGAGGTTTACGTCAGCAATAACTTGCCCGCAAGACAAAAATGGAATTAGAAAGACTGCATGTTCCTAAAAAAATACTAAAAACTTAACTAGCTATAGCTAGCTAGGCATCTTCAGTGTAATTCTAATCACAAAACCCTCCGATAATTCTGTGGCTTGGTAGCTAGCTATAGCTAGCTAAAAGTACTTTCACTTTTAACTATAATATAAAATAAAGATAGCTAAAAATCATAACTACCTTGGTTTGCACAACCTTTGTAGCTACAAAAGTACGTCTTGGGCCTTAGCTATAGATGGCTGAAAACTTTAAAATAAGTATATATTTAAAATTTGTATGTAGCCAAAAAAAGCGAGGGCAACACTGCAATCATATTTTCTCGAAACAAAAACTCATCAAATACTTTAGCTAACTTGTTTCTGATTAAAAATAAAATTATATCCATGATTTCGATCATCCAAGGTTGTTTTGCATAAATTATAGCAATACAGTGTTCTCGGCGGTCCGCATGCAATTCTTAACAAAATGACCAATTTTGAATAAATTAAAAATCAGCACGAATCGTGCTGATTTTAACCAGCCTGGCCCAGGGCCATTTCTTCGCGCCGTCTCGGATATCAAAAAAGCGAAAAATTGCCCTGGGAACGAGGTTGTGTTCAGTCGATTACATTCAGTGAAATATTTTTATATTCAGTGAAACATAGTGAGAAATTTTTGTATTTCGTCAATGATTTTTATATTCAGTCAAAAGCATTTGTATTCAGTCAAACTTCTTTTGAATGTATGTCGTAGACAGTGATTACACTCTCCAAATCACAATCTGGTCCTTGTTTCCTTCACTGTCAAAGCTGCATCATGAACAGTTAAAGATGGCTGCTTCTTCAGAAATAGTCGAATTTTTCGATGAATTGTCATCCATAACAACAGCTATAGAAGCAAGATCGGGAGATGATTTAGTGCTACTAGTGGAACATATAAGTTAATCCATCACAACACTTCATTACCTCAAATCTATTCATCGACAAAATAGTCACTTGGATGAGCTTGTTCAACAATTCTCTGTATTCTATCAAGACCTATACAGAGAAATTAGATATGGTCGAAAATAAAACAACAGAGTGGCGATATTCAGATCATCAATCAATGTTGAAAAACGTGAAAGTCCTATACCGGCTGATACATTGGTTTATTTCCGCAATTTTGGGTTCACCTGGCAAAATATCGCTGATATGCTCCTCGTGTCTCGTTGGACAATAAGAAGAAGAGTAGTAGAATACAATTTAGATGATATTGTGGGCTACTCTGATATGACTAACGATGAGCTGGACGGTATAATCACTTGTTATAGAAACACGCATGGACTTGCATGTGGTAGGTCGATCATCATGGGATATTTAAATTCCCTTGGTTTAAAACTACAACAACGCCGTATTACTGCGTCCCTTGTTCGAGTTGATCCGATTGGTTCTCATATGCGCTGGTTACTTGTTATCAAACGTCAAAAGTATTCAGTTCCCGCGCCGAATAGTCTCTGGCATTTAGATGGTCACCATAGCCTCGTCACCTTGGGGTTCGTGATTCATGGTGCAATTGATGGTTATTCAAGATTGATCATAAATAACAAAGCGGAAACAGTTGCCAAATTATTTAACAATGCTGCAGAGCGCTATGGTACACCCTCCGGGGTGAGAACTGATAAAGGAGGAGAAAACAAATTAGTGTGGGAGAAGATGGTCCATATTAGAGGTGAAAATCGTGGAAGTTATCTTGCTTCGTCATCGGTTCACAATCAGAGAATCGAGAGGTTGTGGAGAGATGTTTGGAACTACGTATGTAACGAATTCTACTACACATTCCAGGCAATGATTGACCAAGGTAAAAATTATTACGCTGATGTTGATCACATTTGTACTTTTAAGTTAGTAACATGCACTTTTTCATATGTTAGGCATACTTAGCATGGATAACGACGTGCATAAATTTATTCTGCATTATGTATTTGTCCCTCGCATCAACCTTGTGATCGAAAGTTTTGTGCAAGGTTGGAATCGACATCCACTTCAAACTGAACGCAATTGGTCCCCGGAAAGAATATGGACAAATGGAATGGTTGATCAAAGAAATCACAACATCAGTCATGTTAACGAACTGGTGAATGGTCGCGGAAATATAAATAACGAAGACTTGGAATGGTTCGGAATGGACTGGTTCGCGCCGTCGCCTCAAGATGACAAATTAAGAACGGTGAAGTTAGATGACGTTGTCTGTCCATTGGATCGTGATCAACTTGCGAGACTGCAAAACGTTGACCCTTAACATATTCTACCACTTACGGTATAGATGTATTCATCACGGCGATGCACGTGCTACTGTGAACATAGCTAATTTGAACTTCTTTTTAAACAGGGAAGATAGAAAACAACATATATTATTGAATGTACAAAACATTTAAATGTATAAAAAATGTATGAAGATATAACATAAAATATAAATGGAAACATAAACATAATATCAAGTTCGCATTCAAGCTTTCAAAATAAATCTCTGCTTATAATTCCCCACTGCTTCACAATGTCAAAACCTAGTTTGAAATAATTCAAAAAGCAAAAACCAAGCAAAAGCTTTTCAGTTTAAAAAATCAGTGCCTACAAGTTACTTAAAAGTCTAAACTTGTTGAACACAACTGTTACATAAAATTCTCAGCGATTAATTTTTAAGGCTTGCCTGTTGTTTGTCCAAACTATATAACAGAGCTATGAAAAATTATTTCTTATAGGTTGCATAGCATATAAACTTTAAACAAAAAAAAAAATCTCAGAGAAAAAAGTAAAATGTTTCGATTAGTCAGGTACTCAAAGAGATGTGAATTTCTTTGAACCTGGTGTAATGGCTGCTTTAAAGGCAGTTTTGAATTCTTCAAATGAATTGAAACTAGGTACATCAATCGTGAAAGCACATGTGCTGTTAGAAAATCCATTACGTGTACAGAATCGAATACTTATATTCTTCCTTGGTAAAAAATTTGAACCAGTAGTGTAAACCAAAAACTTCTTTATCTCGGTATCTGAACTTGTAAGTATGAATTGCCTAAACCAAGCCTCTCTGTCACTTTCTTCGGAATCAGCAAATTTAATCTTGTTCATCACACCTGCAGGCTTGTATAAGCTTTCGGCAGTGAAAAAATATTCGTAAAATGTAGGATGCAAACTCATTTCCTGTAGTAGTCCAAGGGTTTTTAAGTCCTTTTCGCAACTGATCGATAACAACTTTCTTTTTGGTCAGGACATGATGTATCAAAACACTTTGAACGATACTCAATTTAGTTGATGCCTAAAATATACAGATCTTATGAGAACCAGTGAGAGCAATGATTCATGTACCCGCAAAAAAAATTAGAAAGGCTGGTATATTACTCACAGTGACAAGGACAGATATTTCACAATTTTGAAGAAGTTCTTGAAATCCATCATCAGTGTTCAATGTGGGTAGCTCGGAATCATCCATACTTATTAGCTAAAATGTAAAAAATTTTATCCTTTACGTGAGAATTTTTAAAATTAACTCAAAACATTCATATCAACATAGAAATGACAAGAAGGCAGTATTGATTAGCTTTTTAAAACAGGGAAAATAAAGAAAAAAAAGCTGTATGCATACCTGTGTTAAATATTGTTTTGTGACACCACAAGGTAGGTCATTGATTGATAACAAAGGTGCTGCAGACTCTACTTCTCCATGAATCAAATATTGATAAACAGCTTTTGAAAGTGATCGCAAACCAATACCTGTTTGCACAATAGCATGTACAAGAATTTTCCCAAAGGTCTCCATTAAATCTGATGACACTATGAGTGCATTTGAAGATGGTAGTTTATATCCATAGTCACCTTCGAATAATGGAGGTACACCATCACTCCCAGTTTCAGCAGCATCAAAAATATCTTGAAAAAACTGCCTCAAGACTCCACCTCCATCAATAGCCACCTGACCTTCATATCTGATTTTCGATAATCAACTGTTTCACAGAACCATTGGTTTTCATATTTTTTTTAACAAATTTAGTGATTCGTCTAAATTTTTACTTGTTGATGTAAAGTGACTACCATCCAAGATATCGTTGACAATTTGGTTCAACTCATGATTAGAGTATGAATCGGATGGCTCAGGTTGATAAGAACAGCTGGGTCTATCATTTTGATATGAACAGCTAGGAACATCATTTTGTACTTGATACGAATTAGATACATCATCTGCGATATTTTCAAAGGGAAGAATGGGAAGTGATGGACTTGATTCAGCCTCACCACCATTTTCCTCATTATCCATATCAACAAATTTCAAGGAGACTGCTGGTACAATCAATCTTATGTACAGCTTTCCTTGCCCAATGAATGCCTTAATATGTTGAAAGTCCCATTCAAAACCATCAGGTGCATTAGGGTAGGATATTGTAGCACGATTGCACTTTACAAACTCGAAGTTATTCACTGTTACAAAAGGCAGATCTTTTTCAATAATTGCTTTCAAATTACTCCTCACATCTTTTTCTTTGTCACCTGGTAAAATATCTAAGAAGAAATTACCCACAATATGTTCCTCCATAAATTCGTATCTCTTTTTTCATAATCTTCATCTAAGAGAATGACCTCCACAGTTTTAATTTTCTCTTTTACTTTTATTGTTCCTTTTTTCCTACCATATGGAGAGCTTAACCGGTTGGGATGACCAGGGGTGGCTTTTGGTGCTTTTCTAGCAGGGAATGGTGTTGCACCCGAGAATCAAACCAATGTTATTGTAGGCTGCATATATAAGCACCCATCCTTCTCAATAGATGAATTCAACACCCTATATGTAACACCTTTATTGGACAAAATAAGCAAAGAGGGTAAAAATATTATACCAATGGGTAATTTTAACATCAATCTACTCAATGAAAATACTGATAAATCAATCTCTGAATTTCTGGACATTATGGGTACTTATTTACTCCTTCCTAGTATCTCTCTTCCCACCGGAGTGACCGTAACATCTCAAACATTAATAGATAACATCTTCATATCTCCATCCTACTGTGAAGCCTCTTCAGGAAATCTAACTATAGGCATTTCTGATCACCTGCCACAATTCCTAATTTTGAATTCCTCTTTCCATGAAAAGAGTGAAACTAAAGAATGCTATTATCGAGACTGGAACCCCTTTGACCGTGAACATTTTATATTAGATTTTTTATCCTATGATTGAGATAAGGAATTAAAACTAGAAGAAAAGACCCCAATGTCTCTTTCAACATTTTTTATGAAAAACTAAACCTTCTTGTAGATCAATATGCTCCCATGAGAAAACTGTCAAAAAAACAAACAAAATCGCAACTGAAACCATGGATAACGAAGGGTATTAAAAAATCCATAACTCATAGAAACCATCTTTATAATTTGTTTATTAAAGCTAAAAATAAGACTCTTAAAGATACTTATCATAATCAGTATAAATCCTACAGAAATCAAATTGTTAATCTTTTACGTATAAGTAAAACTAATTACTATAAAAAGTTCTTTGACCAAAATATTAATAACTCTAAGTCAGTGTGGAAAGGAATAAGGGAACTCGTCAATATCAAATGTAAAAGTGAATCTCCTAAAATCTCTTTAAACATTAATAATCAGCTTGAGACTGATCCTAACATATTAAGTAACACATTCAATAATTATTTCACTACCATAGCAGACAAAATAAGACAACATATACCACGCTCTAATAAAACGTTTAAACATTTTCTTAAAAACCATTCAGCTAAATCCTTTTTCTTTTCTCCAATAAAGAAACATGAGGCAATAAAAATAATAAAATCTTTGGATCCAAACAAGGCAACTGGACCAAATAGTATTCCAAATAAAGTATTGAATATTCTCCTAATAGACATATCTAAAATCTTAATAGATATATTTAATCTCTCTAAAAAGATAAAGATCTCAGCATTATCAAAAAGAAAGTTAACCTTGATCTAAAACTCTTACAATGGCTGAATGCTAATAAGATAGCTCTTAACGTGACCAAAACAGAAGTTATCCTTTTCAGAAATATCAGGAAAAAAATTAACTATGACATCAAGTTGAAACTATGTGGTAAACGTCTCTCACTCTCATCATCAGTCAAATACCTGGGGGTTTACTTGAATGAAAATTTAAGCTGGTTCTATCATTATAACACCCTTGCTCTTAAACTTCGTAGAGCCAATGGTATTCTCTCAAAATTACGTTGTTACTTATCTCGGAAAACCCTACGCACTGTATATTTTGCCCTTTTTCACTCTCATCTATCATATGCAACTCAAGTCTGGGGTCAAAATCTTCCACTCAACTCTCGTATTTTTAAACTACAAAAATCTGCAGCTTGCCTCATAACTTTTTCTGATTACTATGCCCACTCTCAACCACTCTTTGATACTCTAAATATACCTCCCCTTGCTGATATAATTTTCACATTAAACGTTTTCTTAGTGTATAAAACTCTTAACAACTTATCTCCTACGTATATACAAAATTCTTTCAATCTGACTTATCTGCCAAATACTCATGTAACTAGAGGATGCTCCTACAAACTCTTCTATACCATCTATTAGGACTTTAACATATGGTACGGATTCTATTCACTATCAAGCAATAAAAAACTGGAACTCTCTCCAAAAGCATTTTAATTCTATTGATCTTACCTCACTTAGTCTTTCTAGACTTATATTATTTACCTGTACATTTCTCCAAAAAAATCACAACTCTTAAAATTAATTTTTTTTGCATATTGTACATAAACAAAAATAGTTTTGACACTATACCTAAAGGTGGCCCCCTTTGATTAGCTTTTGCTAGTGGTCGGTCTCCTGACTGCTATAGGGGCTATTATTTAATTCAAAAATCTGTTGGACGCACATTCGATAGTTTAACAGCCTCAAAAAAATGAACTACTATTTTCTTAAAAAATGTATTGCAACTCCGAAATTGTTACCATGGATAAAACACAAAATATTATACAATACAATATTCAATTTGTTTCTAAGCTGAAAATAATGATAAGAGACAATCTGTTGGACGAACACGATAATATTTTGAAAAAGTAAAACGTGATTTCTTTCTCAGATTTTATCGAATTTGAAGGAATACAGGTGGCAATCTGATTAATGAAAGAAACCTTATCATGTAGACAGACTTTTCACCTAAAAGATTCATGGAACTTATGATATTAAAAAAAATATAGGATAATAGATATTTGCTAATTAATAATTCTGTTGGACGCACAATGTTGGACGCACAAAAATACAAAAAATATCCAACCCGTGAAAAAGATAAAATTTTATAGAAAATAGTTGGGGACCACTGTGTTTTGCATTCCAGGAAATTTTATTGAGCATAATTTAATACAGGTGTTTTTATTTTTTAAAATAGACAATATGTGCGTCCAACAGATTTCCGGATAATTTAGAAAAACATCATGGAAACAAAATTAAAGGGAAATAGGAAGCGCCAAAATGTCGAAACACTATATATAAGTTGAAAAGTCAAATAACGTTATTTATTTAGCTAAATTTGAAATTTCTTTCTTGGTATTGAATGAGTGTGTGCTTCCAACATATTTTATATTGTTGAACATTGAGCTCGGAACACAAGTATCTACATTGAAAAGCATTGTTCTCTACAATACCAATTTTTACAAACTGGACATTGTATTCACCTCACGCTATGACTGTAACCCGCATGATTTCCAAAACCAGTGAAAATCTGTCGGACGCACACTTGAGTTTTATCAGTCTGGAACCTTAATGAATTAAAAGAATCATTCAAAGTTTAGTTTTCTGAATTAACTACAATTAGAATTGATAGGTTAAATAAGTTATAGCAAGGCGTTTAATTTGCAAAAACATGGATCAACTTTTAAGGACCGGTATAATCTGTTGGTCGCACAATTTAATAACCTAGTGTCCCCAAAATAGTGGAAAATATATCTAGTCCACAAATTTTGTTATTGCTGGAAAGATATCCATCGCATTGGCACATATATGAAAAATCACCTGTTTTAGCGTAAGAAACAAAAGGTTATTTAACAAATTGTGCATGTGCGTCAAACAGATGAGAAAGTATACTTTGAGGTGGATTAATGCAAATTTGACTCCTTTTTTTCAAAATTAATGTTTTGAATTTGATTTTTTTTGCCGCACATATGCTTAAAGAGTGCTAAAAAGGCAATGAAAACTCTTATTTTGCATTGCATTTTTTAACTAGGTGTTGACCAATTTAAAAATAGCCCCTATATAGCTTGTATTTTGTTATTATTAACATCCAACTTTATATACATTTATATATTTATATATTATATACTGTACAATCTATATAGCAGCAAATAAATACTACTACTAATAATAATGGTGATGTTGTGTTGTTGGTGATGATGGTAGGAGGAGGTGGTGGGTCGGTTGTTATGAGTGATGCTGATGCAGAGAATGTATCAGTCTTTGAGTCCTCTGATACATGTTTTCAGAACTTCTACGTACATTAGATCTTGACAATTCTTCTCTTACTATCTCTCTAATATTTTCTTCGTTTGAGACAGGCAAACATACTTCATTCGGAGAAACTTTCGCGAGAGAAACTTTCGCGAATTTCGCGAAACCTTGTCTCGCGAAACTTCAAAAAATGGCCATTCGCGAAAGTTTATTCAGTACAAACTTTCTAAATTGTCGATTCGCAAAAGTTTATCCACTAAAATTTAAAAGAAATTTGCTGGTTTTAAAAGTTATTTCTTAACTCGCCCTCACTTGGCTCGCCCTCCCGATAAAAAAAAAGAGACAACTGGCGCTGGGAACGAGATTGGAACAAACATAGAAATAAACAAAAGCGATGATGTTTCAAATGTATATGTATGGCTTATAACCGAGTTACTGGCAAAAAGGCGATGACGACGATGCGTGGGAGCCGGAAGAAGACGAGCCTAGAAATGTGTTTGATCTGTTTTGTGATTTTGACGATGAACCCCATTTGTAAATGGAAGTTTTTACATACCATTAGAAAGAAAATTACATCGTTAAAAAACACTTTTCTATCATAAGAAATATAGGCCACTTTTTTTATAAGAACATAAAAAATCGCGAATCGCGAAAGTTTATCTCGCCAAAACTTTCCGATTTCAGATTTCGCGAAAGTTTATCTCGCGGAAATTTTTAAATTTGTAGATTCGCGAAAATTTATCCAAAAAATTTCGCAAGTTTATGGACTCGCGAAAGTTTCTCTCGCGAAAGTTTCTCCGAATAAAGTATATTTTCGGCACGTGCGTTGTTGGCGTTGTTACCTGCCATCTTTGTTTTGATCGAGGCCATATGTAAGGTAAAATGAGGACTGAGCCTCGTAACCCCAACTTTATTGAAATAACAAATTACTCCGCTGAACAAATCAACTGAATGAAAAAATACTTGACTGAATAAATTGACTGAATATATAAAAGTTGACTGAATATATAAATTACTCCACTGGAATACGGGACTGAATATATAAAATTCGACTAAATATATAAATAATTCACTGAATGCGAGACTGAATACATATGTTACTTCACTGAACATATAAATGTTGCTTCACTGAATTTTGCACCATATGAGCAACCATAAGCTTCTTCTAGCTCGTCTATGTTGTGATGCACACCATCGCCCGCCAACGACTTCAATAATTTTGAAAAACTAAAGCAAATCCGCTGAAATTGATTTAATGTGTGCAAAAACGCTATGGAAAGTGTATCTACTTATTTATCGAAACTGTTTTTATTCTCGGCCGCCATTTTGCGCCCGCTACGTGCTCAAGCAACCCGCACATGCGCAGTCTTACTTTCCGCGCTGAAACAGCCGTGCAACGGGCCATTGGCTGACGTCATTAAAATTTAAATGACGGATATTTATATTTCTTTTTTGCGTAAGTGGATTTTTTCACGGGCGTTATCGACTTTTATTTCGTAATAGCGACTTTTAAAAATAAACACATAGAGATTTTTTTTATGGAAACACATCGCTCGAATTTAGGAGTTGCATGACTATATAAATTCTCTAAACTTCCCTCGTTTTACCTAATTTTAAAAAACCTCTATAAATTTAAAAAAACCCTCTCTTAAATTAAAAAGAGCGAATGTATAAAGCCTTGGGAACGCAAGTGCATATCAATTGATGAAGTAACGTTGTTCACGGGAATGACAAAACGGAAGCACAAGTTGTAAAACCAGATTTTCACAACAATAGACATGATTTAGGCCGTGGTAATAATGTTTTTCCTTAACCTTAAATGGGTGTGTGAGTTTTTAGAATTCACAACACACTCTTAGAAGAAACCAAATACAATTTTCATCACAACATGAAACAATACAACACGATAATGGAGTAAAAAAAAAAAAAAAACGTCTACCGAGCACTACTTTTGCTGGTAATAACTCTCAATTAAAGGGAGGCGTCTAATTGAAGGGAGGCGTTTATTGGAAGCATTAAAGTATTCAGGAACAGTTTACCTATAAGCTGATTGCTGTTCAGTAAAAATGGAACTTGAGGCTTATCGTATCTCAAAAAAACTTAACACTAAAAACAAAATCACACTACAATGTGCATTGAGAATATCTTTCCGAGCAAACAACGTCCGTCTTCAATATTTCGCTTCGTAATATCTGCTAATCTTCATCAACTTCTTCGTCAAGATCTAGAAATTTGAAAAAATTAATATGTTCGTTACAAGCTTTTGAACAAACTGTGATACTGGCCAGACAAAAAAAATCATTTGTGGGACGGAATATATTCTTACATCTTTTCTCACCTACAGAGTTTGTTTGTTTAATTTATTTAAAGTCGGATATATAATTTACAGTAATTTTTAATAAATACATACTAAAACTAATCAAAACCGACTATAAAAGAAAATGCGTATATAATAATTAAATTTATTTACACGGAACTATTTTTTACACAAGTTGCAAAGACAAACCTTGCCATTCCAGAGTTTAATATTTTTCTTAAAATCAATTAAATTTTTAGTGATTTTGATATGAAACGGTAAATCGTTCCAAATTTTTGGCCCCAAAAAGCGCAGGCTATTTGTTCCAAACGTAGTTGTTTGAAATCTTACAACTTCTAGATTTTTAACATTGTGTTTTCTGATGGGTCTGACTGTATTTTTTAAAATAAAAATGTCCTGTATATAAGAAGGGTTATTGCCTGTCAGTGTTTTGAAAATTTCCACACATAAATTTCTTAATCTTGAGACACACACGAAATTGTCATGCCTGAAAGTCATGAAAACTTCATTTACATTCTCATTTGTTTCGTGCAAAAAATAAATAGCTCTGTCGTATATTCTCTCTCCACCTTTAAAAGTGACTTTGTTGGTGAGAAATGTCATATCAAAGGGCAATAGTTGAAATTTAAAAACACGAAACTTTGTGCTGAGATTTGTTTTGCTTTTAGGGGTAGAATATTTTTAAATCTAAACAAAGAATTTAATTGTGCTGATGCCCTTTTACAAACTTTTCTCAAATGTTCGTTAAAACTTAATTTATCATCAATGGTCACACCCAATAATAAAATAATTGCTTGAAATTTGTCTGGGTTAACTATCATTTTATTCATTTCTAGCCATGAAAGAGCTATATTAGACTCATTTTTTAGCAGTGTAAACAAGTGATTAAGCGAATTTGAGAATGCAGATAGGGTGTTGTCATCTGCGTAGTTGTGTAAGTTACACTTAGAGATAAAATAAAATAAATCATTTATAAAAATATTAAAAATAATACGTCCTAATATAGATCCTTGTGGGACACCAGACAAGATTATTTCGAAATGGCTGTAAGTTCCATTAACTCGATTCAATTAACAGTGAAACCTCTCTATATCGGACACCTTTGGGACCTCAAAAAAGTGTCCGCTATATAGAAGGTGTCCGCTACATAGAGGTTCTTTCCAAAATTAGCTCAAAATACGGCCCAGAAATCCCTGCAAATATTCGTTTTTATGGCCCTGAAAAAGCCATAAACTGGCTGAAAGATAACATACAAAAGATTGAAGGATTATTAAATAATAATGTAAAACATTGTCTTAAGTAAATATAAACAAATTTTTTACAAAAATTTATTTTGTATGACCCATTCTTAAGCCTGTCTGCTGTAGAGAGGTCAGTTCCAGGGGGCAATGTCAATCGGGACCTTGAAATGATGTCCGTTATATAGAGGTGTCCGCTACATGGAGTTCGACCGTCGTTTCATCCGTTCCCAAGAAAGGTGTCCGTTGTAGAGAGGTGTCCGCTATAAGGAGGTTTCACTGTATTTCCATTCTACAGCTGCCTTTACCGAAGACACCAGGCAGGCCACTATTTGTCTTCATAAAAAGAGACCAAGAGCTATAACTGGAGAACTCCTGTCACGATTTGTGAAAAAAGTAAGCAAATACATCTGTATCAGTTGGAAGACTGACATAACGCCGGATGCATCCTTTTGGTTTGTCGTTCTTACAAAAGAATTTCTCGTAAAATATTATCATTTAAGCGGTTAGGATATAAAAGATTGACAACACATCCTACAGGTTCAACCGTTATTGCGCCGTAGTTTAGTGGTTATCACTCTCGTACTTTGTGCAGGAGACCGGGGGTTCGATTCCCCTTGGCGGCGATTCAATATGGGCAATTGAATATTACCATAGCTCTGGGTTAAACCAAGCCATGTGAGGGAAATTGTGGAGATGGCAGGGAGTTGTCTGGCAGAGCGCCGACCCTAATTGAGTTTGCGTAGCTCAAAAGAAAGCATTAAATACTCCAGGACTCCCCATCAAAGCCATGGCCTCTTCTGGAAATAATAGACAGGGTATATCCCTCGACTTTTGTGAGGTTAGCCATGTAAAATATACACATCTATCTATCTCTAGGGTTAGTGACTATTCCGTCATGATTGAGCATCCTATCAATTTTGGTAGATATCAAAAGTTCAATAACTCAGAAAAAAGGATGTTGACTTAATAGTTGTTATGGAGCGCTTTTAGATAGATTTAATAGAATTAGTATAAAAAAATAATTTTGCATCTCTTTAATAATAAACGTCGGCCGTCTGTCTGTTTGTAACGGTGCTAACTGTTTGGGGCCCTGCTAGCACAGAGACAAGTTTTCGCTATGTTAAAATAAAGGAAAAATAAAGGGAAAAGAAGCTACGAGTCACAAAGACAATCATTCCTACCTTTTTCACGCTGTATTCTCTTCATCTTCACTTGTCACTCTTGCCCGAACACCTTCACCAGTTGAATGAGACACAACAGGAGGGGAAGTTGGGCCGCTAAAACCAAAACAAAACATATACCGTGGATGGTTAATAAGTCCCCCTTGCTGAATAACCACCCCCTCCCCACTCAAAAGGCGAAATATCTACAATAGCTGATCTTAACGCTTGATTTTATTATCTATTTTTTGAACAGATAGACGCTTTTTTCGTGTTGCTCGCCCGCCAGTTCTAACAGTCTTTTTTGGTGTTTCATCACCTGCAGCACTAACTAATGATTCATTTTAGTGAGCATAGTAGTGGGAAAAATCCATACTATGGACAAGGTTGCAAAAAACACATTATTGAGGTTGCATTTATTCTTTTATTTATAAAAAAGTCCAGGCTCTTCTGCTAAAAAGAATATATGTCTATACCAATGTTCTTTTGCTGATTTGGCTAAACTTTGGTTCTTAGTAGCTAGTGAGAAAAACAGTTTTGTGCTAGTTAACTACCATCTCTGCCATTGATAAGGAATGTGAAAGAAAATAAAACGAAATTGAAGTTAACTGCTTAAACATGATAACACTGTTGAACAGGAGGTAACTACAAAAACATCATAGTCAATACCTTGTAACACAATTACTAATACACCTTCCAGAAAGATCGTCATTTTAAAGTCAACTCTTAGGAACAATATAAAGTAAAGTATTGGGAAACTTAACAATGCTATAAAATTTTGATTATCACCACCTTGAATACAAGTAGGAAGCTCACCAAAGTTCAACATTGGTATGTGGAGACTTGTTCCCACGTTTGTTGCAACAGACTTTTTAACTAAAATAATAAATTATATAACATACTTGAAGTATTTCAGTCGATATTACGTGAAATGTATGTTTGAAATATATAATACCACATATGCTATTTTACCAAAAACGGAACAAACGAAATAGTGTTTTTCGCATTTGAAATGTTTTTTTGATAAATTTTCAGCATAAAATCTTTAAGTTCAATCGCTGTATAATTTGAATGGTTGAAAAGGTAAAACATAAACAAAGAGAATTTTAGAAAACAGGTAAGTAATAATATTGAAGCAGCAACGTAACAAACCCAACGAAATTTACAAGCTTCAGGGAACAAGCTGAACAAGTGTGTGTTTACCCAGCTAAAAGTAGTTTCAGTGCCATCATACCTTTTTATTTGGAAGTATCATCATATATTTATACTCCCTACTTATTTATAACTATAGTAATAAGTGCATACATGAACTGAAATTGTAAAAATTGTAATAGTAAAAATGGGTGTATAACACCTGATACGTCATAGAACGTTGTTTTGTTTTTTATAAGGTATATTTCATGTGAAAATAAGTTTTTGCATTTCTTGGAACATGCATGGAAAAGATGAAGTGGTAAGGTAGCTTAATTTTAGCTATATAAGGTGTCTCAAAATTCTGATTCCTATAAACAAAAACTGTATATCATAACACACTAAAAACAATATTAAAATATTTTTATGCATGCAAATCTGGTTTGAAATGTGTTGATATACAATAAAAAGAAATTGGTACAGTACCTGCCATTAAAGTAACAATTTTATTAAAACGAGCAATACGACCACGTGTTGTTAAAGGCAACTCTGCCACACAAAAGTACTTTCCGCCATGGTAGCCACGTACATAGGATATATTTAGAGACGAATGTGCATATGAAATTTTTTTGTCAGGGTACTCAACAATGTTTGTGTCAAGGCTTACATCAGTGTCATTTGGAAGTTGTCCTGTATTTGTACCGTATCTCCATACCAAATTCATCGCCTCCACAGGATCTCCCAAGACAACGGAAATCTTACATGACATTGTCAAAGAGCTGCTAAGTTCTGCTGTTAATTTATCTTTATTGACAGTGATATTTGGGACACTATTTTCTAGAATAAAATTAGGTATATTACATTAATGTTCGTGAAACTGCTGTTTGTAAGAAGAATAGTTTATGTTCTACGCAGTCGTATTTTTGATGTTGGTTGTTACTTTAAAACAGAAAACCATAAACAGCTTCTTGCGTCATCTTATACCGATTTTTGGAACATTCAATTTGGAGAAATGTAATTTAAAAATGTTTAAAAATTAGTTTATTTCTTGCAATGACAGATAGGGAAAATATATGCATTTTTCATTCTAGATTTTGTAGCTTCACTTTGAAATATCAAATGTTTGATACAAATAATTTAAATTTCAGAAAAGTGAGTTGTAAAATAAAAATTACTTACCAGGTATAATGAAGAAATTAATCACATGACTGCTATATCTTTTATCATAGCGACATCTTTTAATTCCATATTTTTTTCCATCATCAAGTGTTAAAATTTTATCAAAGCTGTGACTAATGTGGTATCATTTTTTTCTAAATGTGATATACGGAAACTAATAAACAAGCTGGAGAAATGTGTTGTTAAAATCATTACAGAGTAGAACTTAGCATTACGCTGCTACAATACACAAACAGAAGAAGTTATATGTACCGAAATATTCTTTCTTATAAATAATGTGGTCTGAAGATGGAAGTTCATGTTCATCAGCAGTAAGGAATGTTAGATCAAGTGGTCCTTTATTTGTCTTGTCATGACAATAACAGTATAAGCGTAAATCGGATCCAACCAACGGGTATCGGTTGTCTGCCCAAGCATCTATATTGAAATCTAGAAATAGCAGAAAAAATGTTATACAACTTTCATTATTTCAGAAAATTATGCAACTTCTCTAGAAATAAATAAATTTCTAAATCCCACACAGGAGTTAATTTAATTTTTCTTTTATTCTGGATATGTTAAGGGTCAGTAAAAACAAATTAAAAAGATATTTGTCTATGAAAAAACCATTGTGTGAATTTTCAGACCAAGTCTATTTAAAACGATCACAGCTGCACACTAGCAGAGATAAGTTTTTGGTTTCTAGTTTCACCTATATTGTTTAACTTCTTTACAGAACACAGTCTGTTCATTTAAACATAATTAGGGGCCGTTTACACGTAAAATCATACCGAGTTTCTAATGAAAATCCTCACAACATTTACATGTTCAGGTGGGATGAAATCTCATTCCGGGATGACATGACTGTTAAACAGTTAGGCTCAACTTACGAAACAGGGATCCTGTGTTCCAGGGATTTTTGTTCACTGCAATCGAGTGATATTCGTGCTATATTATACCAGGCCTGAAAATTTGGTAAAAACGATCCTTTTCGTTTCAGAGACATGTTGGCAAAGCAATAAAGACAGTAGCAATAAATGTTTACTTAAGGTGATTATGAAATATTTTGTGAGCTACCGGCGGAAAAGAAAAAATGTTTTGATAATTTCTGTTAGATTCAAATCACGGTAACGATGGATTGTTTTCCTGGACTCAACAAATTTCCAGGCCTGTAAACCAGTTCAAACAAAGCTCAGCTGTCAAAAATGTGTTCTAGTTTTCGTATTCGAAATGCACAGCCAATATTAGATATATATAATAAATAATTAGCGAATAATTCACAAAACAATGTATCACGAGGGTCATGTTTCTCAAGCCTAATGTTTTAGTTAATTTACTTCAAATATATATATGTCAACCAAAGTGAATGCCAGTTTTAGCATTCTGACCGTAAAACATCTGTTTTTGTAGCTACCAATAAATCTACATAGATATTTTAGCTGATCTAAATTATAGAGTAAACTACCTTCAGTTAAGAAACGCATGTGCGAACATGAGAGAAAACCAAAATATCCCTGATTCAGGAGATTTGATGCCTGGATTAGGGGATCTGATCCCAAGATCCCTGATCTGATTGAGCCTAACTGTTAAATCAATGTATGATGCTTTAGTTAGACTGAGAGAAATGATATCACAGTTTCTCTCCTCCTCCTTCACGTGGCGCCGTAGATTAGTGGTTATAGCTCTCGTACTCTGTGCGGGAGACCGGGGTTCGATTCCTCTTGACGGCGATTCAACATGGGCGAGTGAATGTTACCATAGCCCCGGGTTAACCCAAGCCATGTGAGGGAAATTGGGAAGATGGCACATTGTGTGGGCCGTTGGATGTTGCTGGGAGTTGTCTAGTAGAGCGCGGGCCCTAATTGGGTCTGCGTAGCTCAAAATGAGCATTAAATACTCTAGGACTCTCCATTTAAGCCATGGCCCCTCCTGGAAATAATAGACAGGGTATATCCCTCGATATTTGTGAGGCTAGCCATGTAAAATATGCACATCTATCTATCTATCTATCACACCGCCAAATATGTTTTTGGATATGTCTAGCTAGGATATAAGAAACTGTGATGTCATTTTCCTTGGCCTTATGTGCAGTGATGGTCAAAGGTTTTTAAGGTCATTTCAACTGAATGTAATTGAGTGAAAAGTCATTAGCTAGCTAGCTCTAGCTATGTGGAAATTAATTTTGCACATTTGTAAAACTGGGTGGGGCAAGACTGGCAAGAAAAGAGCTATAGCTAGCTAGAAACTACCTTCGGTTAAAAAACACGTGTGAACAAGAGAGAAAACCACAATATCCCTGATTCCGGGGTTCTGCCGATGCCCGAATTTAAGGGATCTGATCCCAGGATCCCTGATTTGTAGATTGAGCCTAACTGTGAAATCAATGCATGATGCTTTAGTTAGACTGAGAGAAATGGTATCACAGTTTCTCTCGTCCACACCACCCATATTTTTAAATATGTCTAGCTAGGAAAGAAACTGTGATGTTATTTTCCTTGGCCTTATGTGCAGTGATGGTCAAAGGTTTTTAAGGTCATTTCAACTGAATGTAATTGAGTGAAAAGTCATTAGCTAGCTAGCTATATATGTGGAAATTAATTTTGCACATTTGTAAAACTGGGTGGGGCAAGACTGGCAAGAGAAGAGCTAGCTATATAGCTAGCTATTAAAAAAAAATTGATAAGAATTATATACCTAAATTAGCTGCTGCACTGGTGATTAAGAAGGCCAACGAAAACGAATATAAGCAAAACTTGAGTGACATTTTGTCCAAATATCAGAACGAAACGACTCGCCCTTCCAAATTTGTTGTTGTTGTGACCTTCGACTTTTTCTTTGCTCTGCCCTCTGACCCCAAAACAAAATGAAAACATTAGTCCAACCATTATGTAAAGCTTTATCAACAATGACCTCCAAGTGTGCAGTATAAAAGCCATCTGTCACATTTATACGATGGCCCCTATGGCTCACTTCTCGTCTTAATAAAAACACTTTTCTTCTTAGTCAAAACACTTCTCTTCTTTCCTCGGGAATCTTCTCTTCCGATCGAAACACTTCTCTTCCAAAGTGCCATGAACTCAAAAAATTCCCGGACCTAATTCTGGTCCGGAATATTGATTGAGCTGGATTTTGATAACTCAAGTTTTTGAATAAATGACAGCCCTCGTCCCCAGGCATTTTTGCCTTTTCGAAATATAATGGGTGACGGCGAAAATCCCTGGGGACAAGGATGAATAAATGACATACCGGCTCCCGGCCATGTGGTCTTAGTAATTAATAACTCTCCAAAAAATTTGTGTGTAGTGTGATATTCCGTTGAGGCATTTCTTTATCTTTTTCAATACACACAATAAATTCTAACCAAGCTGGTCAGTATTCTTATTTTTCTATTGTTCTCAACAAAAGAACTATTGTTTTTAAACTAGAATCTTAGCCTAATATTCTTATAAAGCATATTCATTATAGTTAAGAAAAACATGTGATTTGCTTGGTTGGCACTACCATGACTTTGAGGACTCTGGGCAGCCATTTATTTTGCCATTTATTGGGTCTATTGATAAATAAAATTAATTACTCTGCTACTAATCTGAATTGATTAGTGATATTATTTTATTCATGCACATGCTTCGGGACCTGCTACAATAAGCTGTCCGTAAATTGAGCACGTGTTAGCCAAGTATACTTCTTGCGAAAAGTGAAAAAAATATACAAACCATAGGTGTAAAATTGCGGACCAGATTTTAAATTTTAGTTGCGAAAAGAAAGTTTGAGGCCACATGCAGAGAAGTGTTAAGTGCAGAAGAGAAGTGTCAAAATGCAGAAGAGAAGTGTGAGAATACAGAAGAGAACTGTTTGGATCATAGAAGAGAAGTGTTTTTAAATTGGAAGAGAAGTGAGCCATAGGGGCCATCGTACATTTATTAAAGAAAACTTGGTTCTTATAGGAAACCCAAGTTAAAAGCAAACCCAGGTTTTTGCGGAGCAAAGCGTAGTGAGCGTCAGCCAACGGAGCGTAGCGGAGCCCATATCCTCATTATTATAGTGAAATATTATAAAAGTTACTACGGTGGAGAGTATTTCGTATTTCTATCAATTCCTTCCTATTACTGACTTTCATACAACGCAGTCTGGGCACTAGTAAAGCGCTTGTAGGAGTGTGTTTATGGAGTCATGTACTGGACAAAAGTCACGCTATAGAGTGTCGTGTTGCGTAGTAGAGTGTCGAGGTTCAATATAGATCCCAAGGTCGCGAGGCGTAGTATAGGTGGACGCGAGGCGTAATAGTGAGACGCGTATGTAATAATAGAGAGACGCGAGGCGTAATAGAAGGACGCGAGGCGTAATAGAAGGACGCGAGGCGTAATAGAAATACGTGTAAAGTCGGAGCGTAATAAGATGTGTGATGGGAGGATCCGTGTCAGAGAAAGAACTACGCTTACATACATCTTCACTTTTTTCTTGTCATGAATACTTTAAAAGGAAAAAATGAAAAAAAAAGATTCCATACTTGGTGTACAAGGGCTACTAGTTCATCATAACCTCTCGTGTATATTATATGCCTATTAGAGGGGAGTTATGATAAGCAGAATAACAACCTCGATCAGGGCATAATACAACTTTTCGACGTTGGGACGGGGAAACAAAAAAGAGCGCGCTCTATAATTAGGCACGGGAAGAACTTATTAAATGACTACTGCTGTGGCTATTTTTTCGCGTGGTTAGAAGAACTGAAGGAGCTTTATTTTACCTAAGCATAATATCTAGTACGTATATAGTGAACAAAATGTTTGAATTTCTTCTTTGTAATGTATCTAATGTAACTAATGTCAAGTTAAGCAATTCAATCAAAAGTTCTGTGAGTGAACTAATAGTGGTGTTCATAACAATGTACTTTCTACGACCTGAACAGTTCGAAGAAACACTTCGATACCGAAGTTATCGCAATTTGCCATTGGATCGTTAGATCTACAAAATTCCAGGTATAAGTCATTACTTTGAAATGGATGATTTATCTCGGGAACCACAATAGCATCGTCACGGGTTTCGATATAATATAATTAATTCACGTGTATTAGGTGAAACTGATGTATCTTTGTAGCTCAGTGCACAGAATTTATGGGTCCATGTGTCCTTAATGAAGTTATTAGAGAGACGTGGTTTCTTTGCTTGTGGGCGATATCGGCTACCACCAGCATTCAACGCTGGAAATTGCTTACTGAAACAGAACAAGAATTAAAATAAAAATCTGTCTCAAACATAATAATCTTTCTACTCAGTGTATACAGAAAAAAATTAAAGTTGAACAAAATCAAAAAAATGAAAAATGTTATAAAAAGGTACAAAGGCACGAAAAAATTCAATAGTCACAATCAGCATAATGCCTGTGAGCAGTACTCCTGGAGAGATGATTATTGAAACTTATCGAAAAGATACAAAGGAGGCAATGATCATGCTGGGAGCAGAAATTCACAACTCTTAAAAATATCAACCTACTTGAAATCTTGTAGAATTCTCTGATGTTGTGGACTTGGATGTAAGTTTGGACTTGGATGTGAGTTTGGACTCTGGAAGATGTTCTGATTTGGATTATTTTGAGTACTTGTTGTTGATGATGACAGACCATCCAATGCATTATTCAGTCTGTCTATAGCGTCTTTCACTTTCTGCATGCTGAATCAATTTTTAATTCCTAAAACATCACATACAATTTAGCTTGAAAGTTTTGAAAATTACAACCATGCCGATAAATATTCACGATAGTAAGACAAAAATTTAAAAATGTCTTAAGAATATCCTTAAAGGAAAATCGAATAAGAACATTGTACATATTTGCTGCATTATTTAAAATTCTTGAAAATGGGTGCAGTGTCACTTGAAGAAAACCAAAACTTGAGAAATTTGCCATCATTACAATACACCTGTTGACAGTGTTGTTGTACACATGCATATGCACCGCACAGTTCCATTTAACTACCAGTCATAGTCCTACGTTCTGTTTTATAAGCTGCCCTGTTTACCTATCAAAACATTGTAATCACATGGTGATACAAAACACAATATTAATACAAAAACAGCACATTGCTTATAACAGAATAGCATGCAAGCAGTGTAATAACATTTTTCGGCTTATCGGCACCCTCCTCGTTGCAGGGGGAGGGGGGTTGATTGGTGGTGTATACAAGGGAAGGAAAAAAGGAAGTAAAAGTTGCTAGGGCAAATAATATAATCCATTATTTATAGCAATAGTATAGCTAGCCCATTACAAATTTTAATGAGAAAATATATATGAGGAGGGGGGGGGGTGCCAGCTATACCTGTGTTGACAAATGTCGTCGTTGCCCTACATTGCTTCCCTTCACTACTACACATACTTATGAATTAGCAACTTCTCACAATTTATCAGAATATAACTATAATACAGCAGAAATTAAAAAAACAGGAGAGAAAAAAACAGAGAGAACGGTCAGCCCAGCTGCTACAAAAACTTACTTTTTCTTTCGTGTTTTGTCTTGATTAATTTGCCAGTCAATTGAAAAAATTCGAAATTTATTCACGGGTAACCAAGGCAAATGGCGCGAAAGTACGCGTCCCCTCTTCCTACACGCCGCGTCGCCCTTGTTTGCGCGTCTTTCCATCACGCAACGCGTCCTTCTGTTACGCATCGCGTCCTTCTATTACGCCTCGCATCTCTCTATTATTACATACGCGTCTCACTATTACGCCTCGCGACTCTCTATTTCGCCTCGCGTCCACCTATACTACGCCTCGCGACCTTGGGATCTATATTGCACCTCGACACTCTACTACGCAACACGACACTCTATAGCGTGACTTTTGTCCAGTACATGACTCCATATGTGTTCGCCTAACAAGTTCCGATCACATCATAAGAAAACAAAGAAATATGTATAAAGTTACGGCAACGAATTATGTAAACATAAATGGCGGATCTTGCTATGAAATGTGCACCACATGTGCGTTTTGATAATTAATAGAAACACTGTTATGGAGGAAGTCTTTAAAGCCTATAAACATACTTTTTACGCTGAGTATCTGGAATTTAAACCTGTATAGCTAATGTGGTCTTACCCAAGTTTTAAACCATAGCTAGACTTGCAAAGTATTCGTTTGGGTGTGTATTCAAATTTTAAGCTTGAAAACAAATAAGGCAAACGGACCTGGTAGTGTGAATTCAACTGTTTTAAAAGCTATTGCACCAGTAGTCAGTGGTCATTTAGCCAGTCTCTTTAACATGTCATTAGCTACTGGTATCTTCCCGAATTGTCTGAAAGAAGCAAGAATTATCCCAGTTTATAAAAAAGGAGCATTACACTGTATTGAAAATTATCGCCCTATATCATTATTGTCCAATATTGGCAAAATCTTTGAAAAATTACATTATAATCATCTCTATAAATTTTTAACACATAATTTTCTCTTATATAAAAACCAGTTTGGATTTAGGAACAACCACAGCACCAATCATGCCCTCATTCAAATAACTGAAAAAATCAGAAATGCTATTGACAAAGGTGAATTTGCTGTTGGAGTTTTTGTTGATTTTCAGAAAGCTTTTGACACTGTGGAACACAAAATACTTCTTGATAAACTTTCTTACTATGGTATCAGAGGAATTGCAAATAATTGGATTAAATCTTATCTAACAGGTAGAACCCAACATGTTGAAATTTCGGGCACCTCCTCCGATAAATGCTTAATCAAACACGGTGTTCCACAAGGGTCTGTCCTTGGTCCCCTGTTACTTTTAATTTATATAAACGATCTACACTCTTCAATTTTCCATTCAGATGTTTTTCATTTTGCAGATAACACAAGTCTTCTTCAAGTAAACAAATCCTTGAAGAAACTCAATGCTCGTACAAACCAGGATGTAAATTTGCTGTGCAACTGGTTGAAATCTAATAAAATTTCTCTTAATGCTAGTAAAACTGAGCTCATTATATTTAAATCCCCCAAGAAAACCATCAGTAAACACCTCAATTTTAAAATAAGTGGACAAAAAATTCTTCCAAGTAGTTATACAAAATACTTAGATGTCATCCTAGATGAGCATTTACAGTATGAGAAACATATGAATACACTCACTTCAAAGCTTAGTCGTGCCGTCGGTATGTTAGCTAAATGAGGTACTTTGTCTCGCAAGAAATTCTCATAAATATCTATTATGCAATCTTCCAATCGCATCTAACTTACGGACTTCAAATTTGGGCACAGAGTAACATCATGCTCAAACAAAAAATATATGTTCTCCAAAATAAAGCCCTAAGAATAATACATTTTAAAAATCAACGTGAATCATCCAATCCACTGTACAAAAAATCAAACATCTTAAAAGTATCTGACTATTTAACCACTCTAAACTGCTTGCTTATACATGACCTTTTCAGTAACAAGCTTCCTATTGTATTTAAGGATTTTGCACAACCCATCTCCAGTTTTCATTCCTATGGCACCAGATCTGCCCTCACAAATGTTTCTATTCCATATTCCAAAACCATTAATTATGGCTCAAACTCAATCACACATAAATGCACTCATGACTGGAACAATCTGCAATTAAAAACCAATAAAAACTTTAGATCCTTGTCTCAAGCCCAATTAAAATCTCTTCTCTTTGAACATTATCTTAGTAACTATGTATAATTCTGCTTTTTTCTGCATCCAACTTTGAAATACCACTCTATTACTATCAATACCATGACTCCTAAGGGTAAGTATTGCTATCACCAACCCTTCCTTGTACTGTGTCAATCTCCTGCTGAATCGTTGGTTCCTGTTGATTTATTGAAAATCCCATCGGTTTCCATAGGCTTTCTAGCCCTGCTAATTCTATGGTTTTCCCTGTGTCGAGCTTATAACAACTTCCACAACCCTCACTAGTGAACCTCCACTGAAGTTTATTTGATCACATAACATTCCTGAACTGTAAACAACTCTTTTTTAACTGTATTTATTACCTGAAAAACGAAAAAGTTATATTTATATTTATATTTAAAACATAGCTATAGTAAATGTTATAACTATTTATGAGGTCTGTGTGCAATTTCTTAGTAAATTATTTTTAACTAAAAATGTAAACGCTCATTATACACGAAAAATCTATCTATCTATCTATCTATCTATCTATCTATCTATCTATCTATCTATCTATCTATCTATCTATCTATCTATCTATCTATCTATCTATCTATCTATCTATCTATCTATCTATCTATCTATCTATCTATCTATCTATCTATCTATCTATCTATCTATCTATCTATCTATCTATCTATCTATCTATCTATCTATCTATCTATCTATCTATCTATCTATCTATCTATCTATCTATCTATCTATCTATCTATCTATCTATCTATCTATCTATCTATCTATCTATCTATCTATCTATCTATCTATCTATCTATCTATCTATCTATCTATCTATCTATCTATCTATCTATCTATCTATCTATCTATCTATCTATCTATCTATCTATCTATCTATCTATCTATCTATCTATCTATCTATCTATCTATCTATCTATCTATCTATCTATCTATCTATAGCTAGCTATTTTTACGTTGTTTTTTATTATCACAAATCTACCTCCTTGCCATAACATTATTATGCCATCCTTTTTTAAATTTAAAGCTAGGCTAGCTAAAGGTGCCATGCTTTGCCAATGCATTTTTGTAAACTTGTACACCTCTTCTTGTCAGAACACAACAAAAAAGAAGAAAAGTTTATACTATAGTTATGGTTTGGTTTGGTGTAGCTAGCTACTAAGCAAGCTAGTTACATTGACAGATTGAATCATTGGATAATTGTGGATAAGTTATGCCAATCTGGATGAATTGAAAAACATTGAGACCTGACATGACACTACATGGACAGATGGACAAATACTGTTGACACAAAAGCTAAGGATTTCTTTTAACTATTGAAACGCCAGAGGGAGAGAGCTGTGCAACAAAACCGACGATATGATCGATGTTTTCTGTTCAATCCTAGTGATGATACATTTGTTCGAAAACGTTACGCTGCAGCACGTAACATTTTAAAAAGTGTTTGCGATCATATCCTTCGTAATGCAGCAGATAACATCAAACCGGAAGATGTATCATACCTCCTCTCTGTTTTGCCACAACAGGCATTGGAGGCCTTTAGTAACATGACTGACATTTCCACCGACACAACCGTACGCGTTTGTTATGCATCAGTGTTCTTTCTCCTGTCACATGATTCTTGCTTAGATGCGATGATTCCCTTGTGTATAGCAGATAAAGCTATCTCTTTTTCTGAGTTGGGCTTTTATCAGCTGTTGTCTGAAGAGAACATCGTACAATTTTCACGTGAATTGCGTAACTCTACTCCAGAGTTTTCAGATCTTCTTAATGCAACTAGTAGAGGTGGCTCGCCGCCAAACGATGTTCTTTCCCTGCTACACCACTGTGCTCGTTTTGTTAAGAAAATACATGAAGGAAATATTATTCCAAAGTCAACTGGTGTGCATTGTGTAGCATGGCAAACCACGATTGGTTAAAATTATATCTTTCAGATAAATATGTACAAAAATATTATAACTTTAATACAACTTAATGTTTTTCAAAATACAGTTAAAACGCATATACATCATCGAAAACATTAAAAGAGTTAATATTGCGTCAGAAATATAAAACAAGTCTCTCATGCGTTAAAAACGCACCGTGTTGTACGCAATCAATTTGTAGATGACGATATAACGCATTGTGACTGTGAGATAAATTCTTTAGCTAAAAATAAAAGAATAGGCGTTTTAGTTAATCAAATGGAAAAAATCTTTAAAATATTAATTTACTATATAACAAAAAATCATCAAATCATCATTTAACAAATGCTAGAACTAGACATTAGTAAAAATAGATGTCAAAGTATCAAGTATATCAAGTATATATACTTTTTCTAAGTTTTACTACATTTTTAGGGTAACTTTTCGAAAGGGAAATACTGTAAATTTGCTGTATATTGTAAGAAATTCTAGTTTCCTCAAAAAATTATTTTTTAAAATTTAAAGTCAGACTGACTAGATTTGATGTTAAATAAATTCCACAAGAAATGTTTAAAATGCCTTTATAAATTTTCATGTGTTTTGTGACTGAAAATTGTGCATAAAAAAATACTAATCTGATGTATGCTAGGATTGATTTGTCAGCACCTTAAATTTGACAGGTTTAATATTATTTATTTCATTTAACAAAATTAATTTTCTTTCCAAAAAAGTTTTCTTCATAGATTGTAATGTAGCTAGCTAAACAACTATTATTTACATCTTAAGAGCAACGTCCATACTCTAGTTGCAAAAAAAATGTGGATTTGACATTTCTTGTTTAAAACCACCCACAACAGAAACATCAATGTGTGCAACTCCGAAACACAAAATATTTTAGTAGCTGTTATCTCCCTTTTGTCAAAGATCTTTTTTCTTTTAACGTCACGCTGAAATTATTTGTTTACTTTTCAGCAGTAAGCCTTTTTACTCTGGCATTTGCGCGGCAGAAAAAAGATGTTAGGATTTAGTGAAGAGAGGTCTTTACCTGTGGATTTCTTTTCACAGAAACATTGTTTGAGGTCTTAAGCTATTATCGGGTATAGATTGATGCCTTCTGGTTTATTTGAATTCATTTAAAGCCTTAACAATGCTAACTAGGAGACCCAACATAACGAATAGTTAAGGTGGAAAAAATTATGCTAGGACTAAAACGATTTTTCTGCGGTCAGAATTCATTGCTATTTTAATTCTATTGCTCCTTGCTCACATGGTTAATATCAGGAAATCTTCTGTTTTAAGCCAGAATGGGTTCATTACCTGAACAAATATAATTAATTCTTGTATTATTAGGAGGGTAACAAACGACCACCCCCAACCCCCAAGAGGGTGCGACTCGTCAAAAGCACCGTATATGTGAGGGCAGCTGCAGGCGTTTTTTTGCGGGGCTTTTTTCAAGGTTTTCGTTTGTAACTGCTTGGAAAAGCCTGGGCCCGTCCAGACCACCTGAATTACGCCCGAAATGCGCATCATTTAAATTTTGTCGAGAAGAAGGAAGGTGCTATTTTGTCATTATACTCTCAGTTTATTATTTGTGGGATTTTATTACAGCTATTTATCGAATAGAAGATATAAAAAAACAGTTTTTTTCAGAACTCTTCCACTACACCACTGCGCACAATTAATAGAATAAAATATACATAGTAATAAATGTTTAAAAATGTTGTTTCGGGTTGATTTGGGTTTCTCTGGGCCAAATATTACGGTTTTTTAAAAATGCCAAGTCGTCTGACAGCCCCATGGTTTTTGAAGCGTTTCCAGCGAGTCGGCACCCTCGTTATATAGCTAGCTAGCTAGCTATGCTCTGCTCTACCTCTAGCTAGCTAAGTTAAAGATTTTCATTTTTTTCTTAAACGGTTCCTGAAGTCAAATTGGTGTGACAGAAACCTTAAACTTTGAAACCAACCCACCCATAAATATCAATTTAACGTTTCCCGAGACAAATTGAGTATGGACGCCGCCGTGGCAAAACAAAACAACAAACATTTTAGCTACAGCATATAGCTGAAAATAAAAGTTAAAACTTATTAACTAGCCTGCCTCACTTGTTCCCTAGACTTTAGAGTACTTAGCTAACAGAGGGAAGAGAGACAGGTATATCCTTTCTAGCTAAATAAGAATAAAATGTCATCAACAAAATTACTGTCTGTGTGGAAGCACCGCAGTATGTCCACCATTTTATAGTACGGCAAGCCGAGAAAGCTGTTGACCAATAGCGTGGTAGTATTGTACAGCATACGTCATTTTTTAGATGATCGGATCTTGTTAGACCATAGTCATAAGACTTATGACTATGGTTAGACGAAGTGTATGATTTACTTCATTTAATTATTTAAATTGAACCACTCCATCTCAGTGGGCAAAATATTTACAACACTGTAAAAGAGTTACACCCGAACGAAACAGCTTCCTATCAACCTCATCCCCAGGGCATCTTGTATCTTTCTTCAGCGATATGTTCGTCTCGCCGTCCCGGTTATAAAAAAGAGACAACAGGCGCTGGAAACGAGGTTGCGTTCCTATGTTTGCCACATGCGAAAGGAATTACAGTGGAGTCATGCCAGATGAAAGAAATGCGAATAATAATAATAACAAACAACAAATTTTGATGTTAAATTTGCATGTCAAGGATATTATGAATATAAAGCATCTGGACACCAACAACAATTAGTGAGGTTTTATCAACAGAAAGGGAGCCAGGAAATCTTATTGACTATTCCGTTTGTGGTAAGAAAAATAGTGAAATTGTTGGACATCTTCCGCTAGGAAAAGATAAAAAATTTGCTAAAACTGTTTTTCACTTTTTGAGAGCATTGTCTTGGTAAAGGGGAAATCTGTAAACTTAGGGTGACGGTGATGGGAGAGATAGATAAATGCTCCTTCTGGCGCAACGCACATCTCGCGCACGCGCACGCCACAGTCAAACACAACAAATCCCTGATCATCCAGTACAAGTCCTTACCATGCTGTGTTTATTCATGCACATCAAGGTAAAGTCCCTATGATGCTGTGCTTATCCATGCACATCAAGGTAAAGTCCCTATTATACTATGCTTATTCATGCATATCAAGGTAAAGTCCCTATGATGCTATGTTTATTCATGCATATCAAATCATACAACAATGAGTAAAAATAGTTCTAGCACACATGGAGGTAAATTCCCCCGCACACTGCTGACATCATCCAAAATCAACGCATGCGCAGTAGCATCCAACATACCGACCAAACCAAGGAGAAAAAAAAGAGGGTTGTAGTGATAACATGAGTTGGTTTAGGAATGCACCGGATCATATCAAGACACAGGACATGTGCAACTGGATAGTTGAGGAAAGGCCCCACATGTTCGAATATGTCCCGGATCAGTTCAAGACTCAAGACATGTGTAACAAGGTTGTTGAAGAGGTACCCCATATGTACGACTATGTGCCAGACCAGCTCAAGACGCAAGACATGTGCAACAAGGCCGTTGAGCAGGACATGTGCAACAAGGCTGTTGAGGATATGCCCTGGGCGCTCATGCATGTATCAGATCAATTCAAAACTCAAGACATGTGCAACAAGGCTGTAGGAGAGATGCCCGATATGCTAGGTTGGGTACCATACCACTTCAAGACACAGGACATGTGCAACGAGGCTTTCCTAAAGGACCATGAGATGTTCTGGTTTATTCCGGATCAATTCAAAACGCAGGACATGTGCAACAAGGCCGTTGAATATCATGCCTGTTTGCTAAGGCTTGTGCCAAGCAAGTTCAAAACACAGGACATGCGCAGCAACATGTGTCCAATATGTAGGTGAAATCCTTACATGTTGTTGGAATGTATATAAAATGGTACTCTGTTATTGGTGCTCTGTAGAACTGTGCGACAAAGTCAGGTGTCCCATGAGATACAACCCTCCACAGGTGAGTACAAAACATACGACGAAATCTGGCTTTTTTCATATCAAAGAAAACATGGCTGCCCATATGGACGACGGCGGTGAGTACGTGTATGAGGGCTACTTTTGTGGAGATGCGTGCTGCTTGGCTTATGTGGAAGAGCGGAAGGTGTATGATAGTGCGTACGAAATGTCGCTGTGGCTGTTGAAAAGGCGCTACAAAGGAAGGCCTGCTCCGGACTGGAGACGCCTCAGAAGATTTGTAGGTGACTTGACGCAAAAGGAATTTTGGGGTTTGTTTGAAACCAAGGTTATCTTACAACCATGTTGTAAGATAAAAAAATACTACAAATAAATGTGTAATACGCTTTCAAAATTCGAGGCTATAGAAAACGTATTAACCCTACTATTTATAGCCGGCGTAGGTGTTTCCCTCCCACTTATGGCCTTCTCACTGATGCAGGAATCATCGAAAGAGAAGGAGAATGAACGAAGGATTCAAGACCTAGAGGATGATCGTCCTTGTAACTGTAAATAAATGGAACAATGTAAGAACTGTGAACGGGTACTCGATGAGTATGATAGGTGTACCTGCGGACGTAGGTTCGTGGTAAAGGCTAAAATGTTGTGCTGGTACTGCTATCAGGAGTATATCACATATAACGGGGGTAGTTGCGCATGTGCAAGGGAAAGCAATCCTCGGACGCTGTTAAAAATTCAATAAAGGAGATGCTAAAATTTGAGAATGAGCTTGTCAACCCCAGAAATTTCTACAGTTTTGCTGCTACTTTTACAGATATCAATGATATCAACATAGATTACCTCACGGTATCAGATCCCGTTCCTGCCAATGGAGGCAAGGATCAACGGTACATCCTAGGGTATCATACTAGAGACCTCGTAGTAGCTCTCAGGATAAAAACACCTAAAATCTTGTCCCCAGGAGTTAGCCGGTACAACGCCAGTGCTGTACCAGCGATGAGTCTTGATTTCAATGAATACCCCAATTGGATTGAGAAGTATCGTCAAATCTGGAACAAAATCGAAGAGTTGATATCTGAGAAATTGACGACGGAGCCAGTTAAAAAAGAGCGTTACGTGAACGCCAAGCTCAAATACTACAAGGACGCGATAACAACTAAATTCCACGGCATGCCAGTACCCTATGATGAACACTGCCAAGTCAGTGCCATCCTAGCACTATCATCGGTGTATGTGCAAGGTAAAAACTACTACCCACAGGTACAGGTCGTGGAATGTCGGTATAAGGACTTCAAAAAAGAATGGCTGCTAAGTGATGATTAAAAAACCCATATATTTTATAGGTCTTGTGGGACCTATAAAATATACAAAATTAAGGCTTATAGACAGGCGGAGTTTTTTTAAAATCTCATCTTTTCCCTCTTGTCTTCCCCTAGCAACGAGTTGATTACGTTCCCTCTCGTTTATGGAGTCAACGATACGTTTAACGCGTTGTCGCATTTGCACCTTCAATACCATATACCGTTGCTTCTCCTGCATGATCAGGCTGAGCTCGTAGTCGCTGATAACCCCGTTTTCCACGGCCTTGCTGATCAGATCGACGACGGAATTTAATTTGGTCTCCGCAAATAGCCTAATACACTCGTGCTTTTTGGATTTAGCGCCTAATCTTTTTGAAGCGTTCCGCAGACCGGCCTGCCCGATTCCCACGGCGATCGTGATTCCTCCCATGGCAAAACAGAGGGGAGCTCCGAGGCCCGAGGCTAACGCCCCGATCCCAACGCCCGAGGTGATAATACTAATACTCAGCAGCCCATGATCACAGAAGCGTACCCAGGTCCCATGCATTTTAAACTTCTTTGCAAGCCTGTCCCGCTCCTTAATCTCATTTCGCAGATACTGTTCTATTTCCTCAATCATTTTGAGTCTGTAGACCTGGCTTTCGTGGATAGTATCGTCATTCACGGGCGCACTTGGTAAACTAGGGTATAACCTGGTTACATCATTCATTTATTATTCTATAAGCAAATGCATTGTGATGCCAGTAAAAGAAACATTTTTGTCGTGGTGATATTCGTCTGTTAGCATGAACTCGAGGCGGTCTGTGGAACCTTTTAACGGAAGGTATATTGGGGTGTCCCAGGTCCAGGCCAGCATGTCCCCCCAGGCATTCAACTCTTTGGTGGGGAGCAAAGCGAGAATTTTAGACTTTTTACCGTTCAGTGGGGCATCATTCTCATCCAACTGAGGGCAAACGAGTCTCAATCTGTGATAGACATCAATCCTGTAGACTGCATCGTAGTCGCCCTTCGTATAGTATTTTCTACTAGGATCGTAGGGTACGCCCAAGAGCTCTTGCAGTTGTCGATGAATCACTACCGTGTACCCTTCACTGACACGGAGCCTGCAGAGTCCATTTTTCAGGACAAACAGCTTAATCTTATCCTCTGCCTGGCTGTTGACGATAGTCGCCAAATCCTCGATCTTGTACAGACCGTTCATGATCTCGATCCGAGTAACCCTCTGATCAGGCCCTGTCTTACGGATGACGAATTCATTATTGCTGTAAAGGTTTAACCATATAGGTCTAATACTAATAGATTTTAAGGCAATCCTCGTATCCTGTCCCAGGTAATCCTCAAATATCGTAGGTTTTTCAATATCGGTGATGTAGAGTTGCTTCATCCCTTTCTTAAAAGAAAAGGATGAACATTTACTCGTACAACCGGAAGGCAAAGTACAAGTCCAACAGGGGAGAATGGCCACTTGGTATCATGAACCTGGAACACCAGGACCTGTATGTGTCTACAGAGTCACATATTTCCGTGGCATTCCCTGAGAAAAAGTATAATGCTGGCCTCCTTAAATTATGTCTTGATCCTTTGAATCAGCCTGACGATGAAGCTGAAACATCGCCACCCCATGATGATGAGCCATTGCCACCACATGAACCGTTGCCACCACATGACGATCAACCCGAACCATTACCGCCCCATGACGATGAACCTGAAACATTACCGCCCCATAATGTTGAGTCAACTGTTACACGACGGAGGTTCGCATTGGTTGTTGAGTTTTTGCTCAAGTGGTCGGGTTCAGATTTGCGATAGTTTGAAATCGACTTTGAATCGTGTTTCTAAGATATCCATCTATTCATTGTATAAGCATGTAGTTGGTGAATTTCAAAATGTTGCCCCAACATTTCTATCCGTGCAAAAGCAACAGGATGGATTCAATTGTGGAGTTTTCGCTATCGCTTTCGCAGCAGAGATCCTCGATGGTAATTCACCAATAGAAGCAGTGTTTGATATCGCTAACATCAGGAATCACCTCATGATATGTCTTGAACAGCAAACACTAATGCCATTTCCAAAGGTAGTGAATTGATAATCGAGATTTTAAAACACTTTCTGACGTTATTTTTGTTAACTTTAGTTTTTTTTAGGTACATACTTAGTGAGTCTTGAAAGGTACCAGAAAAAATACTTGTTCCTTAGGGTTAACCCACTTTGACGTTATTTTAGTTTCCATTTCTATGAGCAGGTTTGAAGTTTTCATGCTTTTGTATTCTACAACATTTTTTGATCTCTTTTATTTATCAGAAAAAAAAAGCTTTTTTCATGTCATTGAAAGTAAGCAAACTGAAGGATTTTTCTCATATTACTTTTATACTAAAAATACACACTAAACAACTCTATACACACTAAACAACTCTTTCATAAAAAGCATCACAAATTACCAAGATATTTTTTTTCATTTTGATCTTAGCCTAAAAAACCTTTGTTACGTTTTCTACTATTTCTATCAATTTTTGACGTTTTTTAGGATTTATAAATAAAAGACACCTTATCTTTACCTTGTGTGTAGTGTCTTTATTCTTTCCTATTTTTATTAATTTGTAACTTTGCTAAGATTCCCAGGTGTGGACGGCCCGATGACGAAGCTGATTTCGGGTACGCTTACAGAAAATGGGACCACCATGACTTGCTCTACCATTTTGAGAACTACACTCCAGACCTTGATGTGTTGGAAACAGAAAGGATTATTGCTGATGCTTTTCAGTTATGGGCCGACGTGACGCCATTAACTTTCCGACAAGTCAACTACACAGGGGATTTCAGTATTGTGTAAGTTTGGTTTGAAAATTTCACTGACGGTAGCTTCGTCAACCACACCGGTAACCGGTAAATGTGCGAACGCTTGCATGCGTTTGATAGCATCGGTTATAAACGAAGAAAAAACATTTTCATGGTGCAAGTATCCAAAATCCGCTAGAAATTTCTTAATTCTGGGCAGCTGGAAAAGAGTAATTGCTCCTGACCGGGCTCGATCCCAGGTACCTTCGGATGAAAGCGGAGATCAATGACCACAGGACCGCCTTGACCTGACACGGAGTGTTAGAGTTGATGTAGAGAATGCCTCGCAGATTCCTCTTTGACGGCACGTGGCATGGCGCATGCGTCAGCACGGTCAAATAGGGCAAAGTACCTAAATGTTTTCGCTAATTAAACGCACTTTCCGTACGAATTTGGACTTGCGGTTTTCAGCATTCGAACCACCTTGAAATGTAGATTTCAAAAATGGGCTTGGAATTGTCGTAACATCAAGTCAAAGTGGTTTACTGCATAATTTTGCAAAAAAATAGCAATTCTGGGCAACTGGAATAGAGAAAATATATTCTGTAGTTTTGTCACTTCCCGCCGATTAACTTTGAAAATTGGTAAATTCTTTCCGACTAGATCTATCAAATCACTCAAAACTTCTAATTTTTATTTTCAGTTCAAAGAACAAATTTACGTCAAAATATGCAAAATAAGTTTGCTCACAAATTTTTTAGTTAAGGCAAAAAATTCAGGGAAAGATCTTGGTCGGGTAAAAAAAAGTCGGGTAAAATTTTGGTCATATCAAATTTAGTAAATCGACTTTCTACCGCCCTATCCAAAAGGAAATATAAGGGAGTCGAAATAAACTTGGGGAGTTATTATTTCCTAGGAAATGTTGACTCTAGGGGGTAACAATTCACTAGTTTATTATGACTGGGGACTTATTATTAACTAGTGTATCTTAACTGGGAGGTCATTATAAATTAGTTTATTATGACTGGGGAGTCTTATTTAGGGGAGTCAAAAGTTCCGGTGACACCGGGTTTGTTCTGGATAACTTGTGCCCGCGGAGTTCTGGTTTCCGGTTTATCCCAGTGTTCCGTGTTCCCACCGTTCAGCGTTTTACAACAAGCCCAATCAATCTTCTAGTTTGTTGATACAAGATGGTTGCTGGCGCAGCAGTATTTGGTAATTCTTTCGCAAAAGGGGCATCCTGGTGTGCCAAATACTTGGGCGCATCAAACAAAAGATATTTAAATGTAATGATTTGTTTTATGTTTTAAGTTAGTAGCATACCTTCCAACCATAGACGACTCGCGTTGATCTTAGCAAAGTTAACAAAATTTTCTCTCCCAACAGAAAGGCCTCTCCACCCAAAAACGAGGGTGCCAGCAATGCCTGAATTTTTCAGGTCAGGATGACATCATATTTGATGGTAGTTCAACAGTCCAAACTCTCTTTTTTTCTCCACATACTTACATTTTTATTTTAACATAACATATTCTAACATGGGTCAGTCCACAACACGACACGAGGGGTGCCGATAAGCCGCATCATATGCCGTAAAAAGTGCAGGCGTTTTCGGGCGAGTTCAGCGTTTTGAAAAAAATCAAGTATTTGCCCGAAAAACCCCGCATAGACCCGAACAATGCCCGAACAAGAAAAGAAAAACAGACACTAATGATTCAAAAAACTATAAAAGTTAAAATAAACTTACTATGTGGTAGTGAAGTTCTTAAAAGAACTGTTTTTGATAGTTTATAATAAGATTTATTTGATAAATAACTTATATATAAACTTTATTAACTCCTTTATCTTCAAGCGCCTTCTTCCAACTATCCTACGCATGGTATGTTACAAGGAATTGCATTTCTGGAATGTTCCGGGTGAGTTCGGGAAAGTGCGGGCGGTTTCGGACGACAACCGCCAATTTAATTTGAAAAGTTGCCCGAACTTGCCCTTATATATGCGGGTGTTTGCGGCTTATCGGCACCCTCTTTCCACAACCTTCATAAATGTACAATGAAGTTCTTTTTATTGACTGTTTTTCTATTTTTTGGGATTTGATAAGGGTTGGTTTTTCTACGCGTATACTACCTTCCCAAAACACCAGGCCCGGCAGAAGCAGTGCAAAGTTCATGCGGCGGTAGCGAGCGCTGTAAGCCCCCCAGTTTTAGGGGGCAAAGCCCCCTTAGAAAATTTTTTAGCCTATTTACGAGGCTAAATTGGTTTAAAATGTAACGATTACATATAGTGTATATTACATTGCGCATAAAGAAGAGTCTTCAAATGAAACTATAATTTTGAAATTTGACGAATGCCTGCCTAAATACGGTTAAAGTTTGAGATACAAAAGCATCATTGCTTATATTTCAAATACATGCGACAAACATCTCCCTATATTCTTTGATATTCCGCCAAACCCCTAACAACCCCTTGTGATTTGTTTAAATAACGCGCATTTTATGTGATGTGTAAAAGAAAAATATTGAAAACGAATTTCCAAAATAAAATTTTGTCAATGTATTTATTCTTCTATAAAGTGAAAAAAAACATATCTTGGCAGCAAAAAAGTCCTGCGGCCAAAGCCGGCGTTGCCGTAGTGCTTCCGCCGGGCCTGAACACTTGCCCTTTTCTAGTCTATGGAGCTTATAGACACCCTTGTTCCCCACCCACAGCACTGCCCTAACGTTTTGAGGTAGACAGGACACAGATACCACAAACATATGAATGTCACAGTCATTCAACTGACCCAGTCTTTTTTTAAAAATTCTTGTATATACTGTCTTTATTACATGGTTATCTAAACAAAAGGCTCCAGATTGACTGCTTCTAACATCGCCAAGTTGTATACAGTACCGCTTAAATATAACTTTATATGTACACAACAGTTATCATCTTCGCACAAGCTTTTGGTTGCATCGGAACTTTCGTTGTCATTGTTAACCTATGACCTAAAGTTTAGTTCATGTCCCGCACAACAACTTTAATTAGCTCCTGTCAACCATTGTTATATTTAATTATTATAGCATTGTGAGTCAACTAAAGAAAATAATATGTATTAAAATGGCTAAGTTTTGTCTATTTCACATGCAAATAGTCGTACTTAAAAAAAGAAGATGTACAAAGCTTTAAAATCACCGTATATTGTTCTAAAATAACAAGAAAACGTCCCATAAAAGGTTAAAAATCGCTGTACTTCATTCTTAAATGACGTGAAAATGACCCTACAAAGCTTAAAGATTGCTGTATTTTGTTCTGAAATGACGAGAAAATGTTTTGTCCTAAAAATCTCTGTATTTTGTTAAGTATTAGCAGTCAAAACTATTTTTTTCATTGTGGTAAAACAGTATTGAAAGCAGTTGGTGCCTATACATTTAAAAATATATAAATTTCAACAGCTTGCATGTTACATGTGAGAACAAAAGACTTTATCATATCTCCTGGTTCATGCACAATGATAACAATCAATAAGTTGCGTAAATCTAAAATTACATTTAAACAGTACTGTACCTCAAAACAGACGCAAAATTAGGAAAACTTGGTAAAGCGAATTAACCAAGAGAATCTGTGGAGGAGAGCACATGTGGCAATAATTAAAAAAAAAAATATTTTCTAGCCTGTAAAGTTTCATAATAATATAGGTTTGTTTGATAAAGGATTACAGAGATAACAATAGATTAAATGTTGTACCCCCACAACTAGCGAAGTTTAGGGTTTCTGTTCTATTAAGTACACAAATTTCGGTACCAGTAAAATTGATGACATGGTAGAGATCCTAGACGTAGGGCTCAGGATATGTTATGCTCTTTGTCTTTCTGCAGTCATTACACACCATTAATTTATTAAAATGTAAAAAAACTATTATATAAAATAAGACTGCAAATTTCATCAAATATTAATGTTTGGTGGAGCGTTAATGGTTGGGCATAAATTTTTAGCTTTTATTTAAAGGCACTCAGCAACCGACCAACCCTATTTTTAGTGTGCAAATGACTCTAAATATCCAAGATATTTGTGATTGCCCATATTAAAAAAATGCACCAGACCCCAGAGTATTCTGTTTCATTCTTTATGTCTAGGGTCCTGTTTATAGTTTTTTTTTAGGAGAATCATGCTCACACCTACACACATGCAAAATGACTTTAGGTGTGCTATTAATACTGGGGTTGACAGGTTATTTTAAATATTTTCTTTGATACAGACGACAAAATTATGTATTATTTGTTATCTTTCAAGACGTTACGGCACAACGTCAATAGATATAAAATGACGTCAAAACACTACAGTACTGGAAAAAGGTTGTTTAACATATCGAGCGCGCAACGTGCGCGGACTCCCTCGATATGCGATGTACCGCGTTTATAATAATAAGAAACAATTAAAATAAATTGTCGCGATATATCGAGAATCTAGTATCGTGACAAAATCCGTCTCGATGTGTCGCGATGGTAGGTGATAATGAGAATAAAGAGAAAGTTTTTTTTAATGAGAATAGAGAGAAAGTTTTTTTTATTTCAAACACATCTCTGCTTTATCTTTTTTTTAATTTTAAATAGGTGTATATTATAAGAAAATTTTTAACTTTCGTATTTATTAAAGTAATTCTAGCGCATTACTTTTTCAACGTATTTTTTTTCTAACGCTGCTTTTCGTTCTTAAACTTTGAAAATGCGATCTCTAACGAAGCTTTTTTTGTCGCCGCTTTTCGTTCTTAAACTTTTAAAATGCGATCTAAAAAAACTTTTCTATTGCCGTTCTTCGTTCTTAAATTTTTAAAATGCGATCTAACGAAGCTTTTCTATCGCCGTTCTTCGTTCTTAAACTTTTAAAACGCGATCTAACGAAGTTTTTCTATCATCGTTCTTCGTTCTTAAACTTTTAAAACGCGATCTAAAGCGGCATTTCTATCGCCGCTTTTTGTTCTTAAACTTTTAAAACGCGATCTAAGAAAGCATTTCTATCGCCGCTTTTCGTTTATAAACTTTTAAAATGCCATCTTAAAAAACATTTCTATCGCCGCTTTTCGTTCTTAAACTTTTAAAATACGATCTTAAAAAACATTTCTATCGCCGCATTTCGTTCTTAAACTTTTAAAATGCGATCTTAAAAAACATTTCTATCGTCGCATTTCGTTTATAAACTTTTTAACTTCGATCTAAAAAGCATTTCTATCGCCGCATTTCGTTCTTAAACTTTTAAAATTCGATCAAAAAAAACATTTCTATCGTCGCTTTTCGTTTATAAAAACTTTTAAAATTCGATCTAAAAAAACATTTCTATCGCCGCATTTCGTTCTTAAACTTTTAAAATGTGATCTAAAAAAACTTTTCTATCGCCGTTCTTCGTTCTTAAACTTTTAAAACGCGATCTAACGAAGCTTTTCTATCGCCGTTCTTTGTTCTTAAACTTTTAAAACGCGATCTAAAACAGCATTTCTATCGCCGCTTTTTGTTCTTAAACTTTTAAAACGCGATCTAAGAAAGCATTTCTATTGCCGCATTTCGTTTATAAACTTTTTAACTTCGATCTAAAAAAGGATTTCTATCGCCGCATTTCGTTCTTAAACTTTTAAAATTCGATCTAAAAAAACATTTCTATCACCGCTTTTCGTTTATAAACTTTTAAAATGCGATCTTAAAAAACATTTCTATCGCCGCATTTCGTTTATAAACTTTTTAACTTCAATCTAAAAAGCATTTCTATCGCCGCATTTCGTTCTTAAACTTTTAAAATTCTATCTAAAAAAACATTTCTATCGTCGCTTTTCGTTTATAAAAACTTTTAAAATTCGATCTAAAAAAATATTTCTATCGCCGCATTTCGTTTATAAACTTTTTAACTTCGATCTAAAAAAGCATTTCTATCGCCGCATTTCGTTCTTAAACTTTTAAAATTCGATCTAAAACAACATTTCTATCATCGCTTTTCGTTTATAAAAACTTTTAAAATTCGATCTAAAAAAACATTTCTATCGCCGCATTTCGTTCTTAAGCTTTTAAAATGCGATCTAAAAAAACTTTTCTATCGCCGTTCTTCGTTCTTAAATTTTTAAAATGCGATCTAACAAAGCTTTTCTATCGCCGTTCTTAGTTCTTAAATTTTTAAAATGTGATCTAAAAAAGAAAGATTAACGCTAGCTGTATACCCTAGATTGTTATGCAAAAGTTAAAAAAATATAACACAAAGGAAGTATAATTATATTTAAACATCCGCGATCATTGTTGAATACACTCTTATTTTTAAAATAGTTCTATTATGAAAAAGTGTTAATGGCCTCGATAGCTTCGAGAATGATATCGAGACGGATGCATCGCAAAGCCCTCTCGATACAATTTGAAAGTAAAAAAACGTCTATCGCGGATCGAGAATACCGTTGCGATATGCGAAGCGCGATGTTAAACAACCTTTTTCCAGTACTGTATGTAAAATTAGTGAAGCCATTGCATTGTACTTAAAAATTTGAGACCAACTAAATGAAAAACGAGTGCAAGTAACTGATGTCATCTCCTGCATGGGTAACTAGGGACAACCTGTGAAATGCTGACGTTATCAAAATTTCTAAAACTTCCAGCCTTTTCCATTGTCCTTCTGCTTGAGTGGATTTTTTACAGGTTTATTGACTACTCCATTATAATAATACAAATATTGCATGCGTCTGTCTGTCTGTAGCAAAGTGGATCTGTTCATTTTCCCTTGATGTAGCTGAAAATTTATCTCCTGTTAACTTTTTTGACATTAGACCTGACATCAATGTATTTAATAGGATTAGTGAAGCTATTGCATTGAGCTTATGACTTTGAGTTCAAATATCTTGGAAACAGAAAATATGCCAAGGTCAAATAGACGTGGTTTCTACAACTTGCCTTCTTCTGTTCTTTTTTATCTATTTCAGTCATGAGAACCATTAAGTCCCTGATATTATGTGACAAGTGTGCCTATCCAGAATTTTTCTTTATCTAATAGCAAATTATCAAATTTCCTCTGTGTTAAATTTTCTACATTGTTCAAAACATCAACTATAATAAAACCAATATTTTGCATGGGGCATCAGGACATTTATAGATAGATAGATGTGCATATTTTACATGGCTAGCCTCACAAATATCGAGGGATATACCCTGTCTATTATTTCCAGGAGGGGCCATGGCTTAGATGGAGAGTCCTAGAGTATTTAATGCTCATTTTGAGCTACGCAGACCCAATTAGGGCCCGTGCTCTACTAGACAACTCCCGGCAACATCCAACGGCGCACACAGTGTGCTATCTCCCCAATTTCCCTCACATGGCTTGGGTTAACCCAGGGCTATGGTAACATTCACTCGTCCATGTGGAATCGCCGTCAAGAGGAATCGAACCCCGGTCTCCCGCACAGAGTACGAGAGCTATAACCACTAATCTACGGCGCCACAATTTATCAATAAAATGTTTCACAACTCTGCAAGATGGTATCTTCTTTTTAATGTAGGATTTGTAATTCGAGAGGCGAGGCTTGCAAGCAACGGTGGATCCAACACCTTGCTTACCACATAATTTACAAAATGCAACGTATATAAGATTCTTTGAACTACAACTGCTTTCAAGATGAATTTTGAATTTTCTGCCAGTTGCTTTTGATACTATAAAAGTAGTTTCAATTACATAGTTTTTGCAGGAGTAATACTTATTTTTACATTTCACATAACCTGCTGTATTGTCGTCAGATTAATCAGACTTGATATTGTAAGGACAGCATTTAATATTAAATCCCTTAAAGGGAACCCCAGGTATAAAATGATGTTGGACTTATATTATAGAGCTTAAAAAGTTGGTTAACAAGTCTTTTTAAATTTATTAAAAAGCTCTTTTCGTTCTAAAGATATTCACATTTAAGGAATTTCAGATTTTATTTTGCTGCATAAATTATGATGTCATATTTAAGCAATAGCAAATTTTGACATTTTCTGTCATCAATAATCTTAGACCTGTTAAAGGATGTGCATTCAAACTTTATCAATGCATAGATATTATAAAGGTGAATTGATTAACATAATTGTTTTTGCCAAAATGACACTCGTTTGCTTGTCCCAGACCTCTTAATTTTTTGCTGACGACCCCATAACTTGGGATCTGCATGTTCAGGCCATTTCTTGAATAAAACTATGCCAGAGCTACAAAAAGCACCCACTAAAAAAATTACGAGTGCTATGGTGTGGGAAAAATCGCACTCGTAAGCAAAATTTACAAGTGCGATGTGAATATTTGCAAGTGTGATTCACACTTAACTATTTTTTGTTTACTGCAACGTTATATGTTATTTAAGCTGTATAGAAATGAATTTTGTAAAACGTATTAACCACAAGTGCAAGGTTGAAACAACGTTGAACGCGATGATGTGTTGGCAGATTCGCTATATGTTTTTAGCATTAAATATATTTCTAGACATTTTTGATTTCTCTTTCCCCTTTTAAAAAGATTTTTTAAACTTTATTCAACATGTTTTTTCTTTGGTATTACATCACAAAAACATTCGTCCGAAAGCTGTATTGAGGTACAGGACACCTAACCTCTCCCATGTTCTGGTTATATTTAACTTGCATGGGTGTGCACTCTTCTCGCAGTATTCTCTGTGACGATGAAGGTCGGACTGACTTGTGGCATGGTTCCAAATGGTCTTCCGTCTTTCGTTCAAGTCTCAGTGTAATGCACCAGCCGAGCATAAGAGTGTCAGCATGAAGGAAAGGGGCCGACTTTAATGTTCTCTATACTTTTTAAACAAATCAATCTCGAAGAAATGAATGTTATGTAATCAGCGTAATAGCCTTTTTCATCGCTCTATAATATTTTAGAAAAAGAAAAAATTCACGAGTGCGATAAAAAGCACTCGTAAATCTTTTTACGAGTGTGCGGGCGAGTGCGCGTGCGATCACACTCGTCTCAAGGAATGGCCTGCATGTTGGTGTGCAATTAAATTTTGTAAGTAAACACAAAAAGGCATGACTCGATGTCACCCGATAACAACAACAAAAAACTCCAAATGGATACACAAATCATTCCTCGGAAGGATCTGCATCATTGTAAGGTTCTACTGTAAATAAATTTGACTCTGCTGATGTAAAGGAGGGTCTTTTTACAAAAAATATCAAAAATATCAACACAGCATATCTCAACACACCCGCCATCTTATAACATGTTTTTGACCAGGGTGATATGGCTATCATCAATGCAAGGTCTGTTTGAGGTTCTGTTACATCTTAAAAAACCAAAAGCACACAATCTGTAAAGACCTGCATTTTTGAAATTGACAGAATTTTTTAACAACTTTTATTTGATTATTTTAACTATGTGTCATTGTATCAAAAGTTTTCATTTTAATATACTTTTTGTTGCTTATATTTTGTATAAGATTGCTTAATTTAAAACTCCTACACAAAAGTTATTTAGTTTGCAGTATTTCAGAAAGAATGTTGCACAATACATCACAACTTAATTTAAAAAAACATACTTCCAAGCATAATTACTATCTCGCCTGCGAGGAGTATTCAAATACAGCTGTCCGTCCCAAAATGGAATTTTTTGGCTCTCTGAGCACTGACACGGGAGTAGTCGTGTGTTCGAATCTCATCTTGGTAACTATTTTTACTTTTTTTTTTCTTTTTACTATCTCGCCTGCGAGGATAGGTTTCCAACTCGTAACTAACTAAATGTCCCAAATGGTCAATTGCAACGTCACAGATTTAAACTTCGTACCTAAACTCTCTAAGTACTTGGAAGTCATCTAAATGACGTTTCAGGCCAAAATTGGTATTTGTTTTCGACAAAATTTGGCACAGTTAACAAAAAAGGTATGCTGAACATAATAGTGACATCATAATTTTGATTTTTGTCACCTAAATGTCATTTTAGGCCAAAATTGGTCCAAAAATTAAAACTACTTTATTTTAGACAAAATTTGGCAAAGTTAACAAAAAAAGTATGCCGAACATGATGGTGACATTAAAATTTTGATTTTTTGTCACCTAAATGTCATTTTAGGCCAAAATTGGTCCGAAATTAAAACTACTTTATTTTCGACAAAATTTGGCACAGATAACAAAAAAAGTATGCTGAACATGATGGTGACATCAAAATTTTGATTTTTTGTCACCTAAATGCCGTTTAAGACCATAAACGTTTCAATCGCGCGACTTTTAACCATGGATGATAGGCTGTATTTTTGTTAGCAGAAATTGTAGAATTGGGTCGCATTGTGGATGTTTCATAGTTGTGCATTTTTAATAGCGAGATAGTTTATGCAGCGCCTGCATCTTGTTTATTTTGCAAGGGGGATTCCCCCATTAAAACGTTTTTTTTGTTTTTACATGATACTTACTTATACACTGGAAAGAAATTTTGGTGGGAAAAAAATATTGCTAGTTTTGACAAAAATCCACCAAGTTAAATTCATGCCAAAGTTTCCTTTTTTCCTCTTCTTTTATAACAATTGTTTAACTTTTTTCAGCAAATAAACCTTATCCTTATACTTAAACACTACTCCTATGTATACATGTAATTTAACTTCAAAGAATATAGTAACCTTATTAAAATCCTTTTTTAGATTGTATCACTTTCTTCATGTACAAAACGTGGTTACAGCACTGAGGTAAGAATCTACCGTATTTTGTGTGTAACATGAAGCCAGTTTGGGCTAAGGTATGCAGAAAATATTTTCATAGGAAGTAGAAAATGCAGTATATTTTTAAGCTGAGACGCCTTGTATAATAAATCACTATTTTGTGCTAAGGACTATGCAAATTTTTTATTCAATCTTGTGAACTATGGAAGTCTTATATTCAATCTTGTGAACTAATGCAAGTCTTAAATTCAAACTTGTGAACCATGTTACGGACTTTTCACAGGCCCACAACTAGCCTATATTATATTGCTGATTCTGTCAGTAAGCTTTTCTCTAAAGACTGATTTTTTTCAATCAACACCATTATAACGGCTTTTTTTTTAATTATAGAATGTTCGAAAAGTAACCTTAATTCCTGGGGATGGTATCGGACCAGAGATTTCAAGAGCAGTACAAAGAATATTCTCTGCTGCACAGGTAATCGATCATTTGAATTTTTTTAATACACCTTTCATGAATTAGTTTTCTTTCATGTACTGCTGCTATTTCTCAACTTTGTCAAACAAAATATACTTGATTTTTGAAATCCTCACCTTAAACTGGATAAAATGTGAATTCTTTAGATTCATACAGCAAACAAACAACCTGTTAAAACAGTTTTTTTTAATTTTGTACCAATTGACCTCTGCTTGTAACAGAAGGTTATTAGTACAAATCGAAAATTAAGAAGACTTTGACTGTAACATTAATACAACCAAAACAGCATTTTCACATGTGGGATTAAGTTGAAAATTTGTACACACACCAATTCAATGATGCTAAACATGATCTTAAAGTTAAAACATCAAAATTCTAGAATTTTAAAAAACATGCAATTCAGGAAACATGTATATTTATACCAGTTCTACCGAACTTTATTTTTTTGCTCTGTTTTTTGTTTGTTTTTTGTTTTTTAATTAAACCAGTTCCTTATAGAACAAACTTGGTTTTTTACTTCATCTTGTTATTCTAGCACATTGTATTTAAATTATACATTTTTGGTTTGAGAGACTAATAAGATATTTGCTTGAAAGTGAAGAAATATCCTGTGAGTTACAGATACTGTTTGAACTTTTTCAAAAAGGTGCTAGTAGGATGTGAAAGTTAGGCTGAAAATAATGCATATGTGCAAAACATGTCAACAGCCAGTCCTTGTAAGGATATGAATTTTTACAGCATGTTCATTTTTGCAATTAAAAGCGATAGATTCATCTAACTTTTGTATAATGTTTTTTTCCTTATTGTAGGCTCCAGTAGAATGGGAATCTGTTGACGTAACACCAGTAATTGGTTTGGACGGAAAAACTCAAATTCCACCCGCAGCAATAGATTCCGTCAATCAAAACAAAATTGGTTTGAAAGGTATGAAAAGAAATGCTGTAACATGATTTCAATGTAACTATACCATTTTTTTTTTAAACAGTTTTCTGTTTGTTTATTGGCTAGCATATAGCTGTTAATGTTTTTTCCACAATGCTTATTGTTCTCCGCACCAAAGTTACAAGAAATCTAAGAAGGGCAATTTGCTCTTTTAAAAACAAAGTCGTAAGAAATCCTTAAAATTTTTCTGTCAGTACTTAAGTGCCAATGTAAATATGTACTATATGTAAGCAGTTGGTAAATTGCTTGCAGACTCAAATAAACTTGGTAAACCAACAATAAAACCTTAAAATTAAACACGCTTTCTTGGAAATAGAACAACGTCAGCTCTTTGCCGAGTTAACAACAATAATAAATTCTTCTTTGGCCATGACTCGTAAAAAATATATTTTAGGTCCACTGGCCACACCGATTGGAAAAGGACATGTATCATTAAATCTTACTCTTAGAAGGTAAGGCATACTACATGCAATGTACATAAATTTACGGTTCAAACCAACTGCAGATTATTACAAGGTAGACAGTGATCTATATTATACGTGATCAAACTCCCTAAATTTGTCACATACTATGTGCAGTAAACAAGATCCAAAATATAAAAACATTGTAAAACACAATGTCTTGTCTTATCAAAAGAATTCTTATATGCAAGAAAATGCACAAAAAATCAGAAATGTTCTGGACAAAAGACCCTCTTTGCTATGTATTTACAGCCTGGCTGCTGTAAAAAAAGTGTGTAGAAGCACGGTACTACTTGCATTTGGAAGTCTATAGTGGAATTATTTATTTCAAGGCTTAAGGCTTAAGACAAAGAAACGTTTCCATTTCTTTTACAAATTGTCAGTATAAGCAGCTCAAATATTTTTAGAACTTTCAATTTGTACGCAAACGTTCGACCTTGTCGATCTATAGAAGGCTTTAAAACTGCATACGATAATGTCGATATTGTGACCATTCGTGAGAACACTGAAGGTGAATACAGTGGAATTGAACATATGGTAAGATGCTATTTGTTTTCCTCAAAATAACAACATTATATTTGCCTTACTTACACGAGCTAGTCCACTTTACTTTGAAAACAGTGGAATTGAACATATGGTAAGATGCTATTTGTTTTTCTCAAAATAACAACATTATATTTGCCTTACTTACACGAGCTAGTCCACTTTACTTTGAAATTTAAGCCATTGGTGGTTGAATATCTTTTTTCTTGCTAAGGATGAGGTTTTACCTAAGATGTATAGTATCCGAAGGATTTGGCGGTGAGAGATCCATTTTTCTACCCATATTTAATTCACTTACTTGGGGTTTTCTTGTGTGTAACCTTTTTTTATCAGAATTAAATTTACCCGCCCTCCCTGCACCCTACGGAATTGTTTAAAGAGAGTTAAGCATCTAAACGAGGCATTTTTTTGATGCGGGACATGTAGAGGCGGTGTCTTGAGCAAAGGCAGAAATAAGTAAACTAAACTTAAAACTTTTTAAATTTAAATTTAAACCCAAATGTGTTATTATTTGATTTGAATCTATAGGTGGTCGATGGAGTTGTACAAAGCATAAAACTCATAACTAGACCAGCTTCCGAAAGAATTGCAAAGTTTGCTTTCGAATACGCACGTGCAAATAGAAGAGATAAGGTCACAGCAGTACACAAGGCAAATATTATGTGAGTATTTTTGACGTATATACTGTATTTATTAAAAATAAGGTAAAATCTTTGTCAAAGTTTGCAGATATGACGTTACGATTTGTATTGTCTTTTCAGTCGGTCGGTCGGTCGGTCGTTTGCTCGTTCGTTCGTTCGTTCGTTCGTTCGTTCATTTATTTGATGAATCGTGAATATCCCGAATCAAAATATCCATAATAAATCACTGCTATTTATTGTAAAGTGTAAATCAGGACTTAGATCCTGCTGTTATGCTTTGTTCAAGTTTTGTAACCATGTGAACATGCACAATTCTGTTTTTTCTGTGTATAGGCGTCAATCAGATGGATTGTTTCTTCAGTGTTGTCGAGAAGCTTCAGAGAAAAATCCTGATATTAAGTATACCGAGGTATTCTTAGACACAACATGTCTGAATGTAAGTTCGCATTTCTGTTGATGTTTTTCCTATGAATGTATTAATATGCAGTGGAACCTCCCTAATTTAAACACTTACGGGACAAATGTTGACTGGATAAATACAGGACAAAAATGCATAAATAAGGTCTAAATAAGGTCAATTTCAGCCAAAATGTTCACTCTTGACCGAAGATTCGTTATAAGACTTTAAAAAATTAGTACTGGACAAATCAAACTGTCCATCTTAAAGAGGGGTCTGTCAGATTCAGGGAGGTTCAATTTTTTTTATTGTCATTGGTTTTAAGGGAACTATACCAAGTGGTTGTTATAACTTTTGGATTTTTTCATCACGCGTGAGAAAAGTTGGGAGGGGGTGGAAAACCTGAAATCACTTTAGTATATTCAAATAAAAATTATTTTATATAGATGGTGAAGGATCCTTCCCAATACGATGTATTAGTGATGCCGAATTTATACGGAGACATCTTAAGGTAATGATTAACCGCACCTATAATTATAGTATTAGCCCCCCGTCCAAGCAAACTTCATTACTCCATGTAAAGCAAGGATGCAGTAAGTAGCGACGAGAGGAATATGTATATTTAAATATTCCTTCAAGATTTCGGATTTGTGCTATGTATTTTTTTCGTAAATTTTTGATCGTCTACTACTCAAAAGAATTACGAGTCAACGCGGCTTGCTGGAGGATTTTATTCTACATTTTGTTTCGTCCAGTTTTCCGTCGTAAAAATCTATACCACAAATTATTAAGGCACAGTTTTCTTCCACAAATGTCCTCGAAAGTTTTTTTATAAACTTCAAGCAAACTACTCTTAGTACTGCGTTAACGCTTCAGCACTGCGTTAACGCTTCAGCACTGCGTTTACGCTTCAGCACTCATACGGATTTAAGGAGAGTGTCCGGCTTTAAATAGAAAACGTAATAGTTCGAAAACGGAAATGTTTTTATATTCGTTTTCATCTGCTGTTTACACTCATGTGCTAAAACGTATAAGTTTTTGAATTACCAACTTCGTTTTATACCGAATTTATTCAGATTAATACGTTCTTCTTGTTAGTTTACTGTAGAAAATATATACCGATTCAAACAATTATCACGCATTCAAACGAATCCGGAAAATACCTTTTTCGGAAACTTTTCCGTTAGCAGTTTCCAGCGTTTGAACCCCCGGCGCTCACCATGCTTAATTTCCCTAACATTAAATATGGCAGCGTTTTCTGAGCTTTCATTGATTATTAACTCGTCTGTAAACGCTTGGAAGTTGACTCCTTTTTTACTCTCAAAGTGGTCAAAATATAGTCGTCGCGGCTAGAAAAGGGATTTAATGCGCATGCGCAGGTTTTAAATGCTGGAAACCGCGGCTAAAAACGCCGTAATGGAAAAACAATCTAAGTTATATTTAGATGTATTTATTTATTTTACTTGATTTTATTTTCTTCAGTGACTTATGTGCTGGTTTAATCGGAGGGCTTGGGTTGACACCCAGTGGTAATATTGGTATGAATGGTGTTGCTGTGTTCGAAGCAGTATGTCAGATAAGTTTTCTTTAAAAAAAAAGTTGGCAGGACTGGTATTTTTTTCTGAAACGTGTTTGGTAGACGTGTTTTACCAATTTTGTAAAATCATCAGGTTTGTGATAATGTAAAGCCTTGCATATAACTCTGCAAGATATTATGTAAACAACGCTTCACATTCCTGTTTAGGTTCATGGCACAGCACCAGACATCGCTGGTGAAGATAAAGCAAATCCAACCGCGCTCCTCCTTAGCGGTGTTATGATGCTACGTCATATGAAGCTAAACAAATATGCTGACGTCATCGAAAAAGCTTGCTTCAACACAATAGCTGAAGGAAAGGTAAGCCCTATAAATCCGATCGCGTAGGTACGGGGAATTCGGATTTAATTTGACTTATATTCGGTTTTTGTTATAGGCCACCACTGGAGATCTTGGTGGGAATTCTTCGTGCACTGCTTACACAGATGAAATTATCCGCCATATTGAAACGATGTAAATAATTTTAAATTTTATTTTTCGTGCGTTAAAAATCCATGTATTTATTAAACAAAAAATTAGTTTTCTTAAATTCTTAATGAAATCATTTCACTTTTTTTTTCGTACTCCGTACTTTTCCACCTTGTTAACTTGGAGTTACAAGTATCCCGTTTCCATTAGTGTAAAGGTTTCTATCGTTACAAAAAATTCGATAAGACAGTGTAAGGGCATGGAGAAAAACAGCAAAGTTGCTGTTGGTACATTAATTTTGTTTCATTCACTAAAAGATATTAATTCTTCCCAAGGTCTTGTATCAAAAGTCGTTATCACTGAGTCACAAACTCTGACAGGTTTTTGTCACGTGATCTAAAATATCAAGCCTTTTTAGTATGTTTTCGATAAATCTCTTATATTATTACCCGCATTCTGTTCAAAATGGCTGCCAAATCGCTACTTTGTGGTGAAGATGCACGAAATGTGATACCTGGAATATTTACGACTAAATTTTAGTGGAAACATTCCGTATGACGGTTTAGAGTTACCTTCATAGAGAAAATTTCGTCACTTTTTATGTCGGTTGAGGTAAGAGGCAGTCAGAATTGATGATTTCCTCCTCAGGGCAGCGTTGTTAAGTACATCCTCGACCGCAGGACCCCTTTTCGCCCGGGGAAGAGGTTGCGTTGAGTAACAATAATATGTCATTAGTTTTCAGAAATTGTAAAGAAGTATTATAAAATTGTAGAAGAAGAAAAACGCCATGAATACACGAGCTTTGTCGACTCTTCATGCGAGAAACAGGTTTAAAGAAATCCTATGAATTCAAAAGTGAGATCTTGGAGATCTACAACCTCTTACGAAAATATTGGGATAATGACATCTTTTCGGTCATTTTACAAAGTTGGCAAAAACTCAAATTCTCTCCAGACGGTGAGATGCGGAAGTGCTGCTTTTACAGTTGCGTGGGTTAGGTCAGCATCGTTCAAATCGTGCTAGTCGCTTTACGGAATAATTCACGACCAGGTCCATAAGAGTGCCGAAATGTGAGAAAAAAGGCAATGCTGACGTCAGCAACAAGTACCTCATTTTGAGGGTCGAGATTTAACCTAAGATCCTAATTCCGCTTGACAAGTTCAAATTGCGTGTACCTAGTATTGAAATGACCTATATAATTAGTTGGGGCGTTGAACTTTGAAATTTGCCCCCTTGTCTCAACATATTTTGTGGCAATAATATTTGCGGGTACTAATGTAAATAACACGCGTAATAAGAATACACGCTTTTTTATACGGACCAGTAACACCTAACCTGAAGCGTGTGTCAGCCCATTTGAAGCCATCTACTCTCACCGCGAGCCGGCTTGTGTAGTAGGCAAGCAAGTTAGAGCAATGCTTCACGTATCTCTGGAGACAATGTAACATAGTTACCCGAGGACGTTAAAACTTTCCATTACTTACTTACTTACTTACTTATTTTGTTCTTAATTTGTTCTTAGATGGAAGAACACAACTTTGAAATTTCTTTTTATATATGGAGTATGTGCTTTGGCCTCCCACTTTGTTTTTAGATAATAATTTTTTTTTTACATAAAGTATATTTTAAAGTAAAAAAGAAGCTTTTTGGGGGGTTTGTTTTAAAAGTGAAAAGTTTCTTCCTCACCCAACCACAGCGAGCGACATTTTTTTACTTCCAGACCCCTCCCCCAGATATTAACTCTCGCAACGCGATCCCTGTTGAAGCCTCTTATCTCCATCATATATTATAATGTTTTCCATCAAAGGTCTCTCTTTCTAAACCTAGTTTCCATCCATCAATTCTTTTCTTCAACGATGAATTCTCTCCGTCATCTACAACTCTTGTGATTTTCCTAATGCGAAGGCAATGTTCGCGTTGAAAATATTATCATTTAAATTATTATCATTTAAAATTTTCCTGGAAATGGAATTTTTCAAGAATCCCTTTACCACCTCTAAAATTATTGGCAACTATACCAGTAAAGGAACAGACTTGACGAAACAATAAAAAGGTAGGAATCGTAGCAATTTTATTGAGATTCACCGCGCTTACTATTTTCACGGAGCCGAAAAACATTAAAACGAGGACGAGGTTGATTAAAAATGCATAAGAAATAAATTAAATTTCCTGTTAAAACTTTAGTTATGCTGTAATGTTAGCTTTTATGCACACACTTATCCGCAAATGCATCAACCCGTTACCAGGTCCTTTTTCTGCTTTTTGATATCGAAGACGGAGGGAAAAAATAATTTTGTTTGACATCGTATTCGTTGTCAATAAAACAAAAAGTCCCCGAAACTAAGTTGGTGCGTTGTTTGGCTGATGCGCAATCTATTTTCAAGGTTTTATTTTAGCTTTCTGATATATGGTCTGATAAATTTTTGACTAGATAATCTGTCATAAAAACAGTAATCCTTCCATTATCTATGGCCTACAATCCCCCACAAAATACACTGAGACCACACAAAAAGTACTGTAAAAAGCCCTAATCTTCACTATGAACTTCTCAGTGTCTTTTAAACCTCCTCTCTACCCTCAAACAAGCAATGTTGGCATTCACAGACCTCACAGAGACATAAAGGTGATTTCAATATTGCTTGCTGCGGTAAAGGGGCCAGTGTCACAATTTTTGTGAGGGATTGTAGGTCTAACTTTTTATTCACACTAGTTATCAGCATAATTAGAATCAATCCAACCTCGTTTTCAGCGTCTATTCCCAGACCCTGAGGACCTGAAATTTCTAACACCAGGCAACCCCAACCTCGTTTCCAGGTAATTTTACTTTTATAAGAAATATTTTAATTAATCATCTGACGAATATTATCTTCAAATATTTGCAAACATTATATTTATTGTCTTTGTGGATATTGTGTAAAACTGGAATTGACCGACTTGATCGGTTTTTAATAAAAATACTGTACGTAGTGTATGTTAGAGTGTAAACAATAAGGTAATTGGCAACCTCGTTCCCAAGTCTTCCTAAGGTTTTAAGTACCGTTTCAATATAAAAATCAGAACCCCTGGGGTCAAAGTTAAGAAATGAACAAAAGAGAAAGGAGTCAATATTACATTTTGTCCCATATTTTAGTTTAAGAGGCTTTCGTATAGTCAAGGATGTCTGGTTTTATCATGATGTTACAAAATCCTGCCGACCATAAGCATTTTATAGGCGTAGAAGCCCGGGGTCGAGGTTGATAATATAAATTTTGTGCAGAAAAACATTGATTTATTAAAGAAATTGATGTTTTGACACACAAACACAATAACTGAAATATGCCTTTTTATTACTTCATTTGTATGTCAGTTTATTTATTTATTTAGATATTTATTTATTTATAACGAATATTTATACAAGATAGCCATTCAAAAATTAGTAAAATATGTAAATATATATACAAAGTTTCTGTCCTTTCATGGGTTTTTCTCAACAACACGTCGCGGGCAATCTCGCTACACCAAATTGTTACGTTAACTACACAACCTTGCTCCCAGGTCTCTTTTACGCCTATGATATTCTTATGGGACGGCTATTACGGAGTCGTTCCGTCAGAAGATCATAGGCGTAGAAGAACCCTGGGGACAAGGTTGGATAACTACACACAATGGTATCCAAGAAAAGGTGTTGTAATAGATTTAATGAACTATTACGTCACACGTCACGCATCCATAGTATTTAGAACAGTGGGCGAAGAAAAATAGTCTTAAAAGATAAAGTGACAATTCTACGCATGCGCATTTTTTTAGTCTTCCGACTTCACTTGCATTCTGCTTTTTATGAAAATAGATCTGGTCTTTTTTGGAGCGAGGAGGTCGTGGTCACACCAACCTCCCTCCTCAGTTTGATTGGCCTCGTAAATTCAACATAGCCTCATAATCTCCTCAAGTGAAGACGTTGTTCTTACAGTAAAAGACAAATTATAGTTTACAAGAACCGTCTCGGCTGTCCATCAAAATATAATTTGTCGTTCTTTACAATTCAAAATGGCGCTTGACGTGTTTTTTTTCTCTAATCTGGCTATTCTCTTTTGTTACTAAACTCATCAAAGAGATATCTTAGTGTAAAGACAAGAAACTGTAGAGACGATCAAAATGTATTTACAATACAACTAACTTTTATTTGACACGGATAAACAACTTGTCAAATTAGAAAATGCACTACTTATACCAAGGCTTAAGGAATTACAGTAGATTTCTCCATCGCAGAGCTCTAACGATTTCGAAAAAAATACAGCAAGTTTACGCCTTACACACTGGGTTATACCTTATAGAACTTGTTGCTTTTTATAACAGCTGTGCGCGAGATCTTATTAAGGGTCTGGGTTTGAAGTTGCTGAAAGCCTATGTGTCTGGATATGTAGCTTGGCGGAAATCAGATCACATTTGTTCAGGACAACTTCGTCTAAAGTCTTTTAACATCGTGAGATGGAATATTATTCATTCTTCTAGGTAAACCTGATAGGTAGGTATTTTTATAAAAAAAGATATAATTTTCCGCCAGTTGGGAGTGAATCCATGTATAGCAAACACGAATGTTTGATGGAAAAAAAATATAAATCTTTGTATTGCTCGTTATTTTGTTTTCAACCAAGAAGAACTTTATGTGGGAAGTTTATGTTATCACCTCCCGAGATGCAGCACCATGGTAGTCGGTTGTAAGTATAAAGATGGCTGGAAAATGGCTTTATCAGCCATCATGGATCTGAAAAAAAGTGGAATTTTAAGATGCTACTATGATCATTTTATTTTGATTTGCACACACGTTTACGTATATATTCTAAAATAGAGGAAAACTAAATTCCAACATGTAGGACAGTCCACACGGCCATATTTAGTGACGTTCGTAAAAAGTTCATTGAGTCTAAGGTGGTGGTCTAGGTTTTTTTTAATTTTGACCAAATTTCAGCCTAAATGATCCTAAGAAAATAGGTTCCAATAAAAAACGTGTACCATTATGCAGAAAACAACGGGCGTTAGTTAAATTTTTCGATTTGTAAGGGGTGTTTATTCGAAGAGAGGAGCGTTTACCCCTATTACCGATGGTCTTTTGATACATTTCTGCCCCCCCTTTAAGATCCTAGGCTCCGTAAATAGTTGGCGCAGGACACATGGCACAAAAAAATTTCAGAATGTAAGATTTAAACAAAAAAATGACTGAACTATGACGTCATTTTATAGAATGAGTGTATCATTTTCTTTAAAGTTCAGCGTTTTTCTTATCTGCGTTCAAATGAGTATTGTTTTCGTTTGAATTATTTGCTTAAAGTTGTAAATGTGTTCATAATGGTGTAGTTAAAATGGATAGCCAATAGCAATACATATTTTTAGATTTTTATGTTTGGAAGAAAGTGGGAATCGATCATTAAAATCTGGGAAAATATTTAGCGAGTTCTAACAACAGTTACCAATAATATGGTCATCTGCAATATATTGGCAATATTGCAGATAACCATATTAAAAATGTCCATGTTATAAAAACTTAATAGTGATCAGTATCCATATAATGTAAAAGATATGGTCTGTAAATTATATATGTTCTGGTCTGCAAAATAGACCTATCAAGAATGCACTCTAAATAAGTCTAAATAATAAATAAACAATAATTACAACATATATAATGAAGATTTCAGTATTAAGAGACAAATTTTTCTGATAATACCCAAAAATGTTTAGAAAAAAAGTCACAAAAATCAGATTGTTTCGATGACGTGGTGAAAAGTTTCGATAAATAAAACCGGAGGGAGAGGCAATGCCCCCCTAGGTAATAGGGTTTAACTAAAGTTTTGAAATTTATCTTGTCAGTGCAATACATATTTTTTTACATAATCTCCACATCATCATGAATACTACCGTTGTTTATTATATGGTGAAGACGACGCAGCGTCGACTATATATCTTCCGATATTCCTTGCAAAATTCAACATTTGCAATAAAGTTTTAATAAACGCCCCTCTAAGGGGGAAATTTGTTAGAGAAAGTGTCAATTGAAGAGGGGTCATTTATTAATAAAATAATTGGAAGGAAGCAACTTATAGAAGTAAGAAGTTTATTCAAAGCATGACCTAATACCTGATTAAAGCGATGATCAATCAGAAAAATTCTCAGTGTTTCAACCTCGACCCCTCTTTTTTTATACCAAGACGGCGAGACAGAGTAATGCAGAAGGGCCACGCCTAGCAACATTCCTTTTTAGTCAATTACATTTTCTCTACACGTGTAAGTTTTTTATTAGCACATTGTGCCCCCTCTTTCTCAACCAACCTCGTTCCCAGCGCCTTTTGTCTCTTTTTTATATCAGGACGGTCCCGATGTCAGAAAAAATACAAAGATGGCCTGGGGACAAGGTTGCTCCTCAACTTTTGTATGTGATGAAACTTTGAAAAAAAATTAACAACATAACGTCAGCATTTTTTGTGTTATGTAATTGGTAATTTGTAACCACGATATATTCTTTTTGTTTCTCCAGGCCGCACTCCCCAGTCATCTTCACTCGTATCTTGGTTGTTATTTATTAGTTAATAATTCTGAGTTTTGCATTGCTTATACTAAGCCGTTGCTTATATAAAAAAAGTGTGTATAGGTCTAGACATAACGGTTTGTTTAGTATGACGTAAAAAAAATTACAACACAAAGAATAAAGAAAATAAATAAGCAAATAAATAAATATGCAAGCAAAACGCCAAACAAATAAAAATAACTATTTTTACGTGCGTTAGTCAATTAAAGGCACCAATTTAGTTCCCAGGCCTTGGAAAGCAGATCTTTTGCCTTGCATATAGCAGAGCTTTTCACTACCCTGGTTTGTCATCCTCGTCCCCCAGATTCTTCTGCACTTTGAGCCGTTGTAACAGGGTCGCTATCAAATTCGTCAAAAATGCAAAATACGCCTGGGAACGAGGTTATTAACTTACATTTAAAATTTGGATATAATTTTCTTGATCCGATATTTTTTAAGATCTTATTCACTTTAGTGAAATGAAACACGTGAAACTTCGGTCTCGTTTACCCAGTACGTTATTTTCAGGAAAAGTAGTTAGCAATTTCTAAACCACACCTTTCGGGTTGATTTAGTGTGACGACAGGTAAAAGAAAGACAAAATAATTTTTCCATGCTTTCGATAAATCAAGGAAAAATAGGTAACGTTGGATACGTCAATCATTCAACTGTCAATCAAATACTTGTCAATCATATATTTTTTGCATAATAACTGAAGCATCATTCGTGCCATGTGCCATTAATTAGCAAAAAATTAATATACTAAAAAAAATAAGATAACAAACTATATGTGTAAAAAGACAAAGAAGGATGAATGGTAGCTAAAGAGTAGGCCGGACATGAAAACAAAAAACAAACTAAGGGGTCTCTTCAACACAGTTTGTTTGGCCAATGGTAATTAAATCGCTTTTCAGAACAATCATGGCCACTGCAGGAGATCAAGAGATTTGAATTTTAAGTGAATTTCTAATTGACTGCGTGGTAAAGTTTACGTTGGTGCAGGTATTTTGTTCATTTTGTTTACTTGTTTGTTTGTTTGTTTAGCCTTTGTTTGTTTGTTTATTTCGCTTTTGTTTAACCGATTTGCATGTTATGAAGTACACAAAACGGCTAATTATTGCTTGCAGATGCCCAGAAAAAGTAGTAGGTGTTCTGTACAACTTAAAAATCAGAATAGGAAAATAAAAGTCTAAAGGACAGTGGTATAACTTTTATATATTGCATAGCTCTTTTCTTTCACTGTGACCATGAGTGAATTTGGTTTTTGTTGAGCAAAGTAATCTAGATAATAATGCAAGAAGGATTTATTTTTAATTTGACATCTGTATTTCCGCTTGTTTTAGATTAAGATATAATTTGATCGATTTTTGAGTTGATGAGAAACAGATTATCCGTGTGAGAAGGTTAAAAAAGCAGCTTTCATTCTCACCCTCCATTGCAGAGCAAATGGGACAATTTTCCAAAAGACAATTTCAAATAGTCGCAGTAATGAAACTTTCTTAAAAATTCTACAGTTTTAAAATTTGGACTAATATATATACTTAGACTGACATGAGATCTAAAGGGGGTTTCTTTAATCTCGTCCCCAGAGCTTCTTTTTCTCTTTCTAATATGCGCCAGCAACATGTAAGAAAACGAAAAAGGAGCCCTGGGGACGAAATTGGTGTTTCTTAACATTTCTGTCCTGGTTTTGTCTATTTTTTTGGCTAGTAAGATGCTTTCTTGTAAATTAGAAATGAAAAAATGAAACTTTTGATTTATGGAAAGTTTGTACGCTAAAAAGATAGCACATACTTCACAAAATAAATTCTGAATATCTTAATTCTATGGATGGAGGGCTGTGTCAACCTCGTACGCAGGGCTATTTTATGCCCATCATAAGCTAATGAGATGGCTCTCCTCTTTATATAGGCGAAAAGCTCTGGGTACGATGTTTCTTTAAAAAAAAACTTGTCGTAAGCATGTTGCGTGCTTTTACAATTTAAAGGATTAAGTTCTAAATAAGATTATACATTTTGCGCGCGAAGTGATAAAAATTCGAACAATGACTAAAATTTTGACCGACGAAAAATTAAGGCCGGTCATTGAATCGGACCATTAGTAAATTTCTTTAAAAGAGAAAAAACAATAAAAATGGTCTTTTATGTTGATATCGCATTAAATAACCGACGACGGTCAAAGTTGACGGATTTCTTAAGTGGTGCGAAAAAATAATTATAGACGGAAAAATCAGGCCGACACAATTTAGTCGGAGAGTGAGGTATCGTTTCTTTTGTTCAACTTCGATCCCAGGGCTTTGTTTTCTCTTTTGATATATGGAGGGCCGTCCTGTTATAAAAAAAGAGAGAAAAAGCCCGGGGGTCGAGGTTGTCTTTTGTTTACATCCGTCAACCTCGTCCCCAGGCCCATTTTTCTCTTTCTGACAATCTCGGACGGCGAGAAGAAATTCGCGCCGTCACGGTATCAAAAAAGCGAAAAATTGCCCTGGGAACGAGGTTGTACATCCGTAATATTCGATGTTTTTATATGTTCCTAAAATTGTTAAAAGGTGCTTGAAATCCTTAAGTAAATAACTAACATCTTCTGTGTGTCTTTCCTGGCAAGCTCGTTCCCAGGGCTTTTTTATGAACGTCATTCCAATATCAAAAAGTGAAAAAGAGCCCTGGGGGCGAGGTTGTCTTTCCTGCTTCTATTTTTATCATCATCATAAAAGTACTGGGTCGAGCGAAACAAAAATTTCAAAAGAGTATTGCAATATCTTTCAAATCTTTTTTCAAATCAAATTTAAAATGCTTAAAATCAAATTTGAATATATCAAGGCATGCCAAGAATATTTTCATCCCTCTTGATAAAAAATCGGCATTAACTTTCCCAATCTAAGCATTTGTATACATTTTTGTCATAAAAACAAGATGAAACAACACCGCTGCACATAGCTAGGAAATGGCAGAAACAAAAGTGCATGAACGTTAAAAGGATTAGTACAATTGTACGTGTAATATGATTGGGTGAGAAATACTTCAAAAGCTTTTTATTGGTTAAGACAATTAACGACATAACATTAAGCTGATTTTCATATTTGTTGCTTTCGATCGTCAACAACTTACGAGGACTAGGCACTAAGTTTACACACACAGCCAACTCTCGATATTACGAAATCTCCGATATATCGAACTAAATTACGCCCCCTTCTTCTTAAGAACAATTAAGAACTCTTCGTTGTACCAAACTCTTTGTTTTAACGATTTTTTTTGTGTTTCTTTAAGGTTTGATATATTGAAAGATTACTGGTACCCATGTTTCCTTAGATTTTAGTTCCATTTGTTAATCTATATTTTGCTAGAAATAATTGTACCTCTCTTGTGGCTGTTCCACAACTAAGATCTTACAAAAAAACACGATTTTTCTTTTATAAGAATATGCTTTATAAGAATATCATGCTGGGTTTTCAGGTTGAAAAAATAGATCTACTGTTTAGAACAAAAGAGAGAAAAGAATAATGACCAGCCTGGTTCGAATTTTCATATTCTCATAAAAAAAGCGTGTACTTTATTAATAATTCTTCTTCTTTGCAGCTCCGGCTTGAAACTATAAACGTTTTTCGCCTCCTGCTATACAGCGAATCTGCGGTATATTTAAACTTTAGCAAATATTTATTGATGACACAATGGGAGCGGAGTCACCCGTCTCCTTCCGCCATCTTGCCCTGCCAACCTTTAGCTGTCTCTGCGCAATTTTATAGCCGTGCTACGGCGACACGAAATAGCAAATGTGATATACTGTCATGGACACTTTGTTGTGATGGTTGAATTCTAATTCCATGAAAAATTAGGTAACTTTTGCATAGCAATGATACGCGTAAAAACACGGCTTTCGGTCATATTCCAAGAACTATAATACAGGGTATGGTAAAGAGGTTGCAATATCAATTTTTTGAAGCTGTCGCAGTCTTTTAATTAGCTGTGTACATGTCAGTAATTAATATCTACGATTTTCAGTTAATCAATCATTATCTCTTTCACCTCTAGAGTATTTCAACAATTATTTATTGCTTTTAAGCTACAAATTGAAGGTGTATTGTGATTATTTTTGTTGAGAAATTTAGTAGTGTTACAGAGCCAAGTTAAATTTCGAGTTGTAATATCGTTTGTTTGCAGTTTATTCAAGTTGTATTTTTCCAGGTAAAGTTTGTTTGAGTGTCTATAAAAAAGTCGTGGCTAAGTGTATAATAAGAACGCTGATTGGGCACTTAGTCCGAAATGTGTTGCCATGAATCTGGATCTGTGGAACAAAGAATGCCATAGTTCTTTTTATTAGGCTTAGGAGAAGAACGAAGATAAGAGAGAAGGACATGAGAAAAATATGAAAATCGTTATTTTCATAACAAGATCTTGATGTGACGATCTCCTACCCACAAAAAACAAATATGTTTCTGCGAATATCATCGTCCATGAGAGTATCTCGTAATTTTAGAACGGAGTAAGGTGGGAAGACGAGGAATTAGGATTTGGGGTTGGGGAGAGCGTAAGAGTTTTTACCAGGAAGTGAAGCAACTTCAATATATGATTATAAAGTTAAATCTTTAAATATTTTAAAATCAAAGCACTCAAAAAGTAAATGAATATTATAAAAACAGCAGTTGTTCCTAACCCTCTGTGTTGTTGCAGGGCGGTCGTTTATTTTCTATGCATTTTAAATGTATATACGTAAATGTATTTATAGTCGTTTTTATGTAGAATAGAAAAAAAAAACTAAATAATATCGTGATCAAAAAGGAGCGGATAAAAAGTCCTGCGATGAAGTGTCAAGAATCGGCTATACAATGGAGTGTTTAAGCAGTATATAAAGTGTTAGCAGAAGTCACTACAGTGTCAATATGCAGTGACGACACGTGACAATAAACTGTATTCAATAAAAAGCAAACAAAAACATGAATGAATAAACAAATAAATACAACTTGAGTTAATTTACACAAATATAATATTGTGAAGAAAGAGATGGAACTTTTACGCATCTGGGTAAAACTGCTATTCAGCATGGAACATTTCATCACCAAAGCAAAGAAGACCAAATTTTGGATATTTATTTATTTGTTTAACTTGCACACTTGTTTTGGTCAATGGTGGTGAGTAACCTTTGATTTTTTTATATGTAGCTAGTATTGGTTCCAGGTATTTGACTGAAGCAAAATTATCAGAAATTTCCGGATGCTGAAATTATTTAAAAGTTGATGTTTACAGGACCGAATCGGTTTTGAAAGTCGAGTTGCCAACATTGTGACTAAGAAAGCCCCGCCATAGTTGAGGCTGTCCTTAATTTTTTTTAGAAAATTTAGTACCTCCGTGTAAGCTTTGCGTTTAATGGAGATAATAGTGTTTTTGAAGCTATCTAAGCTATTTCTTAAAAACGTGAATGGGAGGGAGCATGACCACCCGCCCAGTCGGCTCTGTCTTGGTTTTTTTTTTTACAGCTCAAGGTATGGAATAACCCTTTTTACTTTACTCATATTATGACAAGTCTTACTACTCTATTTCTTATAAAAAAAAGTTTTGTGAAAGCTTTTCTAGGCTACCCTAAATATAAAATGCTATTTTGAACCAGAAAATAAATTTTTATAGAAAAGTCGCTCTAAATAAGTTTAAAGGCATGTTCTAGTCAACTTCGAGAAAAATTTAGACTAACCTGTTTAAATTCCTGTATCCACCCCTGGGGTGGGTTGTTGTTACAACGCTCTACAAGAGATTGGTAATTTTTATCGTTACGTATATTGTAAATGGTTTCTATTCTACTAGACAAAGGCCAGTGCCAGAAACGCGAAGAGGCTGGTTTGCGTGTTGTGCTATGAAATATTTTTTTTTCACAATGAAGTTTTTCTTGCTTACAATTTTTATGACTTAATCTTCATTCATTTTTCTTTCATGCGTGTTTGTACTTTATGACGTCAATTTGCTTGTCACAGTCAGCATAAGAGACTAACTGGCGCGTACCATTTTAGGTGTCACAAACTTCACATTAATTTCATTCCCAGTCCCTTAAGTCATGTCATGTAACTACAATCATGTGCAAAATATGTACCCTAAAATCATCCCCCCCCGTCCCCCCTCTATCCTACCTATAATTATCCCCGGCCTTCGGAAACAATTCTGGATAGGTACAATCTCATCTTTGTTGTTGGGGGAAGGTTGTTTTTTTTGTATAGCACCACTATATTTTGCACATGATTGTACTTCTTTAGAAGGTCGATAATAATTCAAAAAAGTGAGATGGAGTTTTGTACAATAACATTTTGTTTGTTACTATCTCTGTGTTGTCTTGCATTCACGCGAAAAGGTATTGGACGTAAGTTTAACATTGGGGGACTGGGAATGAGATTTATGTGAAATCTTTGAAGTCTATAATGGTACGTGCCAGTTAGTCTCTTATGCCGACTGCATGACAGTACTCCGAAGTACGCCTACTGTCGTCGCAACATGGCCGAAATGTCGACATTTGTCTCGAGTTATTTAAAGAAATGCTTTGCTTTAGTAGAACGTCTGAATTATTTTTGAATTCGTTTCCACCGGCACACCAAGATGCATACTATCGTTTGGAGGTTTTATTTTTCCCCACTACTGCTGTTAAAGTCTTTAAATTGAACTATATTAGCAACCTCGTGCCAAGGCTTTTCCAATGTCTTACACAGTCCTTTTTTTTAGGTTGTATTCCCGCGTAATTGCAGAAACAAAGAAACTGAATAAACAAGACCAATCGATGTGCTACCATTTTAATTTGAATGACGATCAGTTAAAGGCATGCTTAGTTGATCCAAATGTTTTGCTTCTGGTTGGCAAGGGAACAAATGATGGTCTGGCACACTGTGAGAGACAATTTGTCCACGAACGATGGAATTGTTCAAATAATAACTTCAGTAACAAGTTATTTAAAAGAAGTATGTATCTTCGTTGGATACCTTTACACCTTAAGCAAGCTACCTTTGGGCGTTTACTTAGAATAATCTTTAAATAAACAGCAACAAAAAAAATCTTTTTTCAAAACAATCGACTCTCTCATTAGGGGACATCTTTGGTGCAATAACTTTTTTGTCCACTAATTACACGTGCTAATTGGACAATCTCATTTTCCCACTCTAATTCGACAGTAAACGGGATTCCTAGGTAGGCCATGGTCAATTCAGCAAGTTTAAGGAGAGAGAAAATGCTCAAATTGACATGACTGTTTATTCTATTTACCAAAAGCGGTGGAGTAAATAAAATAAGTCTTTAAGTGCGCGATGCTGATGCAACAAGTCAATTAACGTAAAAAAATTGTATTTAATAAGAGAGAATTCCACTTCGTATTCTTTTTACAAGTATTGAATAGACATTTTTAACACACCTTTATAAAAAAATTAAAAACACTCACAGATAAAGTGGGATTCAAAACAAAATCTTCCCTTCACTTCGTGCGTTTAAGATATTGTTCTAATTAATTAAACCTCGTTCCCAGGGCCTTTTTTGTTTTTTTGAGAAGCACAAGACAACATGAAAGACAAACTCAATATTAGCATGGTATTGTAGGGACGACGCGAAGTCTCACAATATCAAAAAATAAATAAAAGCCTGGGAACGGAGTAAAATAAGTAGTCTGATTTAGACGCTCACTAATTTGAATTTCCTATGATAATCAAGCGTCATTCTCCTTTTTTTTTAACTTTTTCGGTAGTCTTTTCTTTTTCTTTTGCTTCCCTGCTAATTATTTCATGCCCTTTCACCACAAACTATATTTCGATTTACAACAACCTAACTTACTTAACCTTTTAGGGACGCCGGAAACTGCGTACGTAAACGCTATCTCTTCTGCAGGTGTTATAAATAAACTCTCAATAGAATGCGATCGAGGCGTGTTAAACAGTTGTGGATGTCGCACGGCGACACCTCATCGTCGCATACGGAATAAAAATGATGAAGAAGAACCTGTTTATTGGAGTTACTGTAAAGATCATTTAAAATATGCGATACGTACAACTCGAATATTTCTCGATCCGAGTCGTGAAGAAACATATATCGATGGGAAGAAGCGAAGCTTGAAGAAGCTTGTCTTGATACAAAACAATAAAGCTTCAAGAAAGGTAACAACCTAGTACCTAGGTCTTTTTCAGTTTTTAATAGGGAATCAATACGTTTCTACCATATGACAACTTCGTTCTCAAACCTCTTTGTTTCGTTAAAACGATTTGATAAATAAGTCTTTTCTGACTAATAAATAATAATAATATAATAATAATAATAAATATTTAAAGTGGCTAGCCCAGAAAATCACAAAATCTATAGTTAGTGGATTGTTTCCACTGGGGGCCACTGAAACTAATGAAAAAAGTCCTAGGGACGAGGTTGGTTAATTGTCATTCCTAACAAATGCTTTTAAATTTATTTTAGATAGCACACGAACTATCGAAGAAACATAGAAAATGTTCTTGTTATGGAACGACAGGAAATTGTATTGCAAAAACATGTTACCGTTGGTTACCAAAACTAAAAGTCATAGGTCAAAAGCTCTATGATAAATATAAAAATGCTGTCAAAGTAAAAATGAAAAATATGAAGAAATTGGTGTCCGCCGAACCGAGGAGGGTTTTAAAGAAAACTGATTTAGTCTACACTGAAAGAATAAACTATTGTGACGTCATACAGTCACTGGGTATTGCTGGTACCCAGGGTCGAGTATGTTTAAATACAAAACCCAAATCAGGTGATGATATGACGTCATGTAAAATACTGTGTTGCGGACGCGGTTATAATCCAGTACGAAGAAAAGCAAAAGTGAAATGTCGCTGCACATTCAAATGGTGTTGCGACGTCAAATGTCATTGGTGCGAAAAAGAAGTGACTGAATATAGGTGCAAATGACACATTTAAGAACAAAAAATATATTTACTCAATTTTCTTCCCAGAGCTCTTTGTCTTTGTGACATACTATTAAAATGACCCTAAACGAGAGACCCTGGTAACGAAGTTGATTTTTACTACACTTTCCCGCGCTTTTGCTTGGGAAGGAATTAAAAGATTTTAGCCACGAATATATTTATTGTTGTAAATAGTTTTGATGAGTTCATTGGTTCTTTTTTACTTGAAATTTTGGTTACTCGTTCAGGGTATGTCTACCTTTTGGGAACGTATGAATTGAAGATAAAATAAAATATAAAAAGGTAATAACAAATGAAGAAGGGTAGTATCGACATATATTTGTGAGGATTAAAGGTAATCACTTACAAAATAAAAGAGGACTGTATGTTATAAACGGAAATGAAGACTGAAAATATTTATCGACATATATTTGTGAGGATTAAAGATAATCACTTACAAAATAAAAGAGGACTGTATGTTATAAACGGAAATGAAGACTGAAAATATTTATCGACATATATTTGTGAGGATTAAAGATAATCACTTACAAAATAAAAGAGGACTGTATGTTATAAACGGAAATGAAGACTGAAAATATTTACACGTGGCCTTTACATGTAAGGCAGTGATCGGCAAATTCTGCAGAACGAACGGAAATGCAAATTTTGCCGAAAAATATTGCATGAGGAGACTCATTTAACGGAAAATAGTTCGTTTAGTAAAATTTTTCTAGTTCAGGCAAACCAATGGGTTCGCGGATTTATTTTTTGCGCATTTTGTCTATTTTGGACGCATCTTTTTTCGTTTGGCCTAATTTTAAAATTTTTTTTGACATCAAATGTAAGAGCTCTAATTGTCATAATTCTTCTCTTCCATATCTTTTATTATGATTTTTCTTCTTCTAAAAACACTACAAAGAAACAAAGATAATGCATAATTTCATTTTCGTGTTTGGCCGTGAAGAGTACTGTAGGGAACTATATTTGCAATTGAACTGCGCAATACTGCAAACATTTATTTATCCCCGCGAAATGTCTTCCAAATAGTCACTAAACAATGATTTTGCATCATATTTGATTTTTTCACTAGGAGCTAAATATGTAAAAACATGGCACAAAAATAAGTATAAATAATTGGTTAAAAAATATCGGTGCGTAAAGAAAGGTTTCGTTATAAAAAGAAAACTTTATTTTACCTCCCTGTAGGATATGCGGTCCTAATACTACTCGCACACTAAACGTGATAATTTTCATGAATTTGAGTTTCTTCATGCAAAAATGAAAAAAAAATTGTCAAAGATAAAAAAAGTCTCTCGTAAAAGTTTATGCCCTGAAAATTTCTGCCCTTAGATCGTAAGCAATGCCAAAAAATATTCTTCCAAACAGATATTTATCACGAACCATTGCGCCAAAATTTATCTAATCGAAAGAGATAATTTCCGACTGATAGCCTTATGGTAAAGCATTCGCTTGCAGTGCGGGAGGTCTTGGGTACAAACCCCGGCCGAGTCATGCCAGAGACTATAAAAGGGTAAATCTATCTCTTCTGCTTAGCGCTCAGCATAAGAATAGGATTGATATCCTAGGCCGTTGTCTAGTTGAGCGATGGCTGTGCTTGCACGACTTTCGTAGCTCAAATGAGAGCTTTAAATGCACTAGGACCCCCTTCGCAGGACCCTCGTTAATAGCAGTACCAATAGGAACTGAAGGGGCTATCCTTGGTAGAAATAGAAAAAAAAAATAGAAAAAAAATTCAATTTCCATTTAAGGGTCAATCAGTTGTCAATGATATTAATTTCACGGCAAACCCTCTTTCACATAAGTTTGATTGGAACCCAGGGGTGCCAAACGTCATGGATTTTATAGCTCAAAAGAAGGTATATATAAGGTCGCACAGAAAATGATGTTATGATTATTAATTTGACGTCAATTGAATATACACTAGCAATCTGACGTCAATTGAATAAATGATAACGCAGTTACAGTGACTGGGATGATGCGTATAAGATGTTTACTTATCTTGTGTGTTTATGCGACAACAATAGTGGTGGATGTCGCGTGTAAAAACTTGACATACGCGTGGAAATTTAGTCCTGGCGTCAAAGATGCATCAAAAGGCTATTTATACATCACTCTAAATAATCCGTCAGCCGAACATCAAGAATACTCTCAATCATTGGATTGTTTCTCGTTAGAGATACTACAACATGATAGAACTCATGTCAAAATCCCCGCAGGAGAAGAGCGAGTTGTGAGTTATAAATTGGGTATTATAAAAGCTTATATGAAGGAAAATCCCGATCAGTTTGAGCATACATGTGTGTATTATAATTGGCTGAAAAAAACGAACCAAAAGAACGCCGAAATAAAGACCACTATACGCACCTATCCTGGTTACACTTTCGTACAAAAATGCACTTCATATGACGGAAATGATCTCATAGTAGAAACGTCCAAAAACGAATTTTCATCTAAGACAATCACGCTCACGCATGAAGGATCGTTAACACATTATATTGCAAATATTTCGTGCGAACCTAACATCAATCTACTTCTCCATGGTAACATGTACAATTACTTGCGTAACAATAAATCTTGGACAATCCCGTTGACACCAAACTGTTCAAATGTACTAGACATTGATTATAGTGGAGATTGCAGGCTTACCATATATCAGTTTTGTCAAGAAAAAACATTGTTAAAGGAGATCGCCTACCCCTATTATGAAGGAGATGTAGATGAATGTGCTCATGTTGTAGTTAAAGATGGCGTCAACGAGGAGATAGTTATAGAAAATTCTCTTTTGGAGGTAACAGGGCTAATAGCGTTATTTTTGTTACTGATGGCAATTTTCGTACCTGGTTTAAAATTTGCTATTCTGTCATCAAAGTATGGATTACATGATGGGCGGGTTATGATGGAGAATCATATCGTTGATGCGTTTTGGTTATGTTGTAGAAAGAAATTTGAATACGAACCCATGATTTATGATGGAAAATAGCGCCTCTTTGAAAACAAATTGTTTTTCTTTTGTAACTTAAAGAAGATTAAGTTGCAATAGAATAGAGACAGCGATAATAATAAAGCGACCTCGTTTCTAGGCTATTTTGTTTTTGTTCATAACAACTTTAGGAAAGCCAGGAGGGTAGAGAAAGAGACAATGGAAACAAAGTTGATCATAAACGCGTTTCTTTGTCCACACAAGCAAACATAGGTTTTCGCAAATTAATATCGGAAATTAATATCCAAAAATATCGGTTCGAGCAAATAACTTGATGGTAAATAATATAACCAGAAGCCTAACCCTATTATACCTGGGGGGGGGACAAAGTGCCCGCGGCCTTTTTGACTAGGCATAACTTTGGATACACATGTGATTAAGTGCTAAAATTTTGAGACTATTCCTAACTTTTATTAGGGCTTCTGATGAAGAAAAATTTTGTACTTTGCTGGGGATATTGTATTTTTTGGACGGGGGTAAATTTTTTGGAATTTTGAAAACCGTTGACATTCATGTAAGAATGTTATAGGATGTTGTATTGGGTATATAAATATTTATTACATGTATGTTGGTTCCTAAGTGGTAACCAAGGTGTTGCTAAGGTGATATATGGTTACTAGGGACAAAAAGCAGACCAGATTTGAAGGAAATATCGATCCAGCAAATTGACGTCATTTCGGATCCCAATGACGTCATTATATTGTTTTCCTTACCTCGATTATCTTTAAATGCCCTGTTCTACATATATGCAAAGTTTAATGACATGAGCATCAATATTTCTGGTAGAATGGGTCTTTTTATCTTTATCGTTAAAATAAGAAATTTTCTTGCCGAAATGACGTCATTTTTTATCCCAATTACGTAATTAAAATTACTTTTTTCATGTGAAACACATATTTTGGTATTCATTCCACAAATCTACCAAGAATCAAGGTCGTATCATTAGTAACACGCAAGAAATTAAAACGTACTGAAAAATTGGGAAAATGACCATTTTCCATATGTGTGACATCATTTCTAATCCCTATGACGTCATCAAATTATTTTTTTACCTGGATTGAGTTTGTACTAAGACATTTTCCAACTGAGGCAAGTTTCATCACTTAAACACAAGTGGTTCAGGATTTATGGCACGCGGGCACTTATCAGGCTGGGATTTCAGGTTAAAACAATAGATATATTGTTTAAAACAATACAGAAATAAGAATAATAACCAGCCTGGTTAAAATGTTGGTACTCTTATTAAAAAAGCGTGTTGGACGACTGTTGTTTCACATGTAAAACAATGTTATATTACGTACTATAGTCGGTGGCCCGTGGAAAAATCCACGGGTTCGCCCGTTTTTTTTATACCACATTGCGTGCCTCTCACTACTTGCGGTACCATTTTACGTGACAGACAGACAGACAAACAGACGTATACCGGTTTTATTATAGATACTATTATTTAAAATTTAAACATATTAAATATCCCTTATAAAGGATCGTCGTAAAAAATACACTGAATTAACGGTACGCCCCAAGAATACAGGAACCCGCCCAATCCGACTCAAATTTTGACCTAAAAAAGCCGGAGATATCACTCCTGTTGTTGTACAGAGCATAATTCTAAGAAAAGGCTTAAAGGCTCTTTATAATGCAAAACATTTCCTTGGTTAAGAAAAATTTTTTAGGAAGACATCAATTTTCACACGAGAATGGTAAGTTCACTCGACAAATGAAAATTTTTACAGTTGTTGGCTAACCACGTTTTTAAAACTCGACCAAAAGAAAACAAGCTAATTTAACGGTTTTAATTCAAACAATCATTATTTGTTTCTCAACCAATGAAACAATCCAAGTACAGAAAAATTGGTACATTCCCGTCCAGTCGCTATAAGCAAATTTACTCCGGCGATCGATTCTTTGCAATAGCCGGACCGCTGATTGTTCTACGGTTTCTCAGCCGGTACAACTTTAAAATGGGTTCCTTTTTTGTCGCCGTTTTTACTACCGAGACTAGTGAAGCACAGAAGGGTACCAGTCTAGTGTAGCGGTTTGAAATTATTAGTTTTTGAGTGTTGATAACAGAAGAACAAGGTACAAATGAATCATTTTGCATTATTATTTTATGTTCAGTTGGTTTCGCTAGTAACAAGCTACAACGGTCGTTTATAAAGCTGGATTTTTATTTGCTTACATGGAGTTCCAACAACCTGAAATTCATTTTAAAAAACGAAATAAATCAAAAATAGTTTTTATTGATTTTTACGTTTCATCTAGTTTTCATAAAATCACACTGTTTACAAACTTAAACTCATTTTTCTACTTTCATATTTTTCTTTCGTCTTTTTGCTGTGTCATCTATTTCCATTTCCATTTTCGTTCCGCGAAATATACATACCAAAATACCGAATAACATGAAAACGAGATTAGTTATGAGCAAATTTTAAGTTTGCAGCGAAGTAGTGCAGATATGGTTTGTTTACTTGCAATATTTGCGAAATTAATTTGTCATATAGATTGTTATTAACATTCGGTGATAATATGGGATAATAGCATGTATCATTGTGCCGTTCTGAAGCTTTTGTTTATTATTTCTTGGTGGTAAATGAGCTAGGTATTAGCTAGCTTTGAATATGATATGAGTAGCTAACTATTTGGCTGACTAACTTGTTCCAAACAAACATGAAATTTCAAGCTGTTTACCAAAATTGGTGATGTTGCTGGTATATCCTGTGTCTCCAGTTATTGAGTGTACCTTATTTTTTAAACAACATCTGTGAAAATAACATTAGCCAGGCTTCTTAATGACTGTGGGGTTTTAAAATAGTAGTTGAGTTGACCTTGTGGGTGCCTTTTAACTTGTTAATATGAGATAATAGCATGTATCTATCAACCATTGGGCAGTTCTAATAGTTTATTTTCAGGTGGAAGGTGGCCATCACAAGCATAAAAATGGAAAAGAGCTAGTCTAAACCCTAACGACAAATTAGAGATGCATCCTGACATTTCAAGTGATTCATAACAGCACCAGTAAAAAATGAATATGCCTGGGTGAATAAAAAAGGCCCGCTTTGATCACTTCGCCATATTAAAATTGTTCTCGGCCGATTTTTTTTCGATCCCAGAGCTTAGTTGAGCGTTGTTTTAAGCGGTCCTATATTGGCTTCCTCCACTATAACTCCTTCCATCCAACATTTACAAAATCATCCCTGCATTGGGCAAATGACATTTGATAATGATCCATTTCCCATTTCCCATGACCATTTTAATTCTTTTGATTCTTCATTAATAAATCTTATATACATCAAAATAAGAGACTGATCACAAAAGGATTCCCTCTCGACATTGGCACATATCTTTAAACAACTGACACCAAGCAAATGAAAAATTGTGATACAAATAACCTAATATCATGTTAGCAAAAATAAACAATGATGGTAAAATATTACCAAAACAATTCGCTTACTTTTCGGAAATGACTTCTGTTTGGCATGACCATTACCGAATTTGCTATAATATTGCGATATTTGTACAAAAGCCGACGATACTATGCGCTTTAAAGAACTTAAGAACGTCTCTCACTTAACCTCGATCCTCATGAAAGTTTTCATGAAGTAACTCACTGCGATACATATCCAGTGTATCCTTATGAAATGTATCACAAAAATAACCACTACCACGTAGCACGAATCCAGTGAAATGAACATCATTACTCGCTTCTTTATGAGAATATGCTTTTTAAGAATACCAGGCTTTTAGTTTAAAAGCAATAGGTCTAATGTTCAAAACAGTATAGAAATAAAAGTAATGACCAGTGTAGTCAGATGATATTTTTGTAAAACAAGAGTGTATTCTATGTGAAACGAATCAACATAATGTCCACTCAATACATACATACAATTATTCCTTGTTGCACGATTGTCAATACAATATTTGTTATTCCATCCTGTTTCCATATTCAAATTCACTCTAGCTTTTGGTTTAATAAATGCTCTGGTATTTACTGACACGAAGTCTGGCTATTTTGAATCTAAATCCACCCAGTTCCTTCGTTTGAGTATTTGTCCCTGCGCAAATTCTAGTATTGGTGCACCCTCTCGTTTCTACGTTGTATTTAGGACTCTACGTTCTATTATAATGTGCCACTGAGAACGAAGTCACGAGCTTTGATGGTACATTTCGGTCTGCTTCACGTAGTAGGTACTTTAGGCGTGGTCTCTGGGTACCTTCACCTTCACCTTTCGTAGCCTAGTCCTTACCTTGTGACCCATTCTCAGCCCCATCGCTTTTTAAGATAAGAAATAGAGGGTTTACTCTTGCGATTTGAGTTGATCATGGATCAATATCACCACCCGAGCATAAAGCTGTATAAGAAAGAAGGCATGTGCGTCAAATGACGCTTTCAAGCCATCATTTTAACTACATAACATTTTTCTACATACGTTTCTCCGATCCTTCATTGAAGAGTAGGGACAGCCAATCTAAAAACAAAATCTCATCTAGGTCATCTATTCCGGGGAGCAATTTTCAAGGGGGAGTTATCCTAGGCAATTACCCAGGGGGGTGGGGGGATTGTTCTAGAACCTTAAGTATTAAATTCTGTTGGGAACGCCTTTTACACGGTTGATAACGGGTTAGAAGAAGACGGCAACACTCCAACGATAAAAAGCTATCATGACGTGCCAAGAGTACGTCAAATGATGATCACAGGACAGACAAGATTGAATTTAAAAGAGGAAAAAATTTGGCTAGTTTTAAACCGTAATTACTGGTTTGAAAACAAGTTATCTATTTTCGTCACAAAAACATTACCGGAAACCACCTCTTCATTAGTCTATTTTCCATATCTTCTTTTAAAGTTTCTTGGAAAGACTGGATGCGAAGATGTGACAAATATTATGACGTCAAATAACCATGCACTATATTGACGTCAAATATATATTTTACAAGCGTCTTTTAATTTAGACATTGCGCAGTTTGGACGCTTTTCGAGCGATTAGTATATTTTTGGAAAGTTAGTTTGACTGATTTTATAAAACAAGAGATTGTATTAATTTATATATTTGAACGTGATTTTTAAATCGGAAGAAACGACCGTAACAGATCGAAGAAACGACTGTAACAGATCGAAGAAACGACCGTAACAGATCGAAGAAACGACCGTAACAGATCGAAGAAACAACAGAACAGATCGAAGAACATCAACTCTCGGTGAGACATATCTTTCTTTTCTGTACCTTAAAATCCCTAATTTTTAAATTCATACGGGCGACGGTAGATGAATCCATATCATGGATCCTTAACATTTATATTCACAAATTTGAAACCCTGCGACAAAGTTTTACCAATCAGCAAATACAATCATATGAAATTGCCGTTCTTACTTTTGGCGAACCTCCGACAAACATTCAGCGTGAGTGTAAAAGTTCCTAAAAGTATGAAATACTTCGTAGCATCTTGGAATATCTCTTCTCTGAAGTAACATTGGACTTTTAAGTATAAGTAAGAATAAACGATACAGTACTCACGTGATTTCTTGTTGAAACAAACTACTAGAGCCTTGTTCACACTAATGAAGTTAGTACTACATATAGTGTTAACATCCTTAAGGCTTTCAGTGTGGACAATGCTTTAAGTACCATTCTCGTTCCCAGAGTCTCTTGGCCCCTTGGCCCTTATTACACCGCTATCAAATTCATCAAAAAACAAAATGCCCTAGGAGCGACGTTGCTTAAGTATGACTCGGGGTTATTTTACACACTCTCAAGAAGTTGTAAATAGTCTTAACTAGGCTGTTTTAAATAAGTTGTCTTAGATAAATAAATAACATTGAGGAATAATTTTAAAAATACTGCTATCCACCCTCGCACTATTAATTAAGCATTTGTTGTAATATATTATGTCAGAACCGTGACGGGATTTACAAATGATCGCGCTTAGTTTGATCTGCGTTGATAGAGTTTAACTACTGGAGTTATGCACTACATAAGCTATGCATGATGTTTGACCCTAATAAGTTGTGCAAGCATATGTATTCGATAACTCCTTTCCTTGTCTCAGATTGAGAGGTACGCAAGTACAGACAGATGGATCCTGTCATCAAAGGAATGAGAGAAGGTAGCAAAATACCAGTTCTAAGAAGTAAGCTGAAGAAAAAAACCACAACAGGTGAAGAATAAGAAAACCTGGAAAAGCTGGATTCCAATTCGAAAGAAGCAGCGATCCTTCCACTCCAGTGACAACACGCCACAAAGTGTCAAAGAAGGCTGCAACGCCAAGAAATCAATTGTTGCGCAAAGACCTGCCAAGAAATATTACGATGAAAGAAAGCCAGCGCAAAAGCGCGGTGAAAAGCACCACATATCACCTCAAGATTTTGTGCCAGCACCACCTCCACGTCCAAGGAAGGATGGGTATGTTTCTGCTATAAGCAAAATAACTTACCACCTATCGTCCGGTTATGGTTCCACTCGAGATGATACAAAACCTAGCAGTGGAAGAGTATCGCGGCTCGAAATTGAAGCAGCCAGACATGCAGTTGGAGTTGATTTCCAGTATCAACGTCGTCGTAAATATGACCCAATGAAACCAGCTCGACCTCGTGGAAACAGGTTCTTGTATCGCCAATGCAACGATGTTCAGGAAAACACGATCAACAAAGAAAAAATCCATGGTCCAAAAGAAATCATAAGGTTTCGTGGTAGAAGATTTTCAGGTCGTCAAAGAGACACGGAAAATGATGAATATGATCCAAGAAAACCATCGAGACCACGTGGTAAAAGCTCTTCGCTTCATGAATCTAAAGATGACCAAAGAACCTCGGTAACCGAATCACACAGCCCAAGAACGCTAATAAAACTCCGGGGCCGGGTTTTCACTGGACATCAACGGGATACGCAAAAAGATAACTATGATCCTAGAAAACCAGCTATACCTCGCGGTAAACGATTCCAACATCACCAACAGGTTATTGAAAAAAGAGAAGCTCCAAAAAAACATAACGCAAAGAATCGTGGTCGTAACCCTGCTGACACGACAGAAGAACATAGCTCCTTTCTGCCACCAATTCAACATGGGCGAGAATATTTTTCACCTCATCCACCAAGTTCAAGATTGGACAGAACATCAGCTCCTAATCAAAATGTTGAGAAAAAAGGTTTTTTGCCACATATGCAAATGTTTATGGAATCTACTCCAACGATTCAAAAACGCAGCCACAGAAGATTTAAAGCAGCTACTGATTTTAAGCTTCCAAGTTTGTGTAACGTGACAACAGATGCAAAAAACGCAGAATATTTATGTTATAGCAACTATGACGGTAGCCATCTTCGTCTACCATCTTACACAGCGTTGCCTCATTTACCCAAACCACCACCAACAAAACGATTTGCGAGACCAAGAGAGTACAATGATTTAATGGAATCAGATGTCATCGCAGAATCAAAAGGCGACAGTGAATTGTCGCAAAGATCGAGCGACGTTGAACAACCTTCGCCAGAATTTCTGCAAGAATCAAGTGACGTTGAACGACCTTCACCAGAATTTCTGCAAGAATCAAGTGACGTTGAACAACCTTCGCCAGAATTATTGCAAGAATTGAGCGACGCTGAGCAGCCTTTACCAGAATTGTTGCAAGAATCGAGCGACGTTGAGCGGGCTTCACCAGAATGGTTGCAAGAACCCGAAAAGAACGAAAATAACAATCCTCAAGCTTGGTTTTTTTATTTTAACGGCGACACAAGTGAAACCAACAAGGAAGAGAAATACGATCATTGTAAGGAAAGCAACCATGAAATGCCCCAAGCATGGTTCTTTGATTTCAATGACAGCTTTGAAAAAAGCGCTCAGGAACAGGAATACAAACCAGCTAAATTGCCAACAGCTTGGACCATTGAAATGGGAAGAAGTGACAAGGATGATGACATGGTGAGAAAGAAACGTGCAGAAAAGATGAAAGCTAAACTGGATAGACGCAGAGATTTTATCCTTACTCTGGCTGATATTGAGAAATTAAAAGCATCAAATAAATCTTCCAGTTCGAAGAAATCTGATATTGCATGCGATGGATTTGGTGGAGCAAGTGAAACAGGTAATTCCGAACAAAGTTTAAAATATACAAAACAGATAAATAACATATTGCCGCACATAGTTGGTGGGTTCGTCTGCGACTCGCGGTCCAGTATCTAGGCAGTTAGTGATGTCACCATGTTAGTGATGCGCAAAGTAGTTCTTCTTCTATATAATGTTGAATATATTAGCATGCGTAAATGTTTCTGTATTCTGTTTTCCTAGACTTCACATTTATTATTTTCTATCCAGCTGTCACATTTATTTTCTCATTGTTTTCTGCTTTGCATTCTCCATTATATCCTCGGGTTAGCATGCAATGAAAAAAAAACATTCCATAATGTTATGTCCTGTGTGTATAGGCAAAAGGCAATTGTCTCACAGTAATAATCTGCGAAACCATGGAAACAACGAAGAGAAACATGAAGAAAAGGATGAAGAGGAAGACGAAGAAGAAGGAGACGAAGACACTACGTACAACATTGACTGTTACAAGGAGAAACATAATCGCGATGATAAAGACGATGGGAGTGACGGGTGTGCAGAAACTAAGCCGAAACAGCAAGATAGTGGTTACATCTTAAGTCAAGGGTCAGGCACCATTAGATGTATTGACCAAAACCATGGTAGTAAATACGACAGCTCTGCAGGGAATGTGAATGGTTATCAGAATAACAGTGACATGCAGGAAGTATACAGCCATATGGCAAATGCAAATGATTATGTTGAGAACAGAGCATCTGGTGATAACCAAAAGAACACTGTAGGGAGTGTGAATGGTTACCAGAATAACAGCGACATGCAGGAAGCATATAGCCATATGACAAATGCAAATGATTATGTTGAGAACAGAGCATCTGGTGATAACCAAAAGAACACTGTAGGGAATGTGAATGATTATCAGAACAACAGCGACATGCAGGAAGTATACAGCCATACGGCAAATGAAAATAGCAATGTTCAGAACAGAGCACCTGGTGATTACCAAAAGAACACTGCAGGGAATGTAAATAGTTATCAGAATAACAGCGACATGCAGGAAGTATATAGCCATATGGCAAATGCAAATGGTTATGTTCAGAACAGAGCATCTGGTGATAACCAAACGAACTCTGAAGGGAATGCGAATGGTTACCAAAACAACAGCGACATGCAAGAAGTATACAGCCATATGGCAAATGCAAATGGTTATGTTGAGAACAGAGCATCTGGTGATAATCAAACGAACTCTACAGGGAATGCGAATGGTTGCCAAAACAACAGCGACATGCAAGACGTATATAGCCATATAGGAAATGCAAATGGTTTTGTTGAAAACAAAGCATGTGGTGATTACCAAAAGAACACAGCAGGGATTGTGTATGATTGCGAGAATAACAGAGAGACGGAGGAGGTGAATATCCTTATGACAAATGCTAAGAAAGAGTGCGACAGAAAACAGAACCAAGAAGAATGCAATGTCTTTGCTAACGACAAAATAGCAGATAAGGTTAAAAATAAGTCTGGCATACAAGAAATGCAACAAGATAAAGAAAGCTATAAGAATGGAAATGACTCTGGAAATCAAGATAACTTTTACCAGCTCGAGAATGGTCGCAATGAATGTTTTGCAGATAAAAACAACCAACGTGACAATACAAGGCGTGAAAGATATGGATATTTTAAGCACTACATTACTACTGAGCTGACAGGTAAAGACAATTTATGCATTATTAAATGTATTGAATGGGTGTGCAATAAAGAAAAGAAAATTGCGTGTGAAGATAATGGTAACATTGGAAATATTCAAAATGTTCTTGACCACCAAGTTGAAAAAAAGCGAAATCTCCGCGATAACTGTAGAAACTATAGCATTGGTTGCAGTAATCAGTATCTCAATGGTTCTAAAAAACAGAGTTGCTTTGTTACTGAAGATGATGGATTTGGCTGTGACGACATGGCAAATGAACAAGATTGTCACAGCTACCTTTCATCAAATAGAAATGAGGAAGATGTGAAAGCAGTAACTGGAAATCCCACACCGGAAAGGATATTATGCGTGGACAAAATACCACAGAGAAAAATGGTAAAAAAGAAGAATATAATAAAGAAGAGATAGATAATGAAAACGAAGGAGTTGATTGCAATATTGACAATAACAACGAAAAGAAATATCGCGATGAAGATAATAGAGAGAGTGTATGTGAGGACAGCAGAAAGATACAATATGATGACACTCGAAATACAATTGACAATAACAACGGAAAGAAACATCGCGATGAAGATGATAGAGAGAGTGTATGTGAGGACAGCAAAACAATGCAATATGATGACACTCAAAATACAATTGACAATAACAACGAAAAGAAACATCGCGATGAAGATAATAGAGAGAGTGTATGTGAGGACAGCAAAACAATGCAATATGATGACACTCGAAATACCATTGACAATAACAACGAAAAGAAACATCGCGATGAAGATAATAGAGAGAGTGTATGTGAGGACAGCAAAACAATGCAATATGATGACACTCGGAATACAATTGACAATAACAACGAAAAGAAACATCGCGATAAAGATAATAGAAGGAGTGTATGTGAGGACAGCAGAAAGATACAATATGATGCCGTTTGAAATACAATTGAAAATAATAACGAAACGAAACATCATGATAAAGATGATAGAGGGAGTGTATGTGAGGACAGCAAAACATGACAATATGATGCTCAAAACTCATGCACTGCATACAGTGGAAACTGTCGGAATACTAAAAGGGAAAGTAATGTGTCACCAGAGAAGCTACAGCAATTTCGACTGTATAGTTGATCAGAATGAACGCAGTATGGAGGAGGATAACGAAGGACATCTTCGGGTTCATGTAGATACCGTTGGTTATCAACAGGAATATGCAACAAAACACAAGAAGACTGTTAGATTCGCAATGGCAGAAACATCTACTACAGATTCAACTGTTTTAGATACACTTCATCAAAATCTAACGAAAGAAAATGAAAGACGTGTAATTAATCGGAGATATGCAAACTTCTTCCAAGAGCTGAGAGAAAAAGAACAGGGTGAAGAAAACGTAGACAGAAACTAGAATTAGAAATAATTTTAATAATTAGATAGAAATACTGTTTTTAGGATAACAAATATTAGGATAGAATAACTTGAAATTAAAAAAAATATATTTGTTTTTTTTTTATAGTTTTTATTAACATTCATCTTTTGACGAAGAACAAAAAGTAAGAGGTGACGTAGGCTATTTTAATAGTCCGACTTATTTTTATTCCCAAGGATGATTTTTTTTACCGTGTCTCTCACATAATCACGAAGGTAAATATCACAGGGAACCAGGATGTACCTTTAGGGTTTATATTTAAGAAATAACTTTTTATTTGTCGTGGGCAAAGGTAATTGTACCCTAATTTTCAAGGAATTCATTTAATTGTTAGGAAAAACGTACAAATGTTTTTTCACAAGCAGGATTTTTTTCTATAAATGTCACTGTGATATATTATCAAATTAAATTAGAAAAAACTAACCATGGCTTTAATGACATAAAATCGATATCTTACTTCGGGGTTTTGGTAGTCATTTTCTATATTATGAAAATATTTTAGTCCACAATGGGACTGTGATCGGTGCTCTTAAATAGTATAAGTCTAACCTCGTTCTGAGTGTTTGTTGCCTCATGTCCGAGTCACTATCAGTTACTTAAACAGCAAACAAGTTTCTTTCCAGCCTGTCTCTACATCAAAAAAGCAAGAACCCCTTTCTTTTTTCTCTCAAGTTTTCACTATATTCAGAGATTTTTTTAAGTTTTTTGTGTCTTCTTTTGTTTATTTGGTGTCGAGATGAACATTTTTTGTCAGACTTGTCTAAAAGTGCAGCGCCGATGTGAGAGACAAAAAACCATGGGAACGCTTACGCTGGTTCCTTACCAAATTAAAAGTATTAACAGCGAAGAAAGTGCCTTTTAGAATGGTGATCGCTATTTCGTTATTTGTGTCTGTTGCGCTAACAATACTTTTCCAATTTATTTAAACCTTTTGATTTTAAGCACTTAACCTGCCATTCTCGAACAAGCAACCCCGTGAAAGTGGTGGGTTTTCCTAAGGACTAATCTCCTTTGTGCTCGAGCATTATTCTGTAAAATAGCTATGTAACATATAAGACTACATATGAAACAACATGGCAGACTGAGTTACGTTGTGGTGATCAGCTTATATTTTGATATTTTTTTCACCTTTTGTAGAGTTGTTGTTAAGTAAAATCAGTTATAGACGATTGAGTTAGAATTTCCACGCCTTCTAAAATCTCAGTTATTCCACTCATTAGGTTTAGCTAGTAGAGCTTTCCCTGATTAGCAGGATCATTAAAGTCTCTCCCTCGTGCGTAGCTTAGCTAGCTATTGGCTGTTTTACCTGGTAGTTATGCTTGCCGGCTACCAACAAGCTGTAAAATGAAGTGCCACTTAGCGTTAGTAAATTGTGCATGAAGTTTTAGTTCTAAATTTACTAGGGAACAGTAAAATAAAAATGTCTTAAGACCATTCTAAAAACGGGGCTAGGTTTAAGGTTTAGCTAGTTAACATATATCAAATGATTCGCTCTTAAAATCTGCAATCTTTTTAAATTTATTGTTTTTGTCACACTACCAATACCGTTTTTATAACTGTGTAAACTACGATTTTGTGACACTGCCAGTTAAAAGCTGTAAAAGTCAACATTTTGTTGATACATTTTTCAAACTTGCATGTAAACAACCAGCATCCCGAAATTTGCTCATACCTAATCTCGTTTTCATGATATTATGCATTTTCGCATGCATATTTCGCGGAACCAAAGCAAATACTTTGAAAATGGAGTAAATCAGTAATCCTGCCAAAACGGCTGGTTTACTTTCATTCCTACGAAGCAACCACTTTTACCAATTTTCTATTTATAATGCTCAGATCTCAAATTTTTAAGTAAATGTGATTTCATTGGCAAGAGGAACAGAGCATGATCGAGAAATAAAAAATAGTACTAAACTTTTTCCGAGAACGCTAACATTTTCACCGAAGTTCGAAACACGTAATGCGCATGCTCAAAGAAAAAATAAATATTAGTAGCCAGACTGAATTTGATAAATGAAAATTAGGTTTTGACGGGGGTCGTTGTTAAAAGATATTGTAAAGCTATTTCGGGAAGCCACATGTTTGCTAATTAAAACAAACCAGTCTTATTTTTCTACTCTTCTTTCTTTCCTCTTCCCACCCATGTTTTCATAGCAGTGTTCGTGTGAAGAAAGTCATATAAAGCATCGTATGCACACACTGGCAATACATTCATAACAGCAATTGCTGCGTATAAAATTCTTGGTACGTAAAGCACGATTTGATTTTTTTGTATAGCATCTACCATCTTTGTTGTTACGTAATCCGGATCGAGGACGTTTAAAAATGGTACATATGAGAATCGTGCAGCGCAACCTTTGAACATATCAGTGTGGATTTGGTATGGAAATATAGATGTACAATGGATATTTTTGCCTAAATACAAAAAAAGATAACTGTAAATTGAAAAATGGTTATTTACTAAGGATTACCTCTTCAGTTTTCATTGGAGCTGCTTTCAACAAGAGTTATTTTAAAAAGGTCCTAACTGTGTTTAGTATGAAAATATGAATGTACAACTCCTACAATCAAAGGAAAGAAATTACGCGAAACTTTTGCCAAATTAGCTGAATTTATTTTTCTTTCATATAGTTGGGCAACTTTCGTGCTTTATAAAAATAAATTTCGCTAAAATTTCTTCTATGAACGAATTCGAGGCCTTACCAAGAAGTCGGATTTCTTGTCTCAATGCACGCATGAAAACAGAGGCTGCTGCTTTAGATGGACCATAATCTGAAACGCCACTTAAAGAATCCAAGGCTAAAATGGAGGATACACAAACGATATGACCATGATTTTGTTCTAACATGTGCGGTAAAAATGTCTTCACTAAAGTATAGTGGGAAATCACATTCACTTCAAATGTACGCGTTATATCAGCACTTGTTAATTCTGTGAAATACTTTCCCGCCACTACGCCCGCATTGTTGATAAGCATTGTTGGATGCCCTATGTTGTTAATCACGTGGTTTGACACACTTTCTACTTCATTGTGATTGGTTATGTCGCATTTATACGCGTATGCTACTGTTTTTTTATTGGTTGAATTTAATGAATTAGCAAGTTTGTGCACATTCTTCTCATCGATGTCGTATAAAACAAGGATGCATCCTGAAACAAATACAAAATAAAATAAATAAATAAAATCAGACAATATCTTATGACTGCCTTTTGCTTGTGTTATCGAGTATCCGAGATAACACGAGTGGACTACACTTATGTTTATCAGTTTATAAGAATATATAGGCTAAAAGTTTAAGGACATGGTATTTAGTTATCCAGCCTCGACATATGCTTGTCGAGGCTGGATCAACTAAAAACGAGTGTTTTCATAAAACATAATTTTTTTCCAAATCATAAAATATGGAGAACGATAAAAAGGAACAAAAAATAAAAATAAAATAAAATCAATGTCTCTTCAAAACAAAATGAAATTGGCTTGTCAAAAAATGTTTTCTACGCCATCGTCCTATATAACAAACTTAATATGTAAGATACATGTGAAAGACAGAAACGAGAAAGATGTATAAATAGGAATGAAATAAGAGATAGAATAAATAAAAATCATGAGAATAAAGTTAAAAAAAAACCCAACTAATTATCATATTGAGGCGGGACTCAAATTGCTTATAAAAAAACATATATTTTGTGTAGCTGTTTTTACGGTTGCCGGTCGTGAATGTGGAAGGTTGCGTTTTGTGAAGAAAAATAAACAAAAAATAATAAAGAGAATTTACACTATAATCGGAAAGCTCGAAATACTGATTTCCAAATAGTAAAATTGGTCCAATTATGTGACCCCTAAATTAAGTGTTGAAAATTTGAAAGAGATTTAAGATCATTCGAACGAGCAGTGAAATCAAGTAGATCTAAGACTTTAATTGAAAAAGTAAACTAAGCTTTTCTACCTTTTCGCACTAACTTTTCAGCAAGTAACGAACCAATATGACCAGCTGCACCAGTAAGTAGGACAACTTCACCTGTCAAATTCTTACGTGGTGTGTAGAAGAATTTCACCCAAGACTTCAACACCTCATAGATGACAGTGAAAAGCATGAGAAATACATCTAAAGTAACTTCCATACACGTCTCCATATCGACCATTTTGATGATAAATTATAAGTTCTATACAAGCGATGCTTATAAATTGCGGTAGTCGATTGGCTGGATTAAACTAAGGCCTCACGCTCTCTGCAAGAAGTGTTTGGATATCTTCGATCGTGTGTTTAGTTGAAGTGACCTTCACTGTTTTTTTTCGAGATTTTCCACCTCTCTCTAAATAAATTTCGCTTATTTTGATTTTCAGTACAGACTGTAAGTAGGAGAGTAATTCAATGTTCGCTTCACCCTCTCTCGCAGGAGCTGCAATTTGTATTCCAATACGATCAGAAGACAAGTCTAAAGATTAAATCAAATAAAAATAAGTTTCAAAACAAGTGAAATATCAAGTTACGCTATCGTTCAATTAAAAGATGCGTTTTTACACATTACAGTCATCCAGCCGATGATGTCTTTTTATCCTTTTTAAAATTTTCCCATCATATTCTAGAAATATCATTGTACTTTTTTACCTCCTGACTTTCAGACTAGTAAGTTTGTGCTGCATGTTTAAAGAACACTTGAAAAAAACAGAACTTTAAATCCTAACATAATCAAATGATTTCCAGAATAGGCTATCCGATTTCTATACTGTTATCAATGAGGGATCTGCGAGGGAGTCTAGTGTATTTAAAGCTCCCATTTGAAATCCTGAAAATGTTAAAGCACAGTATTCTCTTAACTAGACAATCGCCCGGAACAGTTATATTGTTTTCACCGTCTGGTAAAACTCGCCTGAGAATTGAATCCATAACCTTTAGCACTTGTAGCAAAAACAGTAGCCCACAAGTCTCCTGTCGAGTATATAGAGTTTTCTTTTAATATCTCTCGCTCGTTTTGCAAGATAACATCATTTTTACGACATTTAGGGCGTTCGTAGTTTATATAAAATCTTTCCCACATTAAATTTTTAAATAAACCTAATCTTCAAAAAGATAGAGAAAAACCTTCACAAAACAACAACTTGAAACGTTACACGTTGCCATACCATATGTTACAAAATTATTCATCGTGTAACAGTTAGCAGATGTTTACTATACCAACTATTTCGACTTTTTTCAATCTTACCACTTGGTTATTCAAATTCTGGCTACTGTACATTACACAGTCCTCCAAACATGTTTTAAAATTCCAAACACTTCTGATGTAAAGCTGGATATATTTTTGTTGGATTTTTTTTATTCGACTTTAATAGCAAAATATTTTGTCTCTCGGGATTGTTTTTGAGAATAGATAGGGTCTGAAATAGATTTTTAAGAATCCAATATCAAACAAATATAGTCTTTGTAGCTATGTTAAAAAATTACGAGGAATAAAGAAATATTTATTTTTATTTTCCGGGATTAATATTTGCGATTTGAATCGACAAATAAAACAACAAATACACAACAAATAAACAACAAATTAGCAACAAGTAATCAACAAATAAACAAGTAAACAACAAGTAAACAAGAAGTAAACAACAAGTAAACAACAAGTAAACAACAAGTAAACAGCAAGTAAACAACAAATAAACAACAAGTAAACAGCAAATAAACAACAAGTAAACAGCAAATAAACAACAAATAAACAACAAGTAAACAACAAGTAAACAACAAGTAAACAACAAGTAAACAACAAGTAAACAAAAAGTAAACAAGAAATAAACAACAAGTAAACAGCAAGTAAACAACAAGTAAACAACAAGTAAACAACAAGTAAACAAAAAGTAAACAAGAAATAAACAACAAGTAAACAGCAAATAAACAACAAATAAACAGCAAGTAAACAAAAAGTAAACAAAAAGTAAACAAGAAATAAACAACAAGTAAACAAATAAACAACAAATAAACAGCAAATAAACAACAAGTAAACAACAAATAAACAACAAGCAAATAACAAATAAACATCAAGTAAACAACAAGTAAACAACAATTAAACAACAAGTAAACAACAAGTAAACAACAAGTAAACAACAAGTAAACAACAAGTAAACAACAAGTAAACAAGAAATAAACAACAAGTAAACAACAAATAAACAACAAGTAAACAACAAGTAAACAACAAGTAAACAACAAGTAAACAACAAGTAAACAAAAAGTAAACAAGAAATAAACAACAAGTAAACAACAAATAAACAACAAATAAACAACAAATAAACAACAAATAAACAACAAATAAACAACAAATAAACAACAAATAAACAACAAATAAACAACAAGTAAACAACAAGTAAACAACAAGTAAACAACAAGTAAACAACAAGTAAACAAGAAATAAACAACAAGTAAACAACAAGTAAACAACAAATAAACAACAAATAAACAACAAATAAACAACAAATAAACAACAAATAAACAACAAATAAACAACAAATAAACAACAAGTAAACAACAAATAAACAACAAATAAACAACAAATAAACAACAAATAAACAACAAGTAAACAACAAATAAACAACAAATAAACAACAAATAAACAACAAGTAAACAACAAATAAACAACAAATAAACAACAAATAAACAACAAATAAACATCAAATAAACAACAAGTAACAACAAATAAACAACAAGCAAAGAACAAATAAACAACAAATAAACAACAAATAAACAACAAATAAATAACAAATAAACAACAAATAAACAACAAGTAAACAACAAATAAACAACAAATAAACAACAAATAAAAAAGTAAACAACAAATTAGCAACAAGTAAACAACAAGTAAACAACAAGTAAACAACAAGTAAACAAAAAATAAACAAGAAATAAACAACAAGTAAACAGCAAATAAACAACAAATAAACAGCAAGTAAACAAAAAGTAAACAAAAAGTAAACAAGAAATAAACAACAAGTAAACAAATAAACAACAAATAAACAGCAAATAAACAACAAGTAAACAACAAATAAACAACAAGCAAATAACAAATAAACATCAAGTAAACAACAAGTAAACAACAATTAAACAACAAGTAAACAACAAGTAAACAACAAGTAAACAACAAGTAAACAACAAGTAAACAACAAGTAAACAAGAAATAAACAACAAGTAAACAACAAATAAACAACAAGTAAACAACAAGTAAACAACAAGTAAACAACAAGTAAACAACAAGTAAACAAAAAGTAAACAAGAAATAAACAACAAGTAAACAACAAATAAACAACAAATAAACAACAAATAAACAACAAATAAACAACAAATAAACAACAAATAAACAACAAATAAACAACAAATAAACAACAAGTAAACAACAAGTAAACAACAAGTAAACAACAAGTAAACAACAAGTAAACAAGAAATAAACAACAAGTAAACAACAAGTAAACAACAAATAAACAACAAATAAACAACAAATAAACAACAAATAAACAACAAATAAACAACAAATAAACAACAAATAAACAACAAGTAAACAACAAATAAACAACAAATAAACAACAAATAAACAACAAATAAACAACAAATAAACAACAAATAAACAACAAATAAACAACAAATAAACAACAAGTAAACAACAAATAAACAACAAATAAACAACAAATAAACAACAAATAAACATCAAATAAACAACAAGTAACAACAAATAAACAACAAGCAAAGAACAAATAAACAACAAATAAACAACAAATAAACAACAAATAAATAACAAATAAACAACAAATAAACAACAAGTAAACAACAAATAAACAACAAATAAACAACAAATAAAAAAGTAAACAACAAATTAGCAACAAGTAACAACAAGTAAAAAACTGAAGCAACATTGGACCTCCTGTTGCTTATAAAATTGAATGTGTATTACAAAAACGAAAACATAAAATTTACGAATTCTTATTAATTTAGTAGTGAAAATATTGTGTGAAGTTTAAACATCACGCCAAAGTGACATGGAACAATTCTTTTAGACATGCATACAATTTTGCTGCAATGGTTTAAAAAAATTAACTCCAAATGCTGGATTTAATATCTGCTTTTTTTCGAAACAATCGACCCAAGACGGGAGATAATAAATAACAGATGAGTGGCGAATGTTTACAAAGTTCCGTATATGCGCGCGCATTCTGACAGGAAAGAAAAGAAGGACCACATAAGCCAAATTGGCTAGTTACAGTAATTGGCTAGTAACACTAGTTACACTAACTAATAATAGACACTAATAGATTTTCAGTAATATAAGATTAAAAATACACTGAAATTGTTTTTCTCAACTATTATTTTCTCTGTTAGAGTAGACCAATTTTAGCGTCAGTGTTTCTTTATAATTTTTATTATCTATTGTCGTGGTCTGTTGTTTATATTTCTTTCCTGTGCATATGCGTCCATTGTTCTCGATGCAAAACCAAAACATTACGTTACGTCGCAACTTATCTATACATCCCTGTAGGGAAATACTTAAAACACAACGAGATCTTTCATTGACTCATTGAGTCGTTGAAGACACTAGTCTCTAGGCGTGTCAAAAAACCCACAAGAATTAACCCATCGTTACTCACAGCTACCATCTTTGACTCACAGACAGAAAGTCAGGTATTAAAAGATAGACCAGGCCTGTAGGAAATTCACAGGAATCGTTAGAAATATATATCATTTGCTTTTTTGGCCAAAATTTTTTTCGTGCATTCCTAACACGACATTAGCCCATGTGCCAGACAACAGGTATTGTTACTACAGAGATAAAGAAAAAAAAAATAAATATTTAAAAAAATAAACTTGAATAAGAACTATATATTCGAAAACAAACGAAAAAAAACAACCAACCAAATAACCAAACAAACAAATCAATCAAACAACTAACCAAAAAAAACAAACAACACTTGTGTTTTACCTGTAATTTGGCTTTTCTTTGCCCCAGGTTTTGCATGCACTCGCAGAAGAATATATCCTTTTTCGTCACAGGAGATACATGACATGCCTTGCGTTAAAAATCTTCTAGTAGTAATTGTTAACCATTTCATTCTATAATATAATTAAAGGATAATCTTGATGGTAACATATAAATGAAATAACTAGTTTGATTGTATAATTCAAAAAGTTTTGTCCAGGTGGAGGAGAGTGAGAAACATTCTCTCCATCACAGCGTTTAAAATTTAAAATGAATGATATGAAGTATCAAAAATATACACAGGAATATTATATACCTATTAAGAAATATAAAAAAAGATTAATATAAAAAAATTAATAGGAAGATATTTAATATTTTAATCTGCAAAAATTAAACATGTACATAGAAACAGGATATTGCTCTGAAAACTCACCTGCACTTCTACACTAACATAAAAAGAAAATATATATGAAGTTTTACACCACACAAGGAAATAAAAATTAGAAGATAACAACGTAATAATATTCAAATTTAAACAAAACATTATAATAAAATGGTGATAAAAAATATATTTTAATATCCTTATCATCTTATTAACCGAGTAAAAATATGAGAAGTTGGTCAATATCAATTGATCATAACATCACAGGGGCAAGACAAAAGTACAATGCTTGATATTTTACCATTACATCCAAGTTTATCTGCCAATAACACTTGTTCCAAAGACCCTCTTTTCTCTCAAAAATATCAAACACTTGTCTCGTTTACCTTTCATACAATTTTGCTAAAAAATGATGTAACCAATTAGTAGATATTGATAAAAAGCACTACAAAAAAAGTTGAATAATCACTCATTATTAAAAAAGTGTTCCATACATATAAAGTATTACACAAATACATTTATATTCATAAGATGTTGGCCAGTGTAAGCATTTATGATTTTTGTTACACAGTTTAACTGTAGTGCATTTAATGACACAAAATGATGTAAGCAAGCAAACATTTTTTACCATTTTAAAAACTAAACGTCTCTGGGTACTCAAATTTGTCTTCGAAAGTGGTACACTGCATAAGTTTACCTTAATTTACCTTAATTTGATTTAGTCAACGCTAAATTGGGAAATACTTCATGGAAGAGTCCATTTAGTCTCCGAATCCATATATCCATATCTGTATATCCACATACCTGTATATCCACATCTATATATCTGTACATCCACAAATCCATATCTGTATATCCACAAATCCATATCTGTATACCCACATATCCATATCTGTATATCCACATATCCACATATTTGTATATCCACTTATCCATATATATCGGTATATTCACAAATCTATATATCTGTATATCCACATATCCATATATCTGTATATCCACATATCTGTATATTTTTCCATTTAACAACTTTAGCATCAAACTGTTCTTTTTTTCTTTCTGGGAGATTAGTAATTAGATTCTTTGTGATCAGAAATAAAGTTGTACAAATTACTTAAGATTTTACCAGCTCCTTCTGTTGGCTTTGTTCTTACTTTGCCAATATCATCTTTCTGTTTGACTATCAGCACTAAGTTGTTACAGAAAGCCTTTTTTCCTAACATTAATTTTAGGATGTTTGAAGTTAGCTTTTTTATTGCATAAAAAACATCTATTATTCAATGCCAGGGAAAACTGACTGGTAAAGGTCTTTTGATTTACAGATGGCATATAAAAGTGTATTATTATTACTTATTCTCTACCATATGTTTTTTAATATAGGTTGAATCTCTGCATGACCAACAGTCTTTGTTACTTTCCATCCACATGCCCTATGCTTTCATCCATCACAATGAAGACCTTTCGATTCTCATTTACGCAGTTATCATCTTCTTCTCTATATCCTCCAATATTCCTTGCAATTTTAAAAGTGCGATCTGCACTAATGCGAATGGCTGGTACACAATCTTCCACGCCTTTTACGTATAACGACCTTCTGTCTTGAAATATGTCTAAAAACGTGCTTAAAATCTTATCTCTGCCAGGAAAAGAATAAAATCTCTCAAGATTAGTGTCATGACTTCGTTGATATATCAAGAAATGAAGGTCACTAAAACTTTTGGTTATCTGATTAAAATTGTTGCCATGGGTTAGTTGATCAAATACGTTATCAATGATGCGATTAGAAAATACAGTCTGTGGTATTTTTTATATGGAAATTACTTAGTTACTTTGTCATTCAACAGCTTCATTATATTAGAACTAAACAATAAAAATGAATGCAGTCCATTTAGTCTCTGAATTATATATTATGTACTATAATTTAGAGACTAAATGGACTCTTCCATGAAGTGCTTCCCTAAATTTGGCCTTTAATGTACTTTTTTATTTACTTATTTTTTTTAAATTTCAGCAACAAGATATAAGTCAAGTTTTAGAAGATAAGATTACTTCATAGTTAGAAATTTTTAATTTATTGGAATTTATTTTTAGGTTTCGATTTTTCACGAGAATGCAAAGAGCTTTTTAAAAAATTAAAATTTTTTATTATTTTATACCTCGGGTTTACTTTAATACCATAATGTACCTTATTTTTTAAAAAAGAAGGTAATAATATATGACTTATTGGTAGATACCAGTGTAACTGTTTCCGGCAAATATCTATAAACAATATGAAATTTAGAATTGCTTTAGTGTCATTTTAGCTTGGTTGCATGGCTTTATAACGTAACCTTATATTGCTGTGATTGGTATTCATAATAAATGTATATCCTAGGTATGACTTATGAAAATGAATGTTAAACCTTTAATGATGGAGATATTTTTATAGTGACCAAAGAAGTGTATATACCGCTATATCAATTAGCGAAAACTTTTAAATATGCTGTTCTGTTACAGTATAATTAGTATGCTACCTTCAAATTAAACAACTAATAAAGCGAAACACAGCATAACATAGCTGTGTTATATTTTGAATGCTAATATATATATTTATGGCTTTTATTCTCTGGTTGCATTGTGTTTTATATTTAAAATTTAGCTTTGTTAATAATACCATGTTTATTTAACGAAGGGTTTATAAAATAGCACGCCAAGGTATAGTTTAATTTACCTTCAGACAGCTATATTACAATGTATACAATCAAAATAAGCAGTGGAAACATTGATTCAATGTGGTTTCTAGCAGCATGTATAAGCGAGGGGGTTTCTGCATAAAAACACATGTTCCCTTCATCAATTTTTTTTATTGTTTTAAATTTATTGGAGGTGGTCACACATACTTGCTTCTCAGCACTAAAAAAAAGATGTGAATTTCGGCGCTTAAGTAGGATGTAATTGACGCCTAATTAGGAGGTGTAATTTTCCTGACTGTATATGTATGAAGATGTTAATCGTATAACAAAAAAATGGGATAAAAAGATCAAAAGTTTATGCAACACTTTTAAAAACGACCAATTAAAGCAATGACTATTAAGAAAGAAGACAAACAATCAAAAGCAAGTAAAAAACACTGACGAAGACAACAAATCACCTGCCAAAGTATATAGCTAATCTACCAACAACTAAAGATGACCCAATTCAAGTCGACAGAAGCAATGACGAAAGCTCAAAAAACTTAGAAAGCTTTTTCCATTGACAAGCAAACAAAAAAAACAACCCGAAAGTAATTAATTTGTCCAAGTTAAAATTAACCAATTCTCAGCTATCTTTACTTACAAAAGTTCACACCTACAACAAATGGAAACATAATGTCTATAAAGACAGATTAAAAGCACTCACTTGACGTTTATCAATCTGAAAACGATTTTGGGGCCAACCAAATCATGACGAATCATTATTAAAAAACAAATTTATTCGTGAAATATATACCTTATATATACCATTTTTCTGTAAAGAGTAGCTATTTTTTGGTCCTACTGTTTTGCATTTTGCATCGTGTTCTGTAGCTAAGTAACTTAATACTTCTTTTTTATATTTAGTTAAGACTTTGGTGGGCTTTCTCAAGATGAAATTGTTGAAATAAAATATGTTTATAGCTAGCTATAGCCAGCTAATCTTGAAATTGTTGAAATAAAAGATGTTTATAGCTAGCTATAGCCAGCTAATCTTGGCTAGATTGGCACAAGATTGGGTGCTATTTTATACAACTTATAAAGAAACACAAAATGATTGCTTTGTATATATTTAATGTATATAATAAAAAACCTAAATATGCACAACTTGAGATATTTTCTACTAGCGTGATAAACTAGAATGTTGAAACCGTTGACTCTGAATGACGTTTTATTTAATATATAGATGTCACATATTTGGCCCGAAAAACCTTAGGACCAAAAGTGACCCTTTGGACAATTTCGGACAGTTTAATACTTTCATCTACATCATCTGTAATGGCCTCAGAATCCAAAGTAATGTTTTTTATTTAGTTAGTAAACAAATTTTAAGCATACATTCAGGTTCTAAAGGCCGTTTTTTACATATTTCTCACATTTGGCCCAAAAAAAACCCTTTGGACAATTTCGGACAGACTAATATTTCATCTACATCATCTTTAATGGCCTTAGAATCCAAAGTAATGTTCTTTATTCAGTTAATAAACGAACTTTAAGCATACATTGAGGCTCTAAAGGTCGTTTTTCACATATTTCTCACATTTGGGCCAAAAAAAACCCTTTGGACAATTTCGGACAGACTAATATTTCATCTACATCATCTTTAATGGCCTTAGAATCCAAAGTAATGTTCTTTATTCAGTTAATAAACGAACTTTAAGCATACATTGAGGCTCTAAAGGTCGTTTTTCACATATTTCTCACATTTGGGCCAAAAAAACCCTTTGGATAATTTCGGACAGTAATAAAATTAAGTAATTTTCATTCCAGATATTTAACCTAATATTTCATCTACATCATCTTTAATGGCCTTAGAATCCAAAGTAATGTTCTTTATTCAGTTAATAAACGAACTTTAAGCATACATTGAGGCTCTAAAGGCCGTTTTTTACATATTTCTCACATTTGGCCCAAAAAAAACCCTTTGGACAATTTCGGACAGACTAATATTTCATCTACATCATCTTTAATGGCCTTAGAATCCAAAGTAATGTTCTTTATTCAGTTAATAAACGAACTTTAAGCATACATTGAGGCTCTAAAGGTCGTTTTTCACATATTTCTCACATTTGGGCCAAAAAAACCCTTTGGATAATTTCGGACAGTAATAAAATTAAGTAATTTTCATTCCAGATATTTAACCTAACCTGTGGACCATAAAAAAAATGTTTTCTTAACTCTATTCCAGAGATATTGTGGAAGACGTTCATCCAAATGATAATTTTTAAGACATTTTTAGACATTTTGGCCTAAATTTACCAATTTCGGACAGATGTCCAAAAAAAATATTTTTTTGATAATATGGACAATTTATCTGAGATTATTATCCTTTTTACAGAATATAAAAATCTTATTTCGTTCTTGAGATATCCTGTTTTAACTGAGAGGGTAAATCGAATTATTTTTTCGTAACATTTTTGTCCGCTACAAAACAGCCGTGTTAAAGTCAATGTTGATTCTTTTTGAAAGGGATTTTAATGATTTATCAAACTAAACCAAGTTAGTGTCATCAGCAAAGAGATGAACCAGGGAGTATTTCATTTCCACATGCAAATCATTGATGTAAATGAAAAACCAAAGGGGGCCTAGCAGAGATCTTTGAGGGAAACCATGCCTAATAAATTTGTACACAGAATTGAATCCATTAATTGAAACAAACTCTTGTCTATTAAGGGGAATTTCACGTATCCCATAATGAAAAAGTTTTTTCAAAATAATTTTATGATCAACATTGTCAAAAGCCTTCTGTAGATCAATGAGAAAACACCATAAGCAAACTGGCCAGTATCTAGAGCATCCAAAATGTTTCGGAGTGTATATTCTGCCGGTACCGGTGGAATAGTAACACGCGTTAGTCGAACGGTACCAGCAGGTTAAGGAAGAAAATTATTCTGCCAGCAGTAAATTTCCCGCCAAATCGCGTACGTCAACATCATTATGCATTATTGTAATGGCGGATGCGGTTAATGGTGTATTTACTGTTGGAGAGTTATGTAATAGATTTGAACGTTTTGAAACATTACACCATTTACATTTACATTACACCTCAACTAACCTTAACTATTCTGCTTACCTGGTGGTAAAAAAATTATGCTGGGTCTTCTGGCTAATTAAAATTGACTATCCAAAGAAAATAATAGAAAGAGAAATATTCAATGCAAAACTACTACAAGGCCAGTAGAAACGTGTTACCATTGATTGGTGACAACAAATTATGATAATTTTATATATAATACTATCAAACTAGCCTTTTAGAGGAGTAACATCACCATTAAATTGAACTTAAGGTTTAACGTATTGTATAGACATAGAAAAGCATACTTACAGTAAAAAACTCAGTAGTACCAGCTAGCTGGAGAAGACAGCTAGGCTACATACAGGAAGAGGGTGCCGATAAGCCGCAAACGTCCGCATATATACGGGCGAGTTCGGGCGACTTTTCGAATTAAATTGACGGTTGTCCGCCGAAACCGCCCGCACTTTCCCGAACACGCCCGAACTCGCCCGGAACATTCCCGAAATGCAACACCTTGTAACATAAACATGGCGGACGACAGTTGAAAGAATGCGTTTGAAGAGAAAGGAGTTAATAAAGTTTATATAATAAGTTATTTATCAAGTAAATCTTATCAAAAATCATAAAAAACAGTTCTTTTAAGAACTTCGCTACCACATAGTTAGTTCATTTTAATTTTTAAACTTTTTTAAATAATTCTTCGAGAGTCATTTGTGGTGAATCTTTTTTTTTTTCGGGCATTGTTCGGGACTATGCGGGTTTTTTCGGGCGAATACCTGAATATTTTTCAAAACGCCGAACTCGCCCGGAAACGCCCGCACTTTTTACGGCGTATGCGGCTTATCGGCACCCTCGTCATACAGGACAAAATGAGAAACAGAAAAAAAAAGCAATTTTACGCAAAAATCTCGCAACTCTCTCCATCTGAGAGGCTAAAAGTTCCACGCTTATTCGCGGAATTCCTGTTCATAATGGTACACTAAGCAGCGAATGATCTGCAAACAGGAACTAGAAACCACTTTCTCTAGTTTTTATTTACATAATAGATGAATGAGAGTTTTTGAAATGACGAAAAAATAAACTATTGAATTTTAAAAGGACTGAAAGGTTAGTTTTTCATGTATTGCTATACTTGTTTTACTTTTAACAAGTAGAAAATTAAAAAAGAGTTGACTGGATATTGAGAATAATCATTCATTTTTTTTGGTGTTGGCTAGCTAGTTGTTAGATATGGTGCAGTTTACCAACCAAAACGGATTTAAGTATGTAAATCTTACGTATATATTCACTTCACTTTTCTTTATTATCTTTTATAGCTACCACTTTTCTTTTATTACTTTTCTTAGCTATTGTTTTTAGATAGAAATTTTTGTGATGTAAAGATTTTATTTTATAGTTAGCTAGCACAGCCAGCTAAGGTATTTTTTATTGTATGTTTTTCAGAGTGTATTTTCAATACATCTAGCAAACTGACAGATGTAGCTACATTTTTACACATGTTAAAATTTGGAATAAGAAACATATAGCTAGAGTGGGTTCGACATATACCTTCAAAACTTGTTAACGACTACGATAAACAACTATCGCCTGGTCTTGATAAGTACAGGTATGTTCGTGCACCAATATGGCCATTTGTCACGTGTACGGCTCAAATAGACACTGGGTAAACAGAGAAAACAACAACTTAGCCAAAATCGCCCATTCGCGGCCATTTCGCCCTTAACCGGCCACCAATTATTTTTCCTAATAGACACTCTTTCTGGTCATCATAGTATAATCTGCAATAGAGGGATATGCCAACTGATAACACTCCCAAAATGCTTCACATTCATTTCCAGTCTCCTAAACCCTGTTAGCTCAGTTTGTGACCCACCCGGGGTCTATTTTTATCACGCGACCAACCATGTGGTTGTTTTATCACGATTAAAGATGAACAATGTCAAAGAAAACAATAATGACAGGTTGTTTATTACAGTATTTATTATTAAAATCAAACTTTACATTGTTTAAAGCATTAAAATCCACTTAAAATGTATGTGGCCGTATTAGGGCGCCATATTTTTTTTAATGTGGAAATTTCTTTGGTCTATTATTTCCAATCCTCTAGTGTGGATAAGGAACTGTTAACGAGGTGGTTAAAGGACAGCACCAAGTATATATGTAATTCACACAGAGTTGATTGAATTTTATCTATTCATACTTTTTATGAGAGTTCTAAGAATTTTCGAAAAAAATATTTTGTCAGCCATTTTTAATGTGCGCAGTCTGCGACAAGCTTCGAACCAACATTTTTTGACAAATAAAGTGGTTGAATTGATAGACTTTGGTTTTTTCTGACGCTAAAAGATTCTTAAGTGTTTCAAACAAGGAATTAACATAGCATTTTAATAAATAAATGAAGTTATACATAATTTATAATCCCTGGCCGTAATTGGGCGATGGCCGTATATGGGCGAACCCACTCTATATAATATAGCTATAGAACAATTTTTGTTGAAATTTTTGCACAGATTAATTTTTGGGGAATAGCAATATAGAGTGGCCGAAACTCACCAACAGCTTTTATAACCCACTGACTACCGATCCTGTTAAGTACAGGTATGTTTGTGCTGCATTGATTGCAGCCTTTTTTATAAGTGTGACATAAATTAGACACTGGGTATACAGCAAAAATAACAATATGGTCAAAATCACCCATCCCTGGTGACTTCGCCCTACAGTACCGTCTGCGTGTAACTTTACATGTACGCGATAGTTATCACCTTCGCATGAGCTTTCGGTAGCGTCAGAACTTTCGTTGTTATTGTTAACCTATTGTTAAATACATGAGCTATTTTTGCATGTTGAAAACAATAGAGTTCATGTCTTGTTCGCGAAATTTAATTAGCTCATGTGAACTGCGTGTGTCCCATTGTTGTATTTAATTGCTATAGTCGTCAAGAGATCATTGAAATAAAATAAAATTTAACAAAGATTTATTTATCTATTGTTTTTACTCACGAACGGCCATGTTAAACCATTTGTTTATAAATGTTATGTTTTCGCTGATGCTCGTGTTTTACGAAAGCGTGCGTGCATTTTAATTTTTTTTCACAAAAGCTAAATGTTCATATGTAACTCTTAAAAATTTTAGAACGCATTTTAAAAGTTTAAGAACAAAAAGCGGCGATAGAAATGCTTTTTTAGATCACATTTTAAAAGTTTAAGAACGAAGAACGGCGATAGAAAAACTTTTTTAGATCGCATTTTAAAAGTTTAAGAACGAAAAGCGGCGATAGAAACGCTTTTTTAGATCGCGTTTTAAAAATTTAAGAACGAAGAACGGCGATAGAAAAGCTTTTTTAGATCGCGTTTTCAAAATTTAAGAACGAAAAGCGGCGATAGAAATGCTTTTTTAGAACGCATTTTAAAAGTTTAAGAACGAAGAACGGCGATAGAAAAACTTTTTTAGATCGCATTTTAAAAGTTTAAGAACGAAAAGTGGTGATAGAAACGCTTTTTTAGATCGCGTTTTAAAAATTTAAGAACGAAGAACGGCGATAGAAAAGCTTTTTTAGATCGCGTTTTTAAAATTTAAGAACGAAAAGCGGCGATAGAAATGCTTTTTTAGATCGCATTTTAAAAGTTTAAGAACGAAAAGCGGCGATAGAAACGCTTTTTTAGATCACATTTTAAAAGTTTAAGAACGAAAAGCGGCGATAGAAAAACTTTTTTAGATCGCATTTTAAAAGTTTAAGAACGAAAAGCGGCGATAGAAACGCTTTTTTAGATCACATTTTAAAAGTTTAAGAACGAAAAGCGGTGATAGAAACGCTTTTTTAGATCACATTTTAAAAGTTTAAGAACGAAAAGCGGCGATAGAAACGCTTTTTTTAGATCGCGTTTTAAAATTTAAGAACGAAGAACGGCGATAGAAAAGCTTTTTCAGATGGCGTGTTTAGATCTGTCAAGAACGTCAAAAGTTAGATTTCTTCGGTATTGAAATTTAATTTGTTTTCGAAATCTTATCGTGAAGGGAAAAGTCCTGAAAGTAGGGTTTTTCCGTTTGCGCTGTTAAACGTTGCTTTTTATAAGAATACCTTTTAAAAGTTTTGCATGTTAAAAAATGTGCTTCGATGATAAAGAATTATTACTAAAAGTTTTAAAAAGTAGCAACATTAGTTTTTTTTAAATATTAAGTGTTATGTTCGTTCTTTTTTCTAAAATAATATATTTCAATAGCCTTCATGATCTTTAACACTTTTAAACAATAACATGCATGTTACATGTGACAACAAAAGGATTCATCAAATCTTATTGTTATGACTCGCGCACGACGATAACAATAGAAAGCAATTAAGTTCGTGTGTAAACAAAAGATATGTGAAGGTTCTTTATGTAGACATGAGATCGTTACATGAGGTCGTAAAACTCGCGTACATGTAAAGTTACATGCAGGCGGTACTGTAATTCGGCCACCCAATATTTTGCTTAATATGCATCTTACTTTGGTCATCCATAGCATTATTTGCAGCTTTTATGGATAATCGATCTTTATAACGTTTCTGAGATATACTCCATCTTCAGGTCAATATCTAAAAACAAAAAATAAAAACAGTTAAACTGTCTGCTAAAAATATAAATACACAGCTAAAAAATATTTACATACATCATCACTCCATAGTCACTACATATTCTGTACAAGTACAATTCTCACAAATACAAAATTGTATCATAATATATAATTGGTTGTCCCAAAAAACATCCAAAAATTAAGGTAATTATATTTTTATTGTTAGCGTGCGGCTTTTGTATTCATCCCTAGTGTTTATTGACGGTTTTATTCGTTTCATATAGAGAGCCTTATTGTTTCCAAAAACCAGGTCAAACACTCTTCACACTGAATCCAAACATCCCCTTCCACAAATATTTTGCCGTATTTACTACAAATAAAATTATCATCTCATCATCTAATCTAAGGAGCTCGTCTCTTCTTCATCCAACTCCATAAACAATCTTTTTTTTTAGGTAACTTGATTTTCATTTTGCTACTAAAGCGGATTTAGATTTGCTAGCCGCTTATTTTTGTTATTCGCTTTTGTCCGTTAGCTTCCTTAGGCGATTTTTGTCGTTGTGTTGTATCTTTAAATTTTAATAGTCATCACTAGTTTTTTTCTTTTTTTTTCTTTCCATCTCCGGGTAACACAATATTGCCCTGGGGGAGGAAGGGAAACTGTCCATTCAGAGTTTTTCTTTGACTTTTAACCAACCTTGGTGAAGGACTTTCCAAGCTTATCGTCAGGGATGTCAAAGTCTTCCATAACGTTCTATATTAATCAGAGCTTGTTCAACAGGATGCATTTTTGGGGTACTAGCCTGTGTTGGTTGTAAAGTAGTATTTAATCCGCCAGGAAGAGTTGTGCTACTTTGCAGTAGTTACTAACATGGGTCATATTTGTCACCCCAGACGGATTATTCGTCCAACATGCACTGCTAAAACAGGGCAAGGAAGCATCAATTTTCTTTATGAGTGTTTTTGAAATCTGGTTCTACATCCAAATAGACATTTGCAGGTCTATGTCAATGTCATGGTTTACATTAAGCCTGTTTACAGGTCATTTTCAGTAGAATATTTCACCGTGTCGTTATGGCATGACACGTCAAAAGCCAAAACACCCTTTGAAAATACCCTTTTTGTTATTGCAACGCCTCAGTTGGTTGAAGTGCATTAGAGGTATGTAGAGTTAGGCGGAACAACAAGATGTGATTTTTTTGGCAAAATAGATTTGTGTGGTAATTAATGTGTGATGCAAGGGCCATCAACAAGCAACACGACTGGTATTAATGAAAAATGCTTTTTACAAGAGGATTGCTGAGCCACCTGAAAAACTGCATGGTTTCCATCCATCCATTTTTGGTGAATCCAACAAAAATTTTTTTTGGAAAACCAATGCTGAATTCAGGATTAAAATTGGGAAGGTGACTGCAGGTGCAACTACAGCATACCCAGCTTGTTTGTTGTGCTGGGTATATGGATTCTTAATTTAGTGTTGTCCCTGGTAGATGGAGGTTTTTGTGTGTGCTTGTTTGCTTTCCTTTTTATTATTTGTTTATTTTGTATTTTTATAAGTAAAAAGTTTTGTATTTTTATTTAGCATTTATGGACTAACATGTATTGTATGTTGTATCAATTAATTTGTTCGTTTGAACCAATAGTGTTCAATTGTTTGCCCATGTAAAAAAATAGTCCTTTCCAACAACCCCCCCCCCCCCTAACTGTGCCAGGTGCCGGGACATAGTTCATAGACAAGGTATAGTAAAAACACAAGTGCGAAAATGGGTGTTCTTCGCCCACGACAATTAACATAAGGCAAAACATGATGTTCAGATCCATCTAAGTGTATTTATCTTAATCCCATCATTGTTGACTGGGTTCTCCATGGAAACTATACATTTTTGTCATTTACATTTAATTTGATAATATCCATAGAAACGGTCTGTGATATAAAAATATTTCACAAGGGTTTTAAATGCATCCACCTTGTTCATACATGGCTGTTTTTTTCTTAATAACACCCCTCCTCCCCCTCCCAATGTCTGTGCAGACTCAAATTGTGATATTTAGTATAATAGGTTCTAAAAATTCCATATGTAAAACAACTAAGAATTCTTTATTTAAAACGACTTGTATAATGATCTCTTCTCTCTAATAACACAACTAAATTAACAAGAAATACAAAAACATTCTGTCTATCTGCTTTTGTCTCCATTTTTGCTAACACTCTTTCCCCTAAGGTGTGGACGGCCTTTAATGATCCCAAGGACAAAGTTGATATCATATAATTGCAACTTTTTCTGCATAATTTATTTATATTATGTTTATTATATTATTTTATTATATTTTTTATTTCACAGATTTATGGCTTTCAAGTTGGTAACTAAAATAAGGATTTTTCCAAAGATATTTTATTAGTCAGCAAAAACAATTGAAGCTAAACACAGTTTCCGTGTATATTTAAATAAAGAGAGGATAGTATTTTCACAATATTGTATTTTGACGTTAATTCTCCGTTAATCAAACAGGAAATTTTTATATGCAATTAGAGAAAGTTGGACACAGGTTATGTCACAACTTTAATAATAGTAAGTTATTAAAAGGTTTTAATAGATGATAAATGTTATTATTACTATTATGTTATTTTAGATTGTATATATTATTATGTTAGCCAAAAATTTTTTTCAAACATGTTGAGTTGTTAAAATAGCAGAACACTAATATATATTTTATCGACTACTATCTACTATCAACGTTTTAAAATGTCATGATTATGAAAAGTTTTATATATATATATATATATATTTACAATTCTTATAAGAAATAATAATACAAAATAACAAAGGGTCCTTCATAATAAATACAGTAAAAACTACATGAAAATCCAATGCATTGGGAAAACTGTCTAAAACTCATACAAGGTGGTATATAAAACGTAGTAGTATTTTTAACAATGCTTACTGCTGGGTGTTTTAATCTTTATAAAAAAAGTTGTAGGTGGCGTTGTTAACTAAACTTTAAAACTATTTGTGGAACAAACAATATTTGTAAATTAAATTATGGAAAGTTCAATGACAGCTAATAATCACAACGCTAACAATGGCTCTTAACAAAATTGTAAAATCGTTACTTTTATACTTTTATAACAAACGTTATGACCACACACTCCGAGGTTAATAATAATATTGGTTTTATAGTGAAGAATTTAATCAACAAAGACCCTATTCAAAGCAAACCTGTATATCCTAGCTAATCCACTGACTCCTGAGCCAGATAAAGGACTAATTAGACTAAGTATCATAAAAACAGTCCTTTTGTATTAGTAACCACGAACTATAGAAGTATTCTTATAGCATCACTGCCAGCATGAGTTGGAGTCTGATTTTGATTAGTAAAGTATGTTTTGTCTAATCTAAAAAAGCTTTAACTTTTATGAACCTGCTTGTCTAAGAAAAACAAATTGCTGACTGGTGGGCTCTCGTTATTGAAGCTAGGAAAGTTTTTTCAGACCATCTGTTAGCAAATTATTTGGTAAATAATAAAGGTATAAATGTGTAATTTAATAATTTAAATACCCATATTCTCCCTCTGTGTCAATATATATATTGTTTTTATGCCAAATAGATTAACAAATAATTATTCTAGTTGCTAAAACCCGTGGAAAAATGAACTTCTGCAAAAAAAATGAAAAATATCTGTTGTTTGAATCTTGATGCTGCTATGATCTATTGATACACCAAAAATATCTTTTTTTATTATTTTTTTGTCTGTTACCTCTATTGTGTATAGAGCTTAAAACACTGAACAAAGACATCTATAAGAACATGTGCTTTTGTCATTAACCTGCTGTTCCAAAACGGATGTGTTGATTCAGCTTAAAAAAATCGGTCCAATTTTGGTGCCAGATGATCCCTAGTTACCCACACAGGAGATGACGCCAGTTGTTTCCATTCGTTTCCAAGTTATGATGCCTCAAACTTATAATGTTGTGATTTGTCAATTACTTTTTAAGAATTAAGTGGTCTATTATTATAATAAATAAACCTTCCGTCTTGCTTGTTACACATGCACATATCTTATATATTAAAAGGGTTGTATTTTTTTAAATTTTATGTGACTGAATTATTTTTAGCATGGTAAATCAGATCACACCTGATCTTCAGGTTCGAAGCCTACCATACAGGGCGCTACGTCAGTTGGCAGAACTGCTTGATATACCTGGTCCACATGACTGGAAAAGCCTAATCAGTGAACTTCCAAGTGGTGCCTACACACGTGGCCAGGTAATTTTTATTTAATTACAGTGCTGTTCCTACCTGGAATTTATTATTTTTGCAACTTCAGTAGCAAAATAATATCAATTCTAGCATATAGAAAAAGGGATAACTATTCCAGCGTTGTTGCAGTAACATTTTCTACTGTTTTGAAACTTCATCTAGACTGGGTCTAACTTTACATGCTTCTTGTTATCACTGTGTTACATTTTAAGGTTGAAATTTTTTTTCATAGATTGCACGATTTGAAAAAGAAAATTACAGACCAGGGGGCAGCGCAGCAATGGCATTATTAACAGATTTTGGTCATCAGTTAATGACGGTTGGAGAACTGGCAGCGTACCTTGAATTAATAGATCACCAAGAAGCGTTGTTGATTGTGAAGCCTCATGGTAGGTGTACATGGTCATAAATTTGAGAATTTATATATACCATTGTTATGAAATCGTGTAAGACATAAATAATACACGCAGTTACTAGTTCTTCCACAGTACAAAGTATTTAAAAGAAGAATGTTTTTGACCTAAACACGAAAGTTAGGACTTAAGAAATTTAAAAAAAGGCTTAATCATGAAAGTTTATTCCCTCAAAATATATTGAAATAGGCTATTCACAAAATTTTAATTCTTGTAGACTTCTTTAACGATTCCTTCAAAGGAAAACAAAATTTAATATAAATATCCATTTTTGTATGTGGAGGAATGTTCATAATTTTAATTTAACTTTAATTTTCATCTGACTATGATTATAAGTAATTATATGAAATCGAAGAAATAAATAAAAAGAGGCATTGGTTATAGTTCATACAGAAATGTAAGGATTAACAGTGGATTTAGACGGATAACAAAATTGTTTTATGGAATAGTACTAAAATGTTTTTAATATATTCCTATATTAACAGGTTAGTTTTGTTTTAACTGTTCCATATTGACTATTTTAAGAAATAATAATTCCTAAAACATGTTGCATGATGTTACTTTTGACATAGGTGGTAAAGTAAATCATATTTTAGGAAGTACAAAATTCATTGATTTTGATTTTGATTTTCTTTGGTTTTAACTTTTGATTCCCTATATAAACTAGGGAACTAAAAAAAGTTACTATATATTTTGTTATCCATGTAAACTCCACATAAGGATAAATTTCTACAACAACAACATAAAAGTAAAACATTTTTTCAGTCAATGTTTTTACGAAAAACCTTTGGGCTGTTTTACACAACCTTTAAGGGTTGCCATCTCTACCTATTGTACAACCCTTTATCATAATTTTATTGTTTTCAAGAACCAGTGACAATTACCAAACAGCCATCTCCAGTTATTGTTCAAGAATCACAAGACACTTGTATTTCATGTGAGGCAACAGGCTTTCCTCGCCCACGTTATCAATGGTATAAATATCAAAATCCACTTACTGGAAAATGTACGCCGGTACTGAAATTTAAAGATGTCACTATAGACGCCAGTGGTGACTACTATTGTAAAATCACAAATCCTATTGGTTCCGAATATACTGAGGTTGTAAACGTACAAGTTACACCATTGATTGCACCGATTAGTAAGTAATTTTTTCTTAAATATAATACAACTAGTTGTTAACCTGTGGAAAAATCCACAGGGTCACTTGTCTTTATATTAAATGCTATTTCTAACAGACAACTAGACATAATACGGCTATTATTAAAGAGATAAAAAAAACCATGTTTTCACACTCATCCAACAACAGATTCTTCAGCAACATACTGACTAATCAACCATACATGCAGGTTCTAAAGTACACACACAGTAGTACATCAAACTTGTTTAAATAACAATTATACAAGAATATTTTGTCACATATTAAAACCAGATTATAAATTGGTAGTTTAACTAATTATTTAGACTAGTTAAATGTTAGTATAACTAATCTTAAAATAACTAATGTACTCAAGTGACGTACGCTTTTCAATTTGTAATGTAGACATAAACAACTCTTTGGTTTTAACTAATCATACCAAATCTCAGTGTGACTTTTGCTATTTATGGTAACATTAAGATAGTAACTTGCATATACATGTATTATTTAATTTTTAGTTAATGGGACTACTGGCCCTGAAGATGTTTATGCAAGAACCTTTTCTGGTATGAATATTCAGGATCCTAACGGTAAGAGTTTTTTTTATATATAATCGTTAAGCAAACTATGAATAAATTCATAACTAAAGCTAAATGAAATATATTTTATTACAATCTTTTTTATATTCTTTGTTTATAAACCAATTTTCACCTACTGTTAACATGCCACTGTTGTTTTAATATTTGTGTCATGTTGTTTGCATTTATGGTCACAGTGAGCTAAAGTAAAAGACTACTGTACAATCTATCTTAAATATCTTGTGTACAACCAATCATGATATTAGTAAGGCGACAAAAGTTTGTTGACTAAATCAAAGACTTACACTCTTCACAGCATGACTGAATAAAAAATCATCAAACAGTTTTGTATTTTCACAGTAGTTTTGGATAAACTCCAGGAAATAAGGTTGACATCTTGGTTTGCGAGTTTTTGCACTTGACTACCTCAATTTCTACGTTTTAAAAAATTTGCTAATCTTAAATATCCTTTAAGACGTTGCAGAATAAACTTCCGTAGTATTGAACACACAAATTAAAATAAAATGTTATCGATTCTTTTTATTGTTGTTTTTTTCTTACATAATTATCAATTACTAAGTGCTTTGAGCTATGACCTTGTTATACCGAGCAATGAAACAAACTGGCATCTCTTTGTTTGTTTTTACTCTTACTCTAAATATTAATGTACATTTAGGGTTTCCAGAGGAGACAGTGATAATGTACGTTGGACAATACTTTGTTCTGTCATGCGACACAGATGCACAAAGCTATCAGTGGTATAAAAATAGCTACCCAATTGCAAGTGCGACGAATCGTAATCTACTCTTTAACGAGTTTCAACTTGCTGATGAAGGACATTATTCATGTAAGGTGAATGTGAACGGAAAAGAAATTGTCACTCGTCTTGCACAATTAAAAATTGGTATGTATGTTTGATATAAGGATTGACACACATCTCCTCAAACTTATCAATCCTCTCGGTTTGGACAAGTCTCCTTAAAACTCTTAAAATCTTCTCTAAAAGTAGATTTTTTAACAATTTTTTTTACAAATCTTCCCAATTTCAGTTAAGCATTCTAGTTCAGCCTATTACATGTTTAAACTTTAATTTTTAAAATGCATAGAAATGCTACATGGGCCCATCCATAATTTGTTCTTCACTTATGGCATATCCCTTTAAAATCATCTCATATATTCTTAACTTCTCACAAAAAATATGAATATCTTCTCAAAATATTTTATGAAAAACGCCCCTGTTGTTAAGAAAAGGTTGAAAATTCTCATCAAAAGTCGTCCATTACATTATGACAGTGACTTACCTAGGCCGTTACTTCCCTTTAGTATATCTTGGAATATCTGACAAATATAGTATGAACACAGAAATAAGCTTCTACGTTTTACTATTTTAGCATATACTGCAGTATATGCTAAAATAGCAGAGGCTATCTGTAAAAGATGTTTTGTTTCTCGTCTGTCAGTGAGAAAAAAATCAGAACCTGAAGGTTGAAGTAACTTACTTACCAGTTTCTTAGAAAAACTTTAAAGAGCTTTAGTAAACTTTGGTAGAATCTAAAAATCTCATTTTTAAAATTTATAATCATTGAGAAGCAAGAAATCTGGACTTTCCCATAATACGGTGTAAAACTGCTGGTAAACCTTCGCACAAAGCCTAATCTGCTAAAAAGAAATTGTCTTAAACAATCAATCAAGTATTTAATCCTCTCAGTACTTTAAAAACAATTTCATAGTTAGTGGCAAAAAGTCTTGACTTTCATTTATTCTGCTTATATACATTTGGGCATTTTTCAATGTTTTTCCGTTATCATTTTGTACACATCAATTATCATTTGTACATATCTGTTTTTTTATTTCATCAAGGTAACCCACCTCTACCTATGCCTCCACCAAACAACAAACTTGTAAATCAAGAATTTGGTAAGTTTCTGGTGTGCTATTTCATCAGTAGTCTTTTTTCATGCATGTCATTCATGTTTGAGTTGACTCGAATGACATTCTGTTTATTTGTTATATTTTTGCTCTTCTACTTCTACCTCTTTGTATTTTTAGCTACTGCTAAATTAGCTTTAGTTATTGCAAATCAAAAATATCAATTTCCACGAAATGAATCAGAAATATTAGTTCATCCCATCGACGATGCAAAACTTTTGTCTGCTACGCTAGAAAAAATTGGATTCAAAGTCACCTGTTTGGTAAATTTAACGAAAAAAGAAATGGAAGCCGCAATACAGGGTTTCTGTAAGTTACTGGAATGTACAAAAGGCGTATACTCGTTGTTCTATTTTTGTGGTCATGGTTTTGAGGATCATGGGAAGACGTTTCTAGTTCCCATTGATGCAACAAACAAATGGACTTCAGATGTTGCTTTGTCAGCAGAATATGTTTTATCAGAAATCCAGCATTGCAGAGCCACAAAACTTGATGTTGTTCTACTGGATGTGTGTCGGATCAAGTAAGTCTGTCTTTTGTGCAATGTTCATGTTCAAACCAACAAATGGCAGGTTTGATTCATTTTTTTTTTTTTTTGTTCAATAAAAAAAACAAAAAATAGAAATGATTTTATGTAAAAAATTATCTCTATGCAAACCAACCGTAATTTTTGTGAAGCCTGTAGAAATCATATGAGTAAATTAACCATGTGTTATTTAAATATATCTGTCCTCTGCATGGAACTGTTGCATCATTGTGTATTATAGATCTGGCGGTGACCAAATGTCAAATGGATTGAGAGCATTTGATCCCCCTTTTTTGGCTGGAGCCCAATGTGTGTTTGGATATGCAACGTAAGTTTTACGGTTCATGTAATTGAATTTTTCCATAAGCCCTGCGTTCTTTTGATGAAAACACGTTTGTTTGTTTTTATAAGAAACTTGGTGAAGGGTCTTGTTCTAAAAGTTTCTTATTCGATTTCTTTTTTTTTGTTGTTACAAAAATATCCAATGAATGATAATTTGATGTTTTCAAAAATATTTTGTAGTTTTATTTTTATATTCATTCCTTTTGTTTTAACTTGAAAAATGAAAACATCTTAAATATAATAGCTTCATTTAAATTTAAATTTTTCTTTTAAAACAATAACAATTTCCTCAAATAAGAAGTCAAATATGGAAAAAGTTTTATATTTAAAAAATAGTCATAACAATGTAGTTGTAGAAGTTTCTTATTTTTTTTAAGTTCTACATGTAGATTTCTTATAAAAATATTTTTTTATGAAAAAACGTGTACGACGTATGCTACATTATCAATATTCATTTTTTATCCCTACTAAAAATATACACCTCTTTATGCTGCTACTTAAATATAGTTTTTGGAGGAATAAGGAATTAGTAGAAAATGTTTACAAGATAAGATGTTTCAATATTCTTCATACAGGTGTCCACAATCACAGGCTTTCGAAAAACGTCGTGATACAAATGGTATATACATGAAACATTTGGCGCGTCATTTGACTGAGAATATTGAAATAGAAAAATTGCTACATAAAGTCGGTATTGGTAAGTCCTAATCTTCCTATCATTTATTCTATAGAACTTCAATATTTTGGTAAAATATAAAAAAACATCACCTTTCGTTTTGCTGTCAAACAGAAAAACTTATACAGGAAAGCAGATATTCACCTAAGATAAGTTAAATTGCAGCGTAGTTTATCACTCACTGTTAAAAAAGGGTGGCACTTTGTGCTTTCTTACATTTGATTGCATGTAGCTGGAGTGATGAGGCTTGGTAGTTGCCTAAATTGTACATGTTCGAAAATTTAATCGTTGACAAAACATGTTGCTGACCTGGCCAAAGGGAACAAACATAAACCAGGTTGGGCAACATTAGAAAACGCATTGTAGGCATGTTTTGAGGCTAATATAAGAGTTTTCATAAGCATACTGAGGTTGATAGAAAATACACTATGCTTATAAATCCCACTAAATTTGAATAATACATTCTAGCTGTTCGCGAAGAAGCAGAACGTCATCGGATCACAAACACAATGTCTCCTACCTACAAATCAACGACAACAAAAGTGTTTAGCTTGTGTGATAACATTCTTCCTCCAGCTGGCTTTCTGGATGAACGTGACCCTACTATTGAATGGTTTGACTACCACAGTAAGTGACGATTCTCCTTTATTTCTTACAAAATGCTACCTTTACCTTTACCTATATTTACCACCTAGTGTTTAAATAAAACCGATTTTCAATTCGAAGTTTTGCCTTTCAGTTATTTTGTCGAGGTATTGCCAGTTTCGCCCCGTTTTAGCTTTTCTTTCGTCCAAAAAATACCGCATCAATTCTCTGGAAGACGAGTCAGCCTTACGAAAATGCGTTTCACTTAATGACCCTTGAGGAACATACGTGGCCAAAAAGGCGCTTGAAATAGCGCATGTTATTCAGTTATTTGGTTAGGCGTCGAGCAGCAAAATGTCATATTTTGCCTATACTTTTCCTAGCAACGGGTAACCCATGGAACCAACCAATGAAATTTTTGACTTAATTTTGTCGTACTGTCACATACTATGATATCCTCATCAAGTATCTTCAGAAAAGACAATTCTCTGCGATATAGTTTTTTCCTAGGGGAACCGCCTTAACGTCCTTGGGGATTCCTCCGACTGTAACTATGTTATATTACCGTTAGAGATACGTATAGCATTGCTACGTTTTGCATTGCGACGTATAGCATTGCTTTAACTTGCTTACAACACAAGCCGATTAGCGGTCAGTAGATGGCATCAAATGGACTGACAACACTATATTTAAAGTGCGCGCCAGATTGGCGACTCGAACCTAAAACCTTATGAGTACAAGCCAAATGCGCTACCACTACACCATCTCCGCCTGCAACATAAGCAACACTGACTTTAGGGGAGGGGATGGCATTAAAAAAAGATTTACAAAAAATATTGAAAGAGACCAAGTTTCCCTTTTTATCATATTTTGCCTCTTTAATTTGGGTATTAGCTGAAGAACAAAATAATCACATTCGGCTGTCTTACTGCTCGTTTGTAAGAAGTATTTTCCTCTCATGCTGTTTTCGCTTGTTGCTAGGGTTACCGTCCAGCCAATCAATTTCATTCGAACATGGCGTTGAAATTGAGATGAGATTTCTGCCAGTGTGTTCGAATATATGCAATGTTGTAATTCACGTAGCTAGCATGGGCGAAACCACGTGTTGTGATGCCAAAATCCTTGAAGTGTGCGAGGTAAGTTACATTTTAAAGGAAATTGTAATAGACGAAATAACCTACCCCCGCTGAATAAGCGCCGTGAGTTTATTTTTTTTATCAAGGAATGACTGATTAAGAACCATCTTTAAACAAAAAGGGGTGTTTATTCGGACCCAGAGTAACTACATATTTTGCTAGGAAGTTATGGCAAAATTTGGTCTTTAATAAATTTGAATCAGAAAAGTTCGGTTAAAATTGAGAGTATTTTTCAATTATTTTTTTTTATGTATTACGCTATTTCAAAATTGAAAAATCAAAGAAAAAATAAAACTTTTTTTTTATTTATTTATTACAAACTGAACAAGCCTCTAAGGACGGGTTATCACGTCATTTAAGAGATTCCAACAAGAAGGAACAGTAGTTCTTTGTTTTTTTACCTATCGTTTTGTTATATGTGAGCGTCAGTTCTATTTTCTTCATTCGTTCAGGACTTAGAAGCACCATTTGATTCAATGAACAGGGAAATTTCTGTATTACCAGTAAGTTTTTTTATGTTTTTAATTGCTTAAATATTTTTTTGCCATGAGACTATTTAATATTGTGGCCTTTGATTCATCAGGGCATGCCTGAGACAATGTTTGGAGCACGTGTTTAAGAACTGTTCCTAATAGAAATCCATAACTAAATATTGTTTTCTTCTCAAAACCGATCATTTGAAAGCTGGTAATTTGCCTAAAAGGGATTAACCATTGAAAGGCATAAGGAATTAGATGATTTTCAGGGAATAAAAGGATTTAGTGTTCTAGTTACTAGTGGTTTTTAATTAGTTAAGTCAGGAATAAGGTAAAAAAATATATAAATACAGGTTAAATATCTCATTTATAAAACAAACACAATGGGCAATCTTGTTTTTTGTGAAAGTCATGATACATTTCTGTTTACAAGGACCATTTTACCCTTGCTCCCTTTTCCCCAAGATTTTACCTGCAAGTATGTTGAAGCCATTCTTTCATTTCATTTAAGCTAAGGCAAATGTTCTTTTTAGCCTCAGCTTTAAAGAAGTTGCTAAGCGTAATATTCAAATTTTACGAGATTTTGCCATGTCACTTGCTATCTTTGTGTTTTTATGTTTTTATCCATTAGAAAAAAGATTTTCATTCTTTAAAAGAACTGTTTTCTAGGTCATTTGTTAAATTATTCAGATTAAAGCCTCAGGGCTTAGTGTTTGCCTAGTTTTTAAGTCAAATCTCAGCCTCAATCTTTAACAACTCTTTAAAGTAACACAGTAAATTAATGTAACTTGGTGTAAACTGAGCCCTTCGATAATTTAAATCTTCTTTGTCGTTTAGGAATATTTTTCAAAGAGTCTACCCTTCGACAGTAAAGAAACATCTATGGAATCTGAAAGACCATCAGGAATTGAAAGATGGACGCAAGTATCTGGTTTACAAAAACTTACTGTATGTTTATTTATTTATTTATTTATTTTTATCAACTTCCCGGCATAGCTTTAGATTTGAAACACAAAAAGACACAGCTTAAAGCTTGGATTTGGTAGATACGAAATAACTAAGGTACCTTAAGGGGTGAAAATTTCTCCAATTTTTTTCGCGAAAATTAGCGATTAGTTATTCGAATTAAATCAACATTACTCTTCGGTAGAGTGCTTTTCCGGTTTTGGGATTGAAGCATTAAACAACTATTCCTATCGCTAGACAAAAATTATTTCTATATATATTTTTAACAGGGACCTTTCGCTGTTACTATGAAAATTGAATACATACACGGCGACCCGCATGAAATCAAACACAGTTTCAAGAAACAAATCTTCAGAAACGATGAGTTTGGTATCGTTTCATTCTTCAACACTTTTTGATTTGGTATGATTTTTTGATGGGGTAAATGGTTTCTATTCACTGAAAGGAAGATGCTTTCCACTCGAAAGAATTTTCGCGTCGAATCTATCGAGGTGACTGAGAGTAAAGCCATATACACATAAACATTTCTATTCAAAGAAAAACTACTACCTCAAGCACATAAATTGCTGTGAACATAAATTATTATCGCATAAATTATTGCAAACATAAATTATTGTTGCATAAATTATTGCAAACATAAATTATTGTCGCATGAATTATTGCGAATATAAATTATTGTCGCATAATTTATTGCGAACATAAATTATTGTCGCATAAATTGTTGTGAACATAAATTATTGTCGCATAAATTATTGCGAACATAAATTATTGTTGCATAAATTATTGCGAATGTAAATTAATGCGGTTTTTGCTCAAAATCTTCGTGAACCACAATAATTAATGTCGCAAAATGTAAAAAAATAGTAATCCATACGAACAAATTTAAATGTTAACTGTAGATTATTTAAGTTTAATGGGATAAAAAAACTCGTATCTATCGAAACGGTAAAAATTCTTTACATAAAATGCAGGGGTACTCATAAAAAAACATTTTTATTGAGAAAAAATGTCTGTAAATGTCAATAAAAATTAATAAAATAGCAATAATTTATGCCACAAAATCATAAAATTATTGTCAAATCGCAATAATTTATGTCACAAAATGTATTGTTAGCATTGAAACCGTAATAATTTATGTCGCAAAATCAATTTATTTTGCTCCTTTAAATCGCATCACTTTATGTCGCAATAGTTTTTGTCTGCAACAGTTTTTGTCCTTAAGGTATCAATCGTCCAGTATTATTAAAATGCATTCTAGGATACTTTCTTGTTATTATTTAAATGTGTTTTTTGGCCGTGATTCATGATGTTTTAATTAGGACTCTCCGATAACAATTAATTGGTCAATCAGCTCTCTTTTGTTCTGAAATGAATTTTGGAATTTGTGGGTTTTTTTTACCAAAAAGAAAAATGAGTAGTACATATATGTTACTTGTTGTTTTGTTAACCTAGTAAGTCTCTATGTAATATGTAGTTTCGACAGCTACAATATATTGTACATAATATTGTACAATTACTTGTAGGAACTTTTGTACAATTCTGTACGATTACAAGAAGAAGGATATAAATAGTTCACAAGTTTGTTTAAAGCTTACTTCCCGAAAAACAATCGGTTGATCGGTTCTCAAGATTTTTAAAGTTTTTATAATGATGCTAATTAATGGCATGATATCATGCATTAGAAAAAATGAGGTGCTGTTTTAAGGAGTTACCAAGGTATGTGGTGATGTAAATATGTTTTCACATGTCCGGTTTGATATTTTGAACATATTTACATGATTATTAATACTTAGTTACCCTCATTATCCTTTACACCAGCAATTTTGTTTCTTATTATGCCATTATTCCGCATAACAAGCTCATCTTTCAACACTTACATCTCGGAAACCAATGAAGATTTTTCAAAAAAATAAAAAAGATTCATAGACAACTTTTCAAGTTCTTTTATATGAAATCAACTTTCTTTTTTCGCAGGAGGTAAGCTTTAAATGCAGAAAGAACAAAAGTAGGTGCGAAAAATACATTGTATGTCGTTGGTACATCTGTACAATATCTTGTACAAATATATACAATTGTTTACAATTAATTGTGTACAATATATTGTAGCAGTGGGAACTAACCTTAAGTATTTTGTCATATTGTCAGCATTTTATGTACATCAATATATTTTGTAAATATTAATTTTAATCGCACCGTAGTTACTCTGTCAACACGCTTTTAAAAGCAACTCTATTTTTTATTTCAGCCTCATTTCCTATGGGTTAAATTTTGATTTTAGCAGCCTCAGTTTTGTTTTCAGCTTAAAAGTTGCTAAATCTAATATTCATTTTTCACAAGATTGTGCTTTAATGTTATTATTTCTTACAAAAACAAAATACTTTTCATTCTAAAGGACTGTTTTGTAATTTGCTTGTTAGACTATTTGATTAGCGTTTTGTTGGTTTTTGACCACAAGTGCCAGCCTCAGTCCTTAGCAACTCGGTTTCTTAAAAAAATCATCTATCGCCCTGCTTATCATTTTTTCTATTTTAGTTGAAACTTATTTGGGTAGTAGAGTCAATTGAAACAGAACACATATAACGTACACTATATATTAATATTAAAGGTATTACTTCCACACTTTCAAAGTTTTGGTTTTTGCATTCACGTCAAAAAATTAGAATAAAGTCTGTATCAAACTTTTAACTAAATCATGTTAAATTTTAAGTGAAAAAAAAGACGGTCTAAATTCTGGTACGCAAATATCTTCCCGATAACACTAGTCTTAAAGGTCTTAAAGTCTCCTATACTAGTCTCTTTGTATTTTCATTTATTAATTCCCCTAGCAGTCAATTATAATTTTTGGAATTTATTTCAACGTTTTCAGTTTGAGCATACACCAGGCACTTTTTTGTAGTACATTTTTATGTTATATTTTCAAATTAAAAATTTATCATAAATTGACTATTATGTTAAGATATTTTGTGTATAACGTAATAAATGAATTTATTCAAACGTGCTTCTTATTAGAGGACGCAGTGGCCAAATATGTCAGCCACAAAGATATGTCCCTAACCAGCCTACTTTGTGTACAGTTCCTTATTTTCTCTAGGAAAATAATATTTTATCTAGTTTGGATACGCGACGAAATAATTGATTTGACACGCAGTCTGAATTGAGTTTCAGTGTTGTCAGAACACTGTTACATCAATCGCACTTAAATTGCCAACCATGGGCCATTCTGAAATTCTCACAGACAAGTATCAAGGAGCTTACGAAATAACAACGGGAACGGCATATCTCGGTGTTGTGACGTAAACGTCGACGTTCCCGTTGTCCGTGTGGTTACTTAAACTTACGAAAAAAGCGCGGCTATAAACACAACTTGTCTAACTGAAATCGAAAGTAAACATTTCAAAGAAAATTCCAAAACTAAAAAAGGAAAGATTATTTTGCTAGTAAATCAAAAAGAGGTGCTCCTATCGAGGATTTGCCGATGACACATTGAGACCTATCAGTACACCAAGCCATAACCATCGGATTGTATACAATGGCCATAAAAAGAAACATGTACTGAAATTTTTGTCAGTGTTGGCCCCAAATGGCTCAATAGATAACCTTTTTGACCCTCTTTAAAAACGTCATGATAGAGGTGTGGTACCAACCTCGATCCCAGGGCCTGTAGCGTTTTTTGATATGAGGATGAAACGCGTACGAGGCCCTGGTACAACAGACTTAATCAACCAATGAGATTGCGTTCACGGCTTTTTAAATTATGTTAAAAAGATAATTAATGCAGACGTTTTTTTGCAAGCACTGCATTTTTTTATCAACAACAAATATGGCGGTGAGCATTACGAAGATTTTTCTGGTTACTTGTTTTTATGAAGAAAATATTTATATTCACGTTATTTTTGACTTCCTTGCATCGTTTACAAATTTATCAAAGCTGTTAAAAAATTTTAAACATTACTTTTGTTTCCTCACGTCACTGATGGTGAAAAAGGCAGCTGACAACTCAAATGGAATAGTGCGACGAACATCCTGTCCTGCGAACGAAAGTAACAGGTACTCTCACCTTTTGTTGGACACAATACTGAAAATTTTATTTTTGTTTTCATATGCTAAAAAGTAAAGAAAAACTTCGTACAGATGCAACTCTGTAGTGTGTATGCTGACTAACTGGCTAAATGCTGTTGGCTTAAAGATGCACAAACACAACAAACACAACAATGACAACCAATTTTTCTTAAAATGCCACACGTGTCAAGAGATATCTTTTAACAAACTATTGGGACAAAATACTAGCTAAAGTATTGAAAAATTAATGGAAATAAATTAGGGAATAAAGTATAGCTAGCTGTATAAATAAAAAGAAATATATATATATACAAGAAATCACAACTATATCACATATTATTGTTTTTAGGCAATGAGAAAGAAAATATTGCAACATAAAGTTTATGGTGGGTCTGTTGAAGTATGTAGGCTGCGTGCTGAAACAAACTTAGTAATGGAACCTCAAATATCACAATTATGCAAACTAATACTGCCGTAAATGTAAAAGACAATTAAAGATTTTCTGCCGGATTGCACAAATAAGCTTTCAGAAAAATTACATTGTAAAGAGCGTTATATCATCACCAAAAACTCATTAATGTTATTTTGTTTCAAACACCTAGTGCTGATATTATGTCCAGTATAATATAATCTTGCCAATGCTTTTTGCCCTCATCGACCAGACCGTCCAAATTGCTGCATATATATATATATTCAATGGTCTTCAATGGTACTTGGTGGACTTATATGGTAGATTTGTTTGATAATGGTGCATAAACTCCTATACCAAGAGCAGAGGTTGCTATAATAATGCAAACGTTCAGATCTTCTTTTGCAACTTCAAGAAGAATTTGGTTGGTTTTACTTGGTCTTTGTTTGTGGTGTATGAAATTGCACAATAAAACAATTGCTAGATGTTATGTTTTTAATGTATATATATACTTGTCTTCTTAATATGTTATGTTTTATAACCTTAATCTGCAATATTTCTTCCTTGCCAACTTTTCTCTTTTTTCTGCGGTATACATTTTTTCTGTTTGGATTGACAGATTATTGATTCTTATTCCAAATATAATATGTTTCATTCTAGTCACTGTTTTTCCTGTTATCCGGTTGTTATAGATATTCTTAAGTATAAGTAAGTATAAGTATTGGTCATATAGCTATATATATATATAAAGTACAAAACAGGTGTTGAAGCAGTAAGCCTCGTCAATAACACAAGCTTTGACATTTTTTGATAAATTTCTAATTTCATTAAATTTCTTTCTCTTTCACTCAAAATTTCCCCAATGACCATCCAATAGATGACTTCCAATGTTTACGTTTTTAAGGGATTCTTGAACATACCACTTACCGCCTCCATTATTTTGCCTGTCGATTTGCGTAAGAGGTCTGGGGATTATAAACAACACGCGTCACGATGATGAAAGTCGTCTAGCTATACAAATGATGACAACACATCTTCTATTTTATTGTTAAGACAGAGATCCTCAAACAACATCTGTACAGCATTCTTCTCAAAGATTAAACCACGTAAAATGTATCAAGTCATTCCTACATCTTCAAGAAAATTCACTTGATCTTTAATTATTGCATTGCTAACACTTGAAAAATTAAAGATTTTCCATATGCTTATGATAAAACTCCAATGACGTCCTTGTCCTCATACTATTGACTCTAAGCATTTGACTTGTTATGGTCAGGAAAATTTCGGCCCTCTAAAGATCTCTGAATTTTCTCCAATTAAGTGGTCCATCCTTTCATCTGTTATTTTTGCAGCTGGTGTAAATTATTCTATAATATTTATAAGTGCTGTAGTTTTTATGTATGATACACCACAAAATGACTAGAAAGTCACTAAGGGTTGTATCTATTCTGAAATTGTATGGTGTATGGCTAGGTACCTCTAGCTACAAAAACTCAGCAAAACACTTTACAAATTCACGCCACCAATAAAACACCATCTTTAATCGAAACGTCACGCATACATTACTTTTCTGTGCATGCTTAATTTTGGGCGAATTTCAGTCTGTTGTACCAGGGCCTCGTACGCGTTTCATCCTCATATCAAAAAAACGCTACAGGCCCTGGGATCGAGGTTGGTGTGGTACCTGATTCTAGGTTACTCACAATGCACTTTTATTTGACCCTCTTTAAAAACGTCATGATAGAGGTGTGGTACCTGATTCTAGGTTACTCACAATGCACTTTTATTTGACCCTCTTTAAAAACGTCATGATAGAGGTGTGGTACCTGATTCTAGGTTACTCACAATGCACTTTTATTGATTTTTTGAAATTGATTTTTTGCGCTTCGCGTTAAATATTAGCTACTTAGGGAAAAAACATTGTTTAGTCAGTGTTTTTGTAGTATGAAGGCGATTTTTTATGGTGGGCATTGTTTATAAAAAATGTGTCCAGAATCGGTATAATTTTTCACATAATGGAGATCTAAACAAAGTGAAAAAATTAATTATTAGGACCCTCTTCGCAGGACCCTCTTGGAAAGCAGTACCAATAGGAACTGAAGAGGCTATCCTGGGTAAATAATTTCAATAATAATAAAAAACAAAATTCCTATTTTTTTCAAAATGCGCACGAGCTAACAAAAAACCTCCAGAGCTTCATGTGCTATCGCAGAAAAATGCATTCAAACTAAAACGGCCGTCTTGCAGGAAAACTGTTACCCTCTAAACATTTAATGAGTAGGATGCAAGGCTAGTATAAATATTAAATTACAGCTTGGAGGAAAGAATACGGAAGGAGAAACAACTTCATTTCGGTATGCTTTAAATGTATTGAATTTTCTATTGTTCTTTATTTCAAAAGAATCAGTGCGCGAGGTGCTCGACCGAGTCTTTTTCACAAAAAAATGGTCAAATTCCAAATTATCCTTTAATAGGGGCTTGCTTTTTTCTATGAAAATGTTGCTAAAACATCGCTGTGTTGGTATGTATGCGAAAGGTTTAACAAAAAAAAATATTCGTAAAGCTGGAATAATAAGCTTTTTCTACAAGCTAGAGTATACTTTACTGATCATATAAAAAAGTACCGATAAGAAGGGGCCGGCTAAAGGACTACAAAATATGTGGAAGATTAATGTTTATTTTAACTGATAAAATAAGTTCCAATTCCAGAAAGTTGTTATAAAACTACAATCATGTTCATAAATTATTGGAAAAACGGTTTTTGAGGCTTTTTTCAGAGTTTTCCCCCTCTCCCCCTACAGTCAGTGTTGATTTTGTGTTGATTTGTGCCCCAAAATACTGTCGGCGACTCTGGAAAAGACCTCCAACCAACACTGAAGAGTGGGGGGGGAGGGGGAAAGTGGTTTTTCCAAAACTATTATGAACATGATTGTCTCTAAAATTTGAGACTTAGGTTTTTTAAGCGGCTTTTTTTATAAAAGCTTTTGTGTGCGTTTGTGTTGGCTGAATTAAGGACAAGTACTACTGTGTCATTCCTTATACTGTGCATGCAGAGCTGGTTGGTTTTCTTGTTTCATAAACTAGGTTCCAGGCCTCCTATTGTCTGTTTGTTTCTTATTGTTTGTCGTATGTGGCAAGAGCTTATATATGCTTATATATTATGTATACATGACTAAAATTGTTCTTTATATAACATAGACACTTCATAATATAAAAGAAATGGAAAACACACACGTTCCACACACGTTCCGCACACGTTCCACTCAAGTTCCATAGCCAAGTGTACAAGGTGAGACTGCAGTAGCACACGTTCCACACGTTCCGCCAATTTTTTATAAAAATTAAACTTTACTTCAATTTCATTGAAGTTGACGGTACGTGTGGAACGTGTTTAATTTAGGTGCAACCGATGGTGGAGCACCTTGGAACGGGTGTGGAACGTGTGCGGAACGTGTGGAACGTGTCAGCAAAGAAAAATTTTGGCTCTAAACAAGGGGAACCCCTTTTCAATTTTTTTTATGTCATTTACAGACAATCATGTTCATAAATTATTGGAAAAACGGCTTTTGAGGCTTTTTTCAGAGTTTCCCCCCTCTCCCTCTACAGTCAGTGTTGATTTTGTGTTGATTTGTGCCCCAAAATACTGTCGGCGACTCTGGAAAAGACCTCCAACCAACACTGAAGAGTGGGGGGGAGGGGGAAAGTGGTTTTTCCAAAACTATTATGAACATGATTGTAGATATAAACTTTCTTTTTTGTTTACAAAAGTATTTTTTCCTCCAAGATTACAGCTATCCTCCTAGATCACAGTGATAGTGATACTAAATTAGCGTGATACGCCCTGAAATAATGGCGTTATTTTTTGCCGATGTTACCATAAGTTCACTCGGGTCTCCCATTTTATCTTTTATAGGGATTCCCGTGTAATTGTTATTATCGCATTATACTTGTAACTAGGGGACACTCAGAACATCACAAAATATCATCGCGTAATTTTTCTTTAAGTTCGGTAATGAAGGTGTATCGATATTTCAAAAAAAAATTATTAACAACATCATCGATAAAATCTAAATCTTAATAACTTGAACAACAAAATTGCTTATTATTCAGAATGAATGTAAAATGCTTCGGATTAGCCTGATTCGTTAGAAACCTGACTTTAGGCAATTTTAGGCGATTTTAGGCAATGCAAAAAATCAAGCAGGGGACATTATGTAAATTCGCAAATGCGAATTTTCAAGAATAAAAGCTTGTCACCCTTTTTAAGCAGTGCCGGCATAAAAACCTCAAATTATCACTGACTTATCTCTCGCCACAAGCAGAGATTTGTTACAAATAGTATACCTTAAAAGTAGCAGACGCAATTAATGTAAACGTGGTTGAAGTGCGTCTAAGGAAAGTTAATTTCCTGGGAAGGTCTGAGACAAGAACCATGTAATTATCGTGACGATAATCTATCTGATTGATAGAGTGGCCCTTCAAGCGCTACAGACATACAGTAAAAGATATGTTTCGTTCTAGGAACATTGATACTTGTCTGTGAGAGTTTCAGAATGGTCCATGGTTGTCAACTTGAGTGCGATTGATGCAACAGTGTTCTGACAACACTGAAACTCAATTCAGACTACTCTCAACCACCAGTTTTGAAAGTTTAAAACTTTTATTATAAAATGGAAAGATACAAAACAAAAGGAAAGAGACTGGAACTTACTAAACTAAAGATATCCTTAAAAATATCTATTTACCTACTCGGCCATGCAGAGTAGCTGTAAGGAGAAAGAAAGTCAAATTGTTAGCTATATATATTTCACTAGTTGGTAGCCATGGAAAACTCCAGGGCCATGGCTGTCGTATATAATTCAAGCACTTTTAATTCGTGTATTTCTAACACGAGGTATTCGTGTATTTCTAACCCGAGGCTACCATCTTGGACGTCAAAAAAAGTAACAAATGGCTGCAAAAAGTTTTGCTTGCGTCAGCACATTTTCTGTGACTTCATTAAAAATCAACCATAAGGTGCTTTTTTTAATTCAACTGACAGCTAGATTTTGTGAGGAAAAGGAGGAGGGAGGTTAGCCCCCTTCCCCTTTCTTGCGGCGTTTTACAGCCTTGAAAAGGCCCAGCCCGAATAGGATTAATTGTCAACACCACACACATTTTAGACCATTGGGTTTTAATTTTTAACTTAATATAAATTTTACGCATCTTTTCAATATTTTCTTTCCGAAAGTTTCGTGTTAAATCTATTGTCTCAATCAGCATCAGTATTTATGTAAATTTAAAGTCATAAATGTTTCTCCTTGACTTGAATACAGATAGAGATATTGTAGCATGCTGGAGGAAGATGCATTTCGAGGAATAACTCTGGGCTTTGCGTACCGCCAAAATTAAAGCGCCTCTTTTTAAATTTACAAACCGTTTCCCGCCCCAAAACTTGTCACCGTATTTAAGCAGTATCGAAATAAAAAACTTAAATTGTCGCCGATTTATCTCTAGCCATAAGCAGAGATTTGCTAAAATTAGCAAACCTTAAAAGTAGCTGAGGCTGTTGAAGTTAATGTGGTTGAAGTGCATCTAAGGAGAGTTAATTTCCTGGGAAGGTCTGAGACAAGAACCATGTAATTATCGGATAGATAGAGTGGACTTCGAGCGCTACAGACATACAGTAAAAGATATGTTTCGTTCTAGGAACATTGATACTTGTCTGTGAGGGTTTGAGAATGGTCCATGGTTGGAAACTTGAGTGCGATTGATGCAGCAGTGTTCTGACAACACTGAAACTCAATTCAGACTACTCTCAACCAGCAGTTTTAAAAGTTTAAATCTTTTTTTTTTTAAATGGAGCGAGTAAAAACAAAACAAAAACAAAGAGACTGGAACTTACTAAACTAAAGGTATCCTTGAAAATATCTATTTACCTAGTCGGCCATGAAGAGTAGCTGTAAGAAGAAAAGAAGTCAAAATTTGTAATATATTTCACTACTCGGTAGCCATAGAACTCTCCACGGGCATGTCTGTCGTATTTATTTCGAGCATTTTTAATGCTTGTATTTCTAGTACGAGGTAGTGATTTGGCTACAAGTTGGAAAACACAGACGAGTGTTAATATTAAGAAGTTTATAACTTTCCCAACGCCTCTTTGTCAAGTGTTAGGTAAGAAAAGAGAAACATCTTCCACAATGTCTACAACTTCAAATACAATAATAAAGTCACACAATGCATTGCGAACCCTTTATTTTAAACATGTTATCTCTAATCTGTTTTAAAATATGGTAACACTTCTATAAACGGATGTATTTTTATATCGCAACGTCGCGAGTTTAGATAATATTAAAAATGTTGTTTACATATTTAACTGGTGACATAAATCACGTTTATATTTATTTATTTATTTATTTATTTATTTATTTATTTATTTATTTATTTATTTATTTATTTATTTATTTATTTATTTATTTATTTATTTATTTATTTATTTATTTATTTATTTATTTATTTATTTATTTATTTATTTATTTATTTATTTATTTATTTATTTACTTACTTACTTACTTACTTACTTATTTATTTATTTATTTATTTATTTATTTATTTATTTATTTATTTATTTATTTATTTATTTATTTATTTATTTATTTATTTATTTATTTATTTATTTATTTATTTATTTATTTATTTATTTATTTATTTATTTATTTATTTATTTATTTATTTATTTATTTATTTATTTATTTATTTATTTATTTATTTATTTATTTATTTATTTATTTATTTATTTATTTATTTATTTATTTATTTATTTATTTATTTATTTATTTATTTATTTATTTATTTATTTATTTATTTATTTATTTATTTATTTATTTACGAATATTTCCACAGGATAAAACACTTCAGTTAAATAAAAACTGTTGTCAACGTGTGTCCTGCTTAAAAATATAAAAACATAAAATGTAAATATATATATTAGTAAAATATTAAAACTATAAAAACACATATGTACGCACTTAAAGCTAGTGAGAAAAAAGAAACGAGAAATGAATGGAAATCGCAAAGAACATCCACTAAACCAAACCGCTTTACAAAACAAAAACAAAAACTCACTTGTTTACAAAATATAGAATTTATACTCCCACACACAGGAGGGTATACTGTTTGATGACTTTTGTAGATGATGATAGCGCAGGTAATTAAAAAAGCAAGAAGATGATGTTATATCATTTCTCTTTTCTTGAGCAAATGAGTATTTGGAGAAACATAATTCGTTGCAAGGTATTGTATACTGTTCCGTAGAAAGAATTATTTGCCAGATACTATTAATAATATGCTGTTTGACTATCATCGACAGTACCTAAACTTTAAAATATTTTAACTTTAGGCAAACTTGTCAAACGTTTGTGATTTACAGGACTGTTTAAAAACTTTGTAAGGAACTTTCGCTTTAGACAATGTCACAAATCAGATAAGTTATATAGGCGAGAAAATGCATTTAAAATCTTTAAAATTAGTGAAAAAAACATCTTGAGTAGCTCAAGTATAAGATATTATTCTTAACCTTATTCGGTAGGGGGGTTTAAGAACATGTAATGACCGGGAGGATCTGCCACACCTATCTCCCTCGCCCATCTCCCTCGCCCGGCATTAAACCAGTCCGAATGAGGTTGAAGCAATAGCAAGTAAGTGTTATAACTCAAGACGATAAGAGTTCATTACAACAATTTACTACTTGCTATGTCAGAAAACAAAATTAATAATAGGTAAACAATTTCCAAAAAAATGTGATTATCCTAGGCTGCAAAAACTTCAGACAATAATAACAATAGGGTGTGCCTAAAAAGAATGTCCCGGCTGAAAAAATCTCCAAAAATTAATAGACAGCTATTTAAAACTCAAAAAAAAAGGCGGATCACAAATTGTGACGATATACAAACTTAATTGATCACTGACTTATCTCTCGCCACAAGCAGAGATTTTTCAAAATTAACAAACCTTAAAAGTAGCTGAGGCAGTTGAAGTTAACGTGGTTGAAGTGCATCTAAGGAGAGTTGATTTCCTGGGAAGGTCTGAGACAAGAACCATCTATTTATCGTGAAGATAATCTATCTGATTGATAGAGTGGTCTTCAAGCGCTACAGCCATACAGTAAAAGATATGTTTCGTTCTAGGAACATTGATACTTGTCTGTGAGAGCTTCAGAATGGTCCATGGTTTGCAACTTGAGTGCGATTGATGCAACAGTGTTCTGACAACACTGAAACTCAATTCAGACTACTCTCAACTACCAGTTTTGGAAGTTTAAACCTTTTATTTTATAACGGAGAGAGTAAAACAAAAAAAAAGAAAAGAGAGTGGCACTTACTAATATAAAGATACCTAGTCAGCCATGGAGAACAGCTGTAAGAGAAAAAAGTGAAAATATATTTCACTAGTCGGTAGCCATGTCTGTCGCATATATTTCGAGCATTTTTAATTCATGAATTTCTAGCACAAGGTAGTGATATGGCTACCATTTTGAACACGCAGACGACTTTTAATATGGACAGGTTTATAACTTTCCCAAAGTTTCTTTGTCAAGTGAGGAAACAGAAAAACCTTTCACAATGTCTACAATCTTAAGTACAACAATAAAATCACACAATGCATTGCGAACACTACATTTTAAACATGTTATCTCTAATCTGTGTATAGATCTTAGTGTTGTAACAGTTTTAAAATATGGTGACACTTCTATCAACAGATGTATTTTTATATCGCAACGTCACGAGTTTAGATAATACTAAAAATGTTGTTTACATATTTAACTGGTGTCATTACTCACGTTTATACTCACTTGTTTACAAAATATAGAATGTATACTCCCACGCACAGGAGGGAATACTGTTTGATGACTTTTTGAGATGATGATAGGGCAGGTAGTTAAAAAAACAAAAAGATGATGTTATATCATTTCTCTTTTGTTGAGCAAATAAATATTTGGAGAATCATAATTCGTTGCAAGGTATTGTATACTGTTCCGTAGAAAGAATTATTTGCCAGATACTATTAATAATATGTCGTTTGACTATCATCGACAGTACCTAAACTTTAAAATGTTTTAACTTTAGGCAAACTTGTCAAACGTTTGTGATTTACAGGACTCTTTAAAAACTAAAAGTAGTCAGATACTAGTGGTAATATGCTGTTTGACTATCGTCGAATGTACCAGAACTTTTAAAATAAGTTAAGTACCAACTTTGGAGAAAGTTGTTAAACGTTTGTGATTTAACGGAATCTTTACAAACTTTGTAATGACTTTCGCTTTAGACAATGTCAAAAATCAGAAATGTTACATAAACAAGATAATGAATACAAAATCTTTAAAATTAACACACACAACAATGGTTTAAGTATAAGACATTATTCTTAACCCTCTACGGTACGGTGCTGTGTTTTACGAACATGCTGTGACTCCGGGATCTGCTCACCCCCTCGCTCTGCACGGACCAGACCGAATGGGGTGAAAGCAACAGCAAGTAAGTGTTATAACAAAAGATGATAAACGTTCATTACATCAATTTGCTACTTGTTTTGTCGGGAAACAAAATAAATGACAGGTAAACAATTTCCAAAAAAATGTGATTGTCCTAGGTTGCACAAACTTCAAATAATAACAACAATAGGATGTGTGTAAGAACAATGTCTCGATTAAAATACTACAAAATTAATAGAGCACTATTTGAAACTCAAAAAATTGGCGGATCAAAAATTACGCCGATATAAAAACTAAATCGATCACTGACTTATCTCTTGCCACAAGCAAAGATTTGTTAAAATTAGCAAACCTTAAAAGAAGCTGTGGCAGTTGACGTTAACGTGGTTGAAGTGCATCTAAGGAGAGTTGGTTTCCTGGGAAGGTCTGAGAAAAGAACCATGTAATTATCGTGAAGATAATCTATCTGACTCACAGAGTGGTCTTCGAGCGCTACAGACATACAGTAAAAGATATGTTTCGTTCTAGGATACTTGTCTGTGAGAGCTTTAGAATGGTCCATGGTTGGCAACTTGAGTGCGATTGATACAACAGTGTTCTGACAACACTGAAACCCAATTCAGACTACTCTTAACCACCTGTTTTGAAAGTTTAAATCTTTTATTTTAAAATGGAGAGAGTAAAACAAAACAAAAACAAAGAGACTGGCACTTACTAAACTAAGGTATCAATAAAAGTATCTATTTACATAGTCAGCCATGGAGAGAAGTTGTAAGAGAAAAGAAAGTCAAAATTTGTAATATATTTCACTACTCGGTAGCCATAGAACTCTCCACGGGTATGTCTGTCGTATATATTTCGAGCATTCTTAATTCGTGCATTTCTAGTACGAAGTAGTGATCTGGCTACCAACTTGAACACATAGACGACTTTTAATATGGAAAAGTTTATAACTTTCCCAACGTTTGTATACCCTTCACCGTACCTTATATTTGGCTATTTAATGAGGAAATGTGCTACCTGTTATGAACATTACTTTAAAAGCAAGTAAGCACACCAAGATTCATCCAAAATTTAGACAATATTGTAAACAAACATTTCTGCGTATCCTTTCCATAATACGTATTAAAAATTATATATTGCATAATAAAAGTTATATAACCTAGATTAAATAAAGATTCATGTTTTGTAGGTATAGAAATAAAATAATTACCAAAAAAATCAATCTGTGTGTGGAAGACAAAATACTTTTAAAATACTTTTTTTGTTCCTAAAAAAATATTCACAACATGAAGTATTTAAACGTTAAGGATTTACCCACAGTTCTTTTTTAAATTTTTAAAGAGCTTTAAAATCTTTTCAATATACATAAGGGCGATAAGTAGTATCTAGGATACAAACTCTTTCTTATTAAAAATAAAAAGAGCAATTAAAACAATTAAATCAACGTTGAATAAAAAAATCAATGCAAATATTTTGTATAGTTAGCATAAAATATTGTAGTGTTGATAAACAGAACAAACGTTGCCAACAATACACTGATAACAAAATATTGTATTGGCATGCTGTTTCTCTTAATTCAGAACATAGTTTACAGAACTAAAGCACAATTACATTTAAGGTTATTGGAGAAAGATAAAAGGAAGCAAAAGACAAGTGGAAAACTATACGTTACAAGATATACAAAACAGAACATAAAACACAAACAAAAAATACACAAACAACAACAACAACAACAACAACAACAAAAGGGACTATGCAAACAAATTTAGGTATGTATGTTCACAGTATGTGGAAATGATGGTATATTAGACGAAAAGAAATTTCATGAATAGTTATACTTCCCTCTATTGTTTTGAGTAACTTGTTCCTTAATGTTGAAAACCCTTAACATCATGATAATATGATTTTTTAGAAACATGAAAATTCATGCAATCATTCTGTTATACCTGTTAATGTCTAATTTAAATATTATTATCACAACTCAGAAATTGGATTGGACATGTTTTCTTAATAAAAACCACACCATTATTTTAAATATCAAGATACCTACTGCAACAAACTTAACTTTATGCACCAATCACAAATCTCAGAACTGCATAGAGCTTGCTTACAGAAAACATAGGAAAACAAGGTGGTACCAGGTGCAGCACTGCCTTATACACAAAATTAAATATGCACAATGTCAAATGAAAAGCTGGTCCACAAATCATGGCATGTACACTATGAGAATAAAAATCAACAAAATTAACAAAACACAAATATATCACAAAAAATGGATACATATGTATTCTTTTTCAAACTGCATAACAGAAGCTGTAAAAACGTTTAAAATTATTAATATCAGTCACAACAAAATACGTCTGTATTGGACGAACTCAATACATACTAAATACAAAGACCAGTATATTATCATTAGGGAAGGGAGTGTTGTTCACATGCCATATAAAGTAGCATCCGAGAAGAGCTGCAGAAGTGGTAACTGCACAAGAGAACTTATCCTTCAAGAATGTACAAGATACAGAGTATGCATCGACACAATGATGGTAAATAAAAATATAACTAAATGCAAAAACATTACAACACCCTGTAAAAAAGACCATGCAGTATTAAAAAAGTCTCTTACTGTATCCAACAATCAAACTGCAGTTATTTTAACCACAAGTGTATTTTTAATATGTGCTGGAGTTATGATTTTTTTATGGAAACGTAGAAAACTAAAATTAGAACAACACCAACAACGACAAAAACAACAACAACAACAACAACAACAACAACAGCAACAACAACAACCACAACAACAACAACAACAACAACAACAACAACAAACACAAGCACAATATATCTACGGACTAATTGTACATGAAGATGAGCTACTCTCACCACGAAAACAATCAGAACCAATTTACTGGGAAATAGAAGAATTGAACGGTTATGCTGATATTACTGAGTTGTCAGTTTTGCATCGGTACGAAAATACAAAAAACATGAAGTTTTTCTAAGTAATTGTTTTATATATAATTGTGAAAAATAAAAATAAAGATACACAAACATCTTTTTTAATATTTAATTTCAACAGGTTTTTACAGTTTGCTAAATTAAAAAACCTTTTTCACTACCAAATGTTTATCAGCATAGAATCATTTTATCACAAATTTACATAAAATGACTGCTTTGTAACACATGTTTATTTGCAAGATTTAAAATATACCTTAGCTTACTTGTTTAATTTTTTTTTTACTCAACACTGTGATGTTAATGGCTAAAGCATTTTGCTATACCTTAATTTACCATTTAAAAACCCCATCTTCCTTCTCTTTTAAAAGATTATGTCCATTAACATATATTTAAAAGACTACCTTTGGTTGAAATTACAAGCCTATGTTCCATTTTTCAAAATAATCACAATTGAATAAGCATCCACAATAAAAATATAATAAAAATGTAATAAAATTAAGCATCCAGTTTCAAACAGGTAAGTAAGCCGACTTCTATAATTAAATGATCCCTGATAAATTTTATAAGAAAAGTAATTAAAAAATTAGTTTGATGGCGTACAACCAGGGACATAAATTAGTGGAAAGGGGGACAGAATTGCAAAGTTCATAACCACAAGCAAGCAATAAGGAAGCCGTTTATATATAAGTAGATATTACTTATAAAGAAAAGGCTTCTTTAATGCTTTAGTTCCCCAATTTTTGGACCTCTCTGGGCTATGGAGTAGATCATTCTGTGATGCAGGCATTGTGGAAAGCACAAAGAGCACAGAATGGGACTAGCAGAATTAGGACTTAGGTTATTTAGTTAAATCCAATTAGAGTGTTAATTTTCGCTGACATCAGCACGACTTTCCAATATTTCAGCAAATTATGGGAACTGATGTGGATTATTCTGTAATCCTGGGGTGTTAGAGAGTACAACTAGTAAATTTGCCGATACAGAATTGCATTTCCGCTGACGCCCAATTATTGGCAAGTTTAGTTTTAAAGTTTTAAAAAAAGTCCCAAATCTTTGTCACCAATACTTTTAGAACGTTTTTGTAACAATATGTGTAATTGTTTATCCCATTTATTGCTAAGCTGGAAATCACTGTGTTGATGTTAGAAACTACAGTCAAATTGGAAAAAATGTTCTTAGTGTTTTAGTAAGTGTTGGAAATTACTGTCTTAAGACAATGTTTTGATAAAAAATATTACATGTAGTTATAGTCCCAAAGGGAGAAGTTAAATTTCATTTTCAGGATTAATCAGTAATATCATGAAGTAATATGTAATATTGCAGTAGCTGTAAGAAGAAAGAAAGTCAAATTGTTAGCTATATATATTTCACTAGTTGGTAGCCATGGAAAACTCCACGACCATGTCTGTCGTATATAATCCGAGCAATATTAATTTCTGTATTTCTAGCACAAAAAAAGAACAAAATGGCAGCAAAAACCTTTTGCTTGCCTCAGCACATTTTCTGTGACGTCTTTAAAAATCAACGATAAGGTGCTTTTTTTAATTTAACTGACAGCTAGATATTGTGAGGAAAAAGAGGAGGGATGTTAGCCCCCCTTCCCTATTCTTGCGGCTTTTTACAGCCTTGAAAAGGCCCAGTCCGAATAGGGTTAATTGTCAACACCACACAAATTTCAGAACATTGGGTTTTGATTTTTAATTTAGTATAATTTTTACGTATCTTTTCAATATTTTCTTTCGGAAAGTTTCGTGTTAAATCTATTGTCTCAATTAGCATCAGTATTTTTGTTAATTTAAAGTCATAAATGTTTCTCCTTGACTTGAATTCAGATATCGATATTGTAGTATGCTGGAGGAAGGATGATTTCGAGGAAGAACTCTGGGTTTTGTGTACCGCCAAAATTAAAGCGCCTCTTTTTAAATTTAAAAACCGGTCCCAAAACTTGTCACCGTATTTAAGCAGCACCGAAATAAAAAGCTTAAATTGTCGCCGATTTATCTTTAGCCATAAGCAGAGATTTGCTAAAATTAGCAAACCTTAAAAGTAGCTGAGGCAGTTGAAGTTAATGTGGTTGAAGTGCATCTAAGGAGAGTTAATTTCCTGGGAAGGTCTGAGACAAGAACCATGTAATTATCGTGAAGATAATCTATCTGATTGATAGAGTGGTCTTCGAGCGCTACAGACATACAGTAAAAGATATGTTTCGTTCTAGGAACATTGATACTTGTCTGTGAGAGTTTGAGAATGGTCCATGGTTGGAAACTTGAGTGCGATTGATGCAACAGTGTTCTGACAACATTGAAACTCAATTCAGACTACTCTCAACCAGCAGTTTTAAAAGTTTAAACCTTTTTTTTTAAAAATGGAGCAAGTAAAAACAAAACAAAAACAAAAGAGACTGGCACTTACTAAACACTAAACATATTAATAGAAATATCTTTTAACCTAGGCAGCCATGGAGAACAACTGTAAGAAGAAAAGAAGTCAAGATTTGTAATATATTTCACTACTCGGTAGCCATAGAACTCTCCACGGGCAAAGAGAAACACCTTCAACAATGTCTACAACTTTAAATACAATAATAAAGTCACACAATGCATTGTGAACCCTTTTTTTTAAACACGGTATCTCTAATCTGTATAGAGATATTAGTGTTGTAACAGTTTTAAAATATGGTGACACTTTTATCAACAGATGTAGTTTTATATTGCAACGTCACGAATTTAGATAATATTAAAAATGTTGTTTACATTTTTAACTGGTGACATTAATCACGTTTACACTCACTTGTTTACAAAATAGAGAATTTATACTCTCACACACAGGAGGGAATACTGTTTGATGACTTTTGTAGATGATGATAGGGCAGGTAATTAAAAAAGCAGAAGATGATGTTATATCATTTCTCTTTTCTTGAGCAAATGAGTATTTGGAGAAACCTTATTCGTTGCAAAGTATTGTATATACTGCTCCGTAGAAATAATTATTTGCCAGATACTATTAGTAATATGCTGTTTGACTATCATCGACAGTACCTAAACTTTAAAATATTTTAACTTTAGGCAAAATTGTCAAACGTTTGTGATTTACAGGACTCTTTAAAAACTTTGGAAGCAAGTTTCGCTTTAGACAATGTCTCAAATCAGATAAGTCACATAGGCGAGAAAATGCATTTAGAATCTTTAAAATTAGTAAAAAGAAAATCTTGAATACCTCAAGTTTAAGATATTATTCTTAACCCTATTCGGTAGGGGGTTTTAAGAACATGTAATGACCGGGAGGATCTGCCCCGCCTATCTCCCTCGCCCGGTACTGAACCGGGCAGAATAAGGTTGAAGCAATAGCAAGTAAGTGTTTTAACTCAAGATGATAAGCGTTCATTACATCAATTTACTTCTTGCTATGTCAGAAAACAAAATTAATAACAGGTAAATAATTTCCAAAAAAATGTGATTATTCTAGGCTGCAAAATCTTCAGACAATAATAACAATAGGGTGTGGAAAAAGAATGTCCCGGCTGAATCTAAAAATTAATAGAGCACTATTTAAAACTCAAAAAATAGGCGGACCAAAAATTGTGCCGACATATGCAAACTTAATTGATCACTGACTTATCTCTCGCCACAAGCAGAGATTTGTTAAAATTAGCAAGTGCATCTGGTTGAAGTGCATCTAAGGAAAGTTGATTTGCTGGGAAGGTCTGAGACAAAAACCATGTAATTATCGTGAACATAATCTATCTGAGTGATGTAGTAGCCTTCGAGCGCTACAGACATACAGTAAAATATATGTTTCGTTCTACCAACATTGATGCTTGTCTGTGAGGGTTTCAGAATGGTCCATGGTTGGCAAATTAAGTGCGATTGCTGCAACAGTGTTCTGACAACACTGAAACACAATTCAGACTACTCTCAACCACCAGGTTTGAAAGTTTTAACCTTTTATTTTAGAATGGAAAGAGTAAAACAATACAAAAGCAAAGAGACTGGAACTTAATTTACCTAGTCAGCCATGGGTAGTAGCTGTAAGAAGAAAGGAATTCAAATTGTTAGCCATATATATTTCACTAGTTGGTAGCCACGGAAAACTCTAGGGCCATGGCTGTCGTATATATCTGAAGCATTTTTAATTCGTGTATTTCTAGCACGTGGTAGTGATCTGGCTATCCTCTTGAGCGTCAAAAAAGGAACAATATGGCCGCAAATATTTTTTGCTTGCGTCAGCACATTTTCTGTGACGTCATTAAAAATGAACCATGAAGTGCTTTTTTTAATTTAACTGACAGTTAAATTTTGTGAGGAAAAGGAGGAGGGAGGTTAGCCCCCTTTCCCTTTCTTGCGGCTTTTTACAGCCTAGAGAAGGCCCAGCCCGAATAGGGTTAATTGTCGACACCACACAAATTTTAGAACATTTGGTTTTAATTTTTTAGTTAATGTAATTTTTACGTATCTTTTCAATATTTCTGTTCTAAAAATTTCGTGTTAAATCTATTGTCTCAATCAGCATCAGTATTTTTGTTAAATTAAAGATATAAATGTTTCTCCTTGACTTGAATGCAGATATCGATATTGCAGTATGTTGGAAGAATGATCATTTCGAGGAAGAACTCTGGGTTTTGTGTACCGCCAAAATTAAAGCGCCTCTTTTTAAATTTAAAAACCGTTTCCGGGCTCAAAACTTATCACCGTATTTAAGCAGTACCGAAATAAAAAGCTTAAATTGTCGCAGATTTATCTCTAGCCACAAGCAAAGATTTGTCAAAATTAGCAAACCTTAAATTTAGCTGAGGCAGTTGAAGTTAACGTATATCGTCACGAGTTTAGATAATATTAAAAATGTTGTTTACATATTTAACTGGTGTCATTACTCACGTTTATACTCACTTGTTTACAAAATATAGAATGTATACTCCCACGCACAGGAGGAATACTGTTTGATGATTCTTTTAGATGATGATAGGGCAGGTAGTTAAAAAAACAAAAATATGATGTTATATCATTTCTCTTTTGTTGAGCAAATGAATATTTGGAGAAACATAATTCGTTGCAAGGTATTGTATACTGTTCCGTAGAAAGAATTATTTGCCAGATACTATTAATAATATGCTGTTTGACTATCATCGACAGTACCTAAACTTTAAAATATTTTAACTTTAGGCAAACTTGTCAAACGTTTGTGATTTACAGGATTCCTTACAAACTAAAAGTAGTCAGATACTAGTGGTAATATGCTGTTTGACTATCGTCGACTGTACCAGAACTTTTAAAATAAGTTAAATACCAACTTTGGAGAAAATTGTTAAACGTTTGTGATTTAACGGAATCTTTACAAACTTTGTAATGACTTTCGCTTTAGACAATGTCAAAAATCAGAAATGTTACATAAACAAGATAATGAATACAAAATTCTTTAAAATTACCACACACAACAATGGTTAAAGTATAAGACATTATTCTTAACCCTCTACGGTACGGTGCTGTATGACCCCGGGATCTGCTCACCCCCTCGCTCTGCACGGACCAGACCGAATGGGGTGAAAGCAACAGCAAGTAAGTGTTATAACACAAGTTGATAAGCGTTCATTATATCAATGTGCTACTTGTTTTGTCGGGAAACAAAATAAATGACAGGTAAACAATTTCCAAAAAAATGTGATTATCCTAGGTTGCACAAACTTCAAATAATAACAACAATAGGATGTGTGTAAGAACAATGTCTCGATTAAAATACTACAAAATTAATAGAGCACTATTTGAAACTCAAAAAATTGGCGGATCAAAAATTACGCCGATATAAAAACTAAATCGATCACTGACTTATCTCTTGCCACAAGCAAAGATTTGTTAACATTAGCAAACCTTAAAAGAAGCTGAGGCAGTTGACGTTAACCCAATTCAGACTACTCTTAACCACTAGTTTTGAACGTTTAAATCTTTTATTTTAAAATGGAGCGAGTAAAACAAAACAAAAACAAAGAGACTGGCACTTACTAAACTAAGGTATCAATAAAAGTATCTATTTACATAGTCAGCCATGGAGAGAAGTTGTAAGAAAAAAGAAAGTCAAAATTTGTAATATATTTTACTAGTCGGTAGCCATGTCTGTGGTATACATTTCGAGCATTTTTAATTCATGTATTTCTAACACAAGGTAGTGATCTGGCTACCATTTTGAACACACAGACGACTTTTAATATGGAGAAGTTTATAACTTTCCCAACGTTTCATTGTGACGTGTTAAGCGAGGAAACAGAAAAAAGTTCCACAATGTCTACAACCTTAAATTCTTGAGAGTTTAAAACTTTTATTTTAAAATGGAAACAAACAAAACAAAAGCAAAGAGACTGGAACTTACTAAACTAAAGATATCCTTAAAAATATCTATTTACCTACTCGGCCATGCAGAGTAGCTGTAAGGAGAAAGAAAGTCAAATTGTTAGCTATATATATTAGCTGTCGCATATAATTCAAGCATTTTTTATTCGTGTATTTCTAACACGAGGTAGTGATTTGGCTAGCATCTTGAACGTCAAAAAAAGGAACAAAATGGTAGCAAAATTTTTTTTCTTGCGTCAGCACATTTTCTGTGACGTCATTAGAAATCAACCATAAGGTGCTTTTTTAATTCAACTAACAGCTAGATTTTGTGAGGAAAAGGAGGAGGGAGGTTAGCCCCCTTCCCCTTTATTGAGGCTTTTTACAGCCTTGAAAAGGCCCAACCTGAATAGGGTTAATTGTCAACACCACACAAATTTTAGAACATTGGGTTTTAATTTTTTACTTAATATAATTTTTACGCATCTTTTCAATATTTTCTTTCTGAAGGTTTCGTTGTCTCAATTTCTATTGTCTCAATCAGCATCAGTATTTTTGTAAATTTAAAGTCATAAATGTTTCTCCTTGACTTGAATTCAGATATCGATATTGTAGTATGCTGGAGGAAGGATCATTTCGAGGAAGAACTCTGGATTTTGTGTACCGCCAAAATTAAAGCGCCTCTTTTTAAATTTAAAAACCGTATTCGGGATCAAAACTTGCCACCGCATTTAAGCAGTACCGAAATAAAAAGCTTATATCGTCGCCGAGTTATCTCTAGCCACAAGCAGAGATTTTTTAAAATTAGCAAACCTTAAAGTTAGCTGAGGCAGTTGAAGTTAACGTGGTTGAAGTGCATCTAAGGAGAGTTAATTTCCTGGGAAGGTCTGAGGCAAAAACCATGTCATTATTATCGTGAAGATAATCTATCTGATTGATAGAGTGGTCTTCAAACGCTACAGACATGCAGTAAAAGATATGTTTCGTTCTAGGAACATTGATACTTGTCTGTGAGAGCTTTAGAATGGTCCATGGTTGGCAACTTGAGTGCGATTGATGCAACAGTGTTCTGACAACACTGGAACTCAATTCAGACTACTCTCAACTACCAGTTTTGGAAGTTTAAACCTTTTATTTTATAACGGAGAGAGTAAAACAAACAAAAGCAAAGAGAGTGGCACTTACTAAACTTAAAGATACCTAGTCAGCCATGGAGAACAGCTGTAAGAGAAAAAAGTGAAAATATATTTCACTAGTCGGTAGCCATGTCTGTCGCATATATTTCGAGCATTTTCAATTCGTGTATTTCTAGCACGACGTAGTAATCTGGCTACCATTTTAAGCACACAAACAACTTTAATATGGAGAAGTTTATAACTTTTCCAACACCCCATGTTCACTGGGAGTTAATTTTTTACAGGAAGTTAATTTGAGTTAATTGTTTTACAGGAAATAGAAAAATCTTCCACAATGTCTACAACCTTGCATGCAATAATAAAGTCACACAATGCATTGCGAACCGTTTTATTTTAAACATGGTATTCTCTAATCTCTCTATATATCTTTGCGTTGTGACAATATGCGACACTCTATAAACAGATGTATTTTATATTGCAATGTCATTAAAAATATTATCAGTTTGGGAAAATTATAAGAATCTTGTTTACATATTTAACTGGTGACATTAATCACGTTTATACCACTTGTTTACAAAATATAGAATGTATACTACCACGCACAGGAGGGAGTACTGTTAGTTTGATGACTTACGTATAGGATAAGAGGGCGAGTAATTAAAAACATTTAAATAATGATCACTAATCTATGAGAGCAACAAATGATGCTTTTTAATGAAATCAATATTTTCAAGGATCTCTCCTGCACAGTATCCATACAAATATTTGTCTTGTGAAAATAAATAAATTAAATCATTTCTTCAACTTAAAGACCTTTAAGAAATAGACGCTTTTAAAATACTTTTGTCGCAACAAGAATTCCAAATTGTTGATCAGTGTTTTTGTTTTTATTTTTTGACATGTTTGCTGGTGAAATGTTAGCCCAAACAAATAATTTTAAACCCCTTTATGTGCCATTTTACATAAAATGCATATCTGATGGTATCAAGAGTATGGGTGCGCGGGCTTTTGTACTTTATCGAAAATGCACGACTTCCCCGGAATAAAAGGGTTAATAACAACATGCTTAAAAATGTGATTTTGGAACATGCGAGTTCTGCACATTCTTCTGTCAGTGTAGCACTAGTTTAACAAGAATTTAATTAAGATCTGGGAAGTTAAAGCTTTGTTAGGCAATTTAAAACATTAAATGACAAATTTTTGCCTAGCCATGAGAGCAAGAATAAGTTTAAAAAAAACTTTAAAAATAATGTTTGTTGTTTTATATTTTGGTCTTTTCTGTCAAAAATATACATTTATTTTTTTAAATATAATATATATATATGAAATTTAGGCTTTCCAATGATATAAAAGTCAAATATTTGACAAAATTAAGGATTTGATTGTTTCATGTATGAGCCCCCTTTTTGCACATTTGGGTATTTCCCTAAATTGTAGAAACAAGGCTCAAAAAAATACTGTTGCTAGTATGGTACTGGCCTACGAGATGGGATGTAAATTGAAGTCAACTTTAAAAATGGCTAAAAAGCCTACCTTCCCAAATTTTTTAAGAAGGTTTTGAAGTAGCTAGCGCGTTTTTAGGGGTTAAAATTTGTATTTTCGTTTCAACTTGAATATTTTTTTACTTTTAGGCAAAAACATCTTGATGTATTCTCAACAATTCTTAGCAAGACTGAAAGACCTGAAAATTCACACTAGTGTAAAAGTCAACCCTAAGGTGCTGTTGTTAATTCAACTGACAGACAGACAGACAGCTAGATTGTGTGAGGAAAAAATACTGCAATTAAAACTTGAGGAAAGACTTTTTTACATCATGAATAGAAAACAAGTTTATATGAGTTAACAAATATTGAAAAACTAAACGTTCACAATTAAAATTTTTAATAAGAAATAAAATGAAGCAAAAAATTTCAAATTGAGCATATTCTTAGAATATTCTTAACTTTTTGTCTAATTTCGCCTTGAATATTCTTATTGATTATATTTTCATATTTTCTGTAGTTAAAAAATACAAATTGTCATGGTGACTCGTCGCTTAGAAGGTGGTCAGGAAAAAATTAGACAAGTAAATGTTTGGTTCTTTAAATATCCTTATTAAGAATCCAAAATCATATTTTAGTCTTTTTATGCGTTTATCAAACCATTTTACATATTTAAGTCGTTTACAAATTTCCTTCTTATTCCAAAGGTTTATGTCCTGCAGAATAGCAGCCTTTTTTCAGAATGACATCATCCAAATTGTGTTATTCCAATTGTTATCCAATGTGTAAAAAAATAATTTGTGGCAATATAATGTCTACTTCGACACTTACAGAAGAAGGCCCCCCTCCCCCCTTATCTTTGGCTTTTTAGAGCCTTAAAAAGGCCCAACCTAAATAAGGTTAATGGTCAACAATATTCTCCCTTGACTCTTTTTTTATTGTTGGGGTACACCATACTTGAATGCTTCATGGACAGCTTTAGTTATAGTCAGCATAACATTATATAATGGGTGAATACATATGAATTGTTTCATATAAGGAATAACTATAACTTACTTTTGTCTGATTTTGCAATATGTACACGTGTATAGTGAACTGCCTCGCTTTCATGTACTTAGAATACCTTTCTCTGTTGTTCATTTCCGGCCTGAATGTTATGCTTAGTCATAGCCTTCGTCATTGTGAGAGTTTAGATAATACTAAAAATGTTGTTTACATATTTAACTCTGGTGTCATTACTCACGTTTATACTCACTTGTTTACTAAATATAGAATGTATACTCCCACGCAATCCAGGAAGGGAATACTTGTTGTGAATGACTTTTCTTGATGTAAATGATGATCTAGGGACAGGTAGTTAAAAAAGCAAAAGATTCGATGGTTATATCATTTTCTTTTGTATGAGCAAAATAAAATATTTGCGGGAAGAACTCATGCAACTTCGTTCAATTGTGTATTGGTATACTGTTCCGTAGAAATGAATATAATTTACCTCATTGATTACTATAAAAATATGGGCTCGTTTGACTATCATCGACAGTATACCTAAACGTTTAAAATGGTTTATAACTTTAGGCACACTTGTCAAACGTTTTGCTGATTTACAGACTCTTTAAAAACTAAAAAGAGTCAGAATACTAGTCGGTAGTAATATGCTGTTTGGACTTATCGTTCGAATGTACCAGAACTTTTAAAAATAAGTTAAGTACCAAACTTTGGAGAAAATTGTAAACTTTGTGATTTTAAACGGAATCTTTACAAACTTTGTAATGACTTTGGCTTAAGACAAGTCAAAAATCAGAAAGTGAAAAAACAAGAGTAAATGGAATACTAAAATCTTTAAAAATTAACAACACACAAACAATGGTTAAGTATAAGACATTATTCTTAACCTCTACGGTACGGTGCTGAGTGTTTTACGAACATGCTGTGACTCCGGAATCTTGCTCACTCCCTCGCTCTCACGGACCAGACCGAATGGGGTGGGAAAGCAACAGCAAGTAAGTGTTATAACAAAAGATGATAACTTCATTCATCAATTTCTACTTTGTTTTGTCGGGAAACAAAATATACACCTTTGACAGGTAAACAATTTCATAAAAAATAGTAGATTGATCCGTTTAAGCACAAATATCTTCAATAATAATACAAACAATAGGAGTGTGTGTAAGAACAATGTTCGATTAAATACATAAAAATTAATAGAGCACTATTTGATAACTCCAAAAAATTGGCGCGATACAAAAATTACGCGATATAAAACTAATCGCAATCAACTGACTTATCTCTGCCACAAGCAAAAGATTTGTTTAAATTAGCAAACCTTAAAAGAAGCTGTGGCATTGACGTTAACGTGGTTGAAGATGCATCTAAGGGAGTTGTTCCTGGGAAGGTCTGAGAAAAGAACCATGTAATTATGGTGAAATAACTATCTGACTCACAGAGTGGTCTTTCGAGCGCTACCACAGACATACAGTAAAAAGATATGTTTCGTTCTAGGATATAGCTTGTCGTGAGAGCTTTAGATATGGTTCACGATGGTGGCAAACTTAAGTGTCGATTGATACAGACAGTGTTCTGACAACAACCTGAAACCAATTCAGACTATCTTAAACCACCTGTTTTTGAAGTTTAAATCTTTTATTTTAAAATGGAGAAGTAAAACAAAACAAAAACAAAGAGACTGCACTTACTAAACTAAAGGTATCAAGTAAAAGTATCTATTTACATAGTCACCATGGAGAGAAGTTTGTAAAGAAAAGAAAGTCAATTTGTAATATATTTCACTACTCTAGCCATAACCTAGGATGTCTGCGTATATATTTCGGCATTCTTAATTCGTGCATTTCTAAGTACGAAGTAGTATCTGGCTACCAACTTGAACACATAGACGACTTTTATATGGAAAAGTTTATAACTTTCCCAACGTTTGTATACCCTTCACCGTACCTTATATTTGCCTATTTAATGAAGAAATGTGCTACCTTGTTATAGAACATTACTTTAAAAGCAAGTAAGCACACCAAGATTCATCCAAAATTTAGAACAATATTGTAAACAAACATTCTGCGTATCCATTCCATGAATACGATTAAAAAATCTATAATTGCATAATAAAAAGTTATATAACCTAGATTAAAGAAGATTCATGTTTGTAGGTATAGAAATAAAATAATTACCAAAAAAATCAATCTTGTTGAAGACAAAATACTTTTAAAATACTTTTTTGTTCCTAAAAAAATGATTCACAACATGAAGTATTTAACACGTTAAAGATATTTACCCCAGTCTTTTTTTAAATTTTTAAAGAGCCTTTAAAATCTTTTCAATATACATAAGGGCGATAAGTAGTATCTATGGATACCAAACCTCTGTCTTATTAAAAATAAAAAGAGCAATTAAACAATTAAATCAAACGTTGAATAAAAAAAATCAATGCAAATATTTTGTATAGTTAGCATAAAATATTGTAGTGTTTGAAAACAGAACAAACGTTGCCAACAATACACTGATAACAAAATATTGTATTGGCATGCTGGTTTCTTTAATTCAGAACAATAGTTACAAACTAAATGCACAATTACATTAAGTTATTGGAGAAAGATAAAAGGAAGCAAAACATATGGAAAACTATTATACGTTACAAGATATAACAAAAACAGAACATAAAACACAAACGAAAATACAACAAACAACAACAACAACAACAACAACAACAAAAGGACTATGCAAACAAATTATGTATGTATGTTCCACAGTATGTGGAAATGATGGATAGTAGACGAAAAAAATTTCATGAATAGTTATACTTCCCCTCTATTGTTTGAGTATATCTTGTTCCTTTAATGTATTGTAAAGAACCCTTAACATCATGATAATCATAGATTTTTGAAACATGAAAATTCATGCAATCATTCTTTATACCGTGTTAATGTCTAATTAAATATTTAATTATCACAACTCAGAAATTGGATTGAATGTTATTTCTTAATAAAAACCACACTCATTATTTTAATATATCAAGATACCTACTGCCAACAAACTTAACATTAATGCACAATCACATCTCAGAACTGCATATAGAGCTTCGCTTTACAGAAACACATAGGAAAACAAGAGATGGTACCTAGGTGCAGGCACTGCCTTATAGCACAAAATTTAATATGCCACAATGTCAAATGAAAAGCGGTCCACAAATCATTGCAGGATACTGACGTATGAAGAATATAAAAATCAACAAAATTTAAACACAACCAAATATATCACAAAAATGGATACATATGTATTCTTTTTCAATGCATAGACAAGAAAGCCTGTAAAAACGATTAAAATTATTAATGATCAGTCACAACAAAATACGTCTTATTGGACTGTAACTCAATACATACTTAAACCAAAGACCATATATTATCAAATTAGGGAAGGAGTGTGTTCACATGCCATCCATAAAGTAGCATCCGTAAGAAGAGCTGCAGAAGTGGTATACAATGCACAAGAGAACTGATCTTCAAAAATGTAACAGAGATACTAGTAGTCATGCATGCGTGACACAATGATGGTAAAATAAAAATATACAGCGTAAATGCAAAACATTACAAACAGCCAGCTGTAAAAAAGACCATGCAGTATTAAAAAAGTCTCTACTGTACTCCAAAATCAAAACTGCAGTTATTTTTACCACAAGTGTATTTATAAATTTGCTGACCGAGTTATGATTTTTATTATGGGAAAACGTACGACAACTAAAATCAAAAACACCAACAACGACAAACAACCAACAACATACGGACAACAACAAACAGCAACAAGCCAACAACCAACAACAACAAACATACAACAACAACACAACAACAAAACAACAACACAAAGCACAATATATCTACGAACTAATTGTACATGAAGATGAGCTACTCTACCATCGAAAAACAATCAGAACCAATTTACTTGGGAAATAGAAGAATTGAACGGTTTGCTGATTTACTGAGTTGTCAGTTTGCATCTCGGTACGAAAATACAAAAAACATTGAAGATCATTCTAAGTAATTGTTTTATATTAATTTGTGAAAAATAAAGAAAAGATACACAAACATACTTTTTAAATGTTAATTCACAGTTTACATTGCTATATTAATTACCTTTTCATACATGTGTTATTAACCTTCATCTCCATATTAGATCATCTTGATTATTTTATCACAAATTTTACATAAAAATGACTGCTTTGTACTACATGTTGAATTTGCAAAGATTAAAATATACCTTAGCTTAACTTGTTTAATGTATGTTTTTTTACTCAACACTTGAATGGTTAATTTGGCAAAGCATTTTGCTATCACTTAATTTTACGATTTAAAAACCCCAATCTTTCCTTCTGCTTTTAAAAAATTATGTCCCATTTAACAATCATATTTAAAGACTACCTTTCGGTTTAAATACAAGCCATGTTGCCTATTTCAAAATATATTCACAATTTGTTTTGAATAAGCAATCCACAATAAAAATAATAATAAATAATGTAATAAAATTAAGCATTTTCAGTTTCAAAACAGTAAAGTAATGACCCGACTTCCTATATTAAATTGATCCGCTGAATAAATTTTATAAAGAAAAGTAATTAAAAAATTAGTTTGATGGCGTACAACCAGGAACATAAATTAGTGGAAAAGGGGACAGAATTGCAAAGTCATAACCACAAGCAAAGCAAATAAGGAAGCCGTTTATATATAAATAGAATTACTATAAAAGAAAAGGCCTCTTCTTTATGCTTTAGTTCCCAATTTTGGACCTCTCGGGCTATGGAGTAGATCAATTCTGTGATGCAAGGCAATTGTGGGAAAAGCACAAAGAACACAGAATGGAAACTAGCAGAATTAGGACTTAAGGTTATTAGTTAAAATCCCGATAGGCAGTGGAATTTTCGCTTGACATCAGCACGACTTTCCAATATTTCATGCAAAATTAGTGTGAGGAACTTGATGTGGTTATTCTTGTAATCCTGGGTGTTTAGAGAGTAACAACTTAGTAAAATTTGCCGATATCAGAATTGCATTTCCGCTGACGCCCAATTAATGCAAGTTAGTTAAAGTTTTAAAAAAAAGTCCCAAATCTTTGTCACCAATACTTTTAGAAACGTTTTTGTAACAATATGTGTAATTGTTATCCCATTATTGACCTAGAGCTGGAAATCACAACTTTTGTGTTAGAAACTCAGTCAAATTGGAAAAATGTTCTTAGTGTTTTAGTTAAGTGTTGAAATTACTGTCTTAAGACAAAGTTTGAATAAAAAATTATAACATTAGTTATAGTCCCAAAGGATGCAAGTTAAATGTCATTTTCAGATTATAGTAATTTCATGAATAAATTGTAATATTGCAGTAGCTGAAAAGAAAGAAAGTCAATTGTTAGCTATATACCCTAGATATTCACTTATGGTAGCGCATGAAAACTCCAACGACCATGTCTGTCGTATATTATCGAGAATATTAATTTCTGTCAATTTCTAAAGCACAAAAAAAGAACAAAATGGCAGCACAAAACCTTTGCTTGCCTCAGCACATTTCTGTGACGTTCCTTAAAAATCAACGATAAGGTGCTTTTTTTAATTTAACTGAACAGCTAGATATTGGTGAGGAATAAAGAGGAGGGATTTAGCCCCCTCTTCCTATTTCTTGCGGCTTTTTACAGGCGTTGAAAAGGCCGTTCAGCCCGAATGGTTAATTGCTCAACACACATAGAAATTTCAGAACATTTGGGGTTGTTGACATTTTTAATTTAGTATAACTTTTACGTATCTTTTCAATATTTTCTTTCCCGAAAGTTTCGTGTTAAAATCAAATGTCTCAATTAGCATCAGTAATTTTTTGTATTTAAAGTCCATAAAATGTTCTCCTTGACTTGAAGTTCAGATTATCGGATAGTGTAGTATGCGGCAGGAAGAAAGGATGATTCGAGCTGAAAGACTCGTGGAGTTTGTCGTGTAACCGCGCAAAAATTAAAGAGCCTCTTCTTTAAATTTAAAAACCCGGTCGCCAAAACTTGTCACCAGTATTTAAGCAGCACCGAAAATAAAAAGCTTAAATTGTCGCCGGATTTATACTTTTAGCCATACAGCAGAGATTTGCTAAAAATAGAACTATTAAAAGTAGCTGAAGGCAGTTGAAGCTTTAAATGTGGTGAAGTGCATCTCAAGAGAGTTAATTTCCTGGAAGGTTCTGAGACAACGAACCATTATGTAATTATCGTGAAGATATCTATCTGATTGATAAGAAGTGGTTTCGAGCGCTAACAGACCATAACAGTAAAAGAAATGTTTTTCGTTCTAGGAACATGATACTTGTCGTGAGAGTTGTGAGAATGGTCCATGGTGGAAAACCTTGGTGCGATTCGATGCAACAGTGTTCTTGAAACATTGAAACTAATTCAGACCCTACTCTCAACAGCAGTTTAAAATCTTAAAACCTTTTTTTTAAAAAGGAAGCAAGTAAAAACAAACAAAACAAAAGAGACTTGGCACTTACTAAACACTAACACATATTAATAGAAATATTTTAACACTAGGCAGCCATGGAGAACAACTGTAAAGAAGAAAAGAAGTCAAGATTGTAATATATTTCACATACTCTGGTAGTGCCATAAGAACTCTCCACGGCCAAAGGAAACACGCTTCACCAATGTCTACAACTTAAATACAATAATAAAGTCACACAAAGCATTGTGAACCCTTTTTTTTAAAACGGTATCTCTAATCTGTATAGAGATATTAGGTTTTGAAACAGTTTTAAAATTATCGGTGGACACTTTTATCAAACAGATGTAGTTTATATTGGGCGCAAGTCACGAATTTAGATAATATTAAAAATGTGTTTACATTTTTTAATGTGACATTAATCACGTTACACTCACTTGTTTTACAAAATAGAAATTTATACTCTTCACACACAGGAGGGATACTGTTTGAATGACTTTTTTGTAGATGATGATAGCGGGCAGGTAATTAAAAAAGCAAGAAGATGATTTATATATTTCTCTTTTTTTGAGGCAAATGAGTATTTGAGAAACCTTATTCGTTGCATAAGTATGTGATAATACTGCTCCGTAGAAATAATTATTTGCCAGATACTATTAGTAATGCAATCTGTTTGACTATCATCGAACAGTAAGCCTAACTTTAAAATATTTTAACTTTAGCAAAAATTGTCAAACGTTTGTGATTACAGGACTCTTAAAAACTTTGGAAGCAAGTTTTACGCTTTAGACAATGTCTCAAATCAGATAAGTCACATAGGGGAGAAAATTGCATTTAGAGATCTTTAAAATTAGTAAAAAAAAGAAAATCTTGAATACCTCAAGTTTAAGATGAATTATTGTCTTAACCCTATTCGGTAAGGGGGTTTTTAAGACATGTAATGACCGGAGGATCTCCCGCCTATCTCCCTCGCCCGGTACTGGACCGGGCAGAATAAGGTTGAAGCAATAGCAATAAAGTGTTTGTTTTAACCTCAGAATGATAAGCGTTGCATTACATCAATTTACTTCTTGCTATGTCAGAAATACAATAATTAATAACAGGTAAATAATTGTTCAAAAAAATGTGATTATTCGTAGGCTGCAAAAATCTTTCAGACAGATAATAACAATAGGTGTGCGAAAAAAGAAATGTCCCGCCGCTGAATCAAAACATTATAGCAGACACTATCTTCAAGCAACTTCAAAAATAGGTCGGACAAGAAATTGTGCCCGACATATGCAAACTTCTAATTGGAATCACGTGACTTATCTCTCCGCCACAAGCAGGAATTGTTAAAATTAGCAAGTGCATCTGGTGTGAAGTGCATCTAAGGGAAGATTGATTTGCTGGGAAGGTCTGAGACAAAAACCAATGTACATTATCGTGAACATAAATCTATCTGAGTGATGTGATAGCTTCGAGCGCGTACACGACAACAGTAAAATATATGTTTCGTTCTACCCACATTGATGGCTTCGTCCTGTGAGGGGTTTCAGGAAATGGATCCAATGGTTTGGCAAATTAAGTGCGATTGCTGCAACATGTTCTGACAACACCTGAAAGACACAATGCTCAGGACTTACTCTCAACCACCAGTTTTGAAAGTTGTTAACCTTTTATATTAGAATGGAAAGAGTAAAACAATAAAAAGCAAAAGAACTGGAACTTAATTTACCTAGTCAGCCGAGGGTAGAGCGTGTAAAAGAAAGGAATTCAAAATTGTTAGCCATCAATATTTTCACTAGTTTGTAGCCACGGAAATCTTAGGGGCCATGGGCTGTCCGTAATATATCTGAAGCATTTTTAATTTTCGTGTATTTCTAGCACGTCGGTAGTGATCTGCTATTCCTCTTGAGCAGTC
>JASGCC010000002.1:1064898-1082557 GCA_030067915.1 Hydractinia echinata
CACTACGAGGCAGTATTTTATCGATGTACAAAGTAGCACTGCTGCATTCACCAAAATTTTAGCCATACTGATCGAGAAATAACAAATAAGAAAGATATATCGATATCTCCTTAGCAACACCTAAGTAGCCACCTGGTAACCAACATACTTGTGATAAATAATTATTTAACCAATACAACAATACAAGTGTCAGCACATTTTAAATTTTTCAAAAATTAACCGTCTGAGAAATGCTATCTCAGCCCCTCTTACCTCCCCCACACTGCCGCCTTCAGCATGATATGCAAAAGTTTAGCGCACAATTGCATATCCTACATACGTTCTGCCCAGCCAAAGATGCCGCGGAACATTGAGCAACAGCACCCCTCTTTCCTGCCAGTAGGGTTAAAAAAAATGTATTATGGAGAGTAGTAGTAAGGGATGAATTTAAGTAGGTTTCGCTCCTTTCAACCTTTCCCGTCAAACCCCCGCCTCCACCCCTCCACCCCCACCCACCACCCCTCCCAAAACGGTAAATCCGACGGCATCCGAAAACAAATCCGAAACAATCCGAAACCGACAAACCCGACAATTCCAGCGCATGCGCAGTTGAGTAGGGAAAGTCCCTTACTCAAAGCCGACCGCGCTATTTGAAGTGAAAACTACCCATAAAAAAGATGAGTTGGTTCAGGAACGCTATCAGCAAACTATACGACACCGTGTCGGCACCGGTAGCAGCAACTCGCGACGCTCTTGCAGATCGAGTACGGAGCGAGCGGGATACCGTTACCTACTGTTATAACAAGGCGAAGGAACAAATCTCGGGAGCGACAACGACTCCACGATGAGTCCAACGGATCACCATACAAGACGAATATCAGGGAATCGCCGACCTCAAACACATGTTATCTCTCTCTTAACAGAATTCGATCCGCGGTTGCCAGTGCTGTTAGCCGCAAGAGAACGCACTACACTATGTGCTGCAATATGCTAACGTTCTAGATTCCTCTCCCATGACAAGTGTCCAATCGTGTAGCTTGCTCCTGTTTTATTCTAAAAAAACTAAGAAATACTATAAAAAGAAATTTAGTAAATGTTAGGTTCCGTAGCGTGACGTCTTAATAAACTCCATAAAGTTTTGTGTTTTGGATGGTATTGTATCTTCATTTTTAGGCATTATTATGAGAGACTAGTTGTAAATCCGTCGCAAGTCTACTTCAGACGGACAAAGAGTTTAGAAGATATCCTATTTGAACTATTTCGATTAACATTCATATACAAAATAATATTTTTCAGTATTCTTTAAATACTAATCAATATAATTTGTTGATCAGGCCAGATAAATCAAATCCGTGGAGTACATGATACTTTTATTTTGCTTGAAGTAAAACAAATCAACCCTAAGAGCGGAATTTGAACTATTTTAATGCCGAAAACTTTCGTCAACTTGAGTTGTAATGAAATTTGTTCCATAGAAGTACGCTCTCATTATTCCTCATAGGATTTCTTGTAAACTGAACATGACACCGAAGTTAACATTCCTGCACATGTTCTAACAAAACAAGCATCTAAAATGCTTTAAAAAACAAAACAAAATAAAACAGTCAGACCTCCAAGAAAAAAACTTTATCTCAGAATGTGCTATTGTGTAACAGTTATGCTTTTCCTTACTGTTCGACATTTCACTTCGGCTGTGCATCACTGTAGGTATCTGCACAAACAGGTGAAGTTAGGTAAGTCCAATAAATGTTTTGATAACGTAATAACGAATTGTTGGTGTAGAAAGTGTTTTTAAAACTTTCATTTTCTGTTGCTTTAGTAGAAACACTGGCAAAATTCGTTAGATGATCTGACTTCTAACAAAAATTGGGATTAAAATATATTAATTTAAATAATATAAACTTGGGAGTGATTCGACGATATTTTGTGAAGTTACAAAATTTTAAAATCGCACGATATTATAACCAAACATTTTTTTCTTCCTCTATCAAATCCAAAAATATTTCTAGCTTAACGTCACAAGGGGTATGAGAAGACACGAGGTAATGTTTATAAAACTCCCTTCTTCTTAAGTATTTTAATTACACAATCAGGCAACCTGTAAAATCGAAGATAAAATTCAAAGAAAGAGGTTAAAAGAACAGACCGAGTTTGCGAAGACTATGTGCCCTTGACCAAGGTGGTTTAAAAAGTTGTTTATAAATCATAGTGCATAGTTTTCGCCCTTACAATCAATATATAATTGTTACAGTAGAAATCTTTGAACGCTATTTACTACGGATTAGGGAATTTGGGAAAGGTCGAAATTATCAGTCAAACATGCTGTTAGAAAACAATATTAAACTATTACATAAGGAGAAGAGAAATGTTTTTTATATTTTTGTCTCTTCGCCAACCTTTCCATTCCGGTTGGGAAGCATTGCTTGAATTTGTCTCTTGCATCCACAAGCTTTGATAGCTATTGTACGAACTATTGTAGACACGAGCATTTACCTGCCCAAAACTCTTCTGTGTATTGATTGTAGAACACATGACCGTAGGTTTTCGATCTTAACTTAATACTAGCACCATACGTGATGACCGCCTTTGTGGTTGTTATTGCCTATTGCAGGTACGTTAGATTTAGTTACATTTAGAAATAATAAAATTAAAAAAGTAAACTAACAAACATGAAACGTATATTTTAGTACACACAAATGAAAAGTGAAATATCATCTTTGAAATATTTGCAGTTAGTAGCTACTCACTTCAAATTTAAGCAGGCTTTAAAAACCAAAATATGTTCAAAGCGTGGTTAGATTATTTTCAACCTTTAGGAGATTCATTTATATACTGAGATTTAAGCACAGTCGGTAAAAACACACCAACTGTTAGTAAAGCGTGGATGATCAGGAACAATCAGCACAAACAAAGATTTTCCTTACGATGTAACTACTACATTCAATGTGTTAGAAAATCGTGTTAGCCTGCTTGACTCCACACACAGCTCACAAAAATTTCAATATAGGAATTGAAGAAAAAGTTACAGAAACAATCCTGAAATGCCTGATTATAAATTATGTGGCTTTGTTATTGTGTAGCAACGTGGGCTACTCTCAAGAATTGCTTCCTCTAATTCATTTTAACTGGGTTGATTTGCACCCTGATGTTACAGCGGTACACACACCCTGAGTTTGTGTATGAAACTGATGCAGAATTTATTTTTGAGAGTGACAACAATATAAGGATTATGTGGCATTAAATATCAACCACTGATAGAGACACTCGAACACGTTATAAACATCTGTTTCTCGAAAAACGTTGAATATACTGAATAAATATATTCAATGATAACAAAAACAGGTCACGTAACAACAAAAGAGGCATCCTACTATTTCTATATTACTATCAATATTAGAAATCACACCGTTGGTGTGTCAGGAACAACAACGGGACTTTGTACAAAGTACAGACCACAGACACAGGTGCAATATAGACCGAGATTTACCCGTTCCTATTGGAAATAGCTTTTTGCTTTCGGTCAACATTATAATGTAACAAGTTAGAAATATAAAAATAGTCATTATGTTCCAAATTTCTCCTAATTATCTATTAAAAGTAAACCAAGACACCTCTTGCGGTTTTAATTCTCTTCTTAATTAGAATCTGGACATCTTTAGAAGTAAAGTTTTTGCTAGAATTCGCAATTCAAAAGCTCTTATTTTCTTCCCAAAAAAACATTCTAGTCCTAAAAATATGAAGGTTACTATACTACAATTTATCATCTCGTGATATCTTAATGAAAACAAACTTATAAAAACGAGTTTAACCAGGTAAGTAGAAGTTGTCAAATTTAAAAAGAGTGACGGGTCATTTAAGAGCATAGACCATAAACGAACTTGCAGAACAACCACAAAAACACTCCAATATTTGCATCGTGTGACAATAACCTTTTTTAAAGACTTGAATAGTGTCAAAAGTTAATACAACTAATATGAAAAAAAAACTAAAATAATTTTCACAAATTGTTTCATATTACTTTATAATCAAACGTCAGTTTAGATTACATCGACAGACAACAAACGACTGAACCTACGCACTTCAGTAAAGTTTAGTAATAGTTATTTGGGATAATTTGAACAATGTTTAAATGAATGAACCTGAAATAATTGTTTAACATGATCATCACGAGCAACATCGTGAGCTGTTTTATTTCAATTGTTTTGTATATTCCCATCAACACCTAATGCCGACAACAACAACTTTTCACACTCAATACTACCATGAATAGTTGCAAGATGTAATGGTGTTTCATTTAAATAGTTTACATCGTTAATACATGTGACGTCATGATTAATTAAAACTTGTAAAACATCATGACTACCATACATTGCACTGAAGTGATATACAGTCCATTCAGATTTATCCACAGCGTTCACCTCACTGCCAGCATCGATCAAACATTTTATTACTGATGGTTTGTTGTAATGTGTAGCTTAGTCAAAATATGTAAATATTTCACAATTTTACACTTGCACACTATTTTGTCTTTAAGTTGTGCCAGAGAATTAATGAATATTCTCTAATATTCGGATTTTTATAATTCATTCTCCTGCTTTATGCGCTAGGGCTACAGTGCGATTTTTTCATGCGCCTGCAATACGAGAAAAAGAAGCATGTTAGAACAGATGTCTAGATAACATTTTGTAGAATATAACATAGTATATAATGCTTTTTACAATTTCATGGGAAAAAATCAGCCCATTAATACACATTAATAATGTTAATTCACGAACTTAAGATTTGATAAAGACATTCAGATATTTGTTTGAAAATATACAGTTGTCGGTTTTTTGTTTATTATTTTTATATTATGTACGAACTTCTGCGTTAAAATGGTGCAGCAAGAAGACATAATGCAGCCTATGCACCACACTGCAGCATGAAATTTAAAATGGTGCATAAAACATTAACAAAAGTGTTACATGAAATCAAATTAATTTGATTTCGTGCAACAATTTAGGTCGTCGATATTGCTAAATATCATGAAAAGAATTATGCTCGACGTCAGAGTAAAAATTTTCGCGTGCATCAAATGCGACAAAATCGCATTGAAGCACCTCAAATATCACACCGTGGCTCCACGTTTTAGCATGGTAATAATTCGCACACAATTGCGTTTTTTTAAAAGTTATAAAAATTCTGGGTCGACTTCTCAAGAGCGGATTAGTTTCTAGGTGCTCTTTAGAAATTTTAGCACTGACAGAAGTAGACTCTTTAAAATGTCTAGCATGAATTCCTTTGTCGGAGAAGACAAAGAATATCATGTTGACTAAACTATAAGATTATAAATGTGGATCCATTCTCTTAATTAGAATAATTTAAAAAAAAAAAAATTTTCTATTACCATAAACTATTAAAATAATACTATTTTATTATGCATAGTAAAGCTAAACATTTATTTCCAACAGTGCTCCTTTATTTTAACATATTATTGTATTTTTTCGACACTTTACGAATTATGTGGCAAGCATTTAAATCAAAAGCACATACCATTAAAAGTGTGAGATTTTTCACGTAATGGTCGACGCTGCTGCTTAAAATCTCTAAAGAAATGAACATAACTAGAGGTTTTCCATGTGCTCTTACGATCTTATGAAAAATCTAAACTAGGTTTTTTGGGAAAGTCTGCTCACCTTTCTGCTTGTTCTTTACGACCTTGATCTGCATTCCCTAAATATTTGCAAGTATAGAGTCATTTTGTGTGAGGCTTTTAACGGAATCAAATAATTATAAAAAAATACCTTTCAAATTCTTTAGTAACGTCTCCAAATCAGCTTCTAGTTGTGAGTAGCTAGACGATCTTTCTGTCTTGTCAATCACACTTTTGTAAATAGAACATCCGCAAGGATCTGCAGTGTTAATATCATCACAAGAGATTGTTATTTTGCCTAACGGATGTGTAAAATAGTCTTGATTATTCAGATGTCCAAGATGCAGATTAAAAGTAGGAAGAATTCTTGGAAACGACGATAGACTACGAAGTTTTCTTTCGATTACCATCTTCTCAGCGACTATTTCAAATGGACATTTAAAGAAAAATTCTTGTACGTTATCTGAAAATTCGCGTATTGTGGCATTGTGGGCAAATCCGGTTGGAATTACTTTTGCTTTGAATGTTTCCATCCCTTGATCAAATATCTGCAACATATTTTTCTCTTCTGTGTTTAGCCTTTTCATGTATTCTTCCATTCTTCTCAGTTTTCTAACTTCCAATTCACGGACAAATATTTCTCTACTAGCCTCAATATTCTTAAAAGCGCCGTCATATTGTTTTGTCAAACTTTCCAATACAACCTTTGTGTCCTCAAACGATGTAATGAATGACTTAAACCATGTCCTGACTTCCTCTCCGAATTCAGCAATCGATTTCCTTTCGTGATTCTTGTGTTGTCTGTGTGTACAATACACAAAAAATTGTGTGTAATAAAGCAGAATTAAGTTTCTTTGAACCATTCTTTATCATTTTTCATTCTGCAAAGGCCAAGTAAAGTCATTGCTACGTCTTCTGGTCACATATGTGGAAATAATACATTTTAGAAAAACATTAAGTTCTACAGGAACTGCTACGACTGTCAAATGGAAATACAGATTGAGAAAACCTACCACTACTTTTACCATTAATTGATATAGCCATGAGCATTATCTTTTATCTTATATGTTATATTAGAATATACAAATGTACTTACAACTCATTTAGAATGTCAGTCACTAGATATGTAGTCATTAGCGATGATGTTGTCCCTTGTGGACCTAGTGTTGTTTTGCTTGAACACCTTAATGGACACTGCAGTTTCGCACTTCCATCTTCGTTGAAAACCAACATGCTATCCAAACAATCTTGACAATATGTATGACCGCAGTTAAGGGTTTTTGGTTTGTAATAGGTGTGCATGCAAATCTTGCATTCCAATAATGCAGAAAGTTGGTTTTGCTTTTGCTGTAGACTGAGCCATTGTTTTTTCATAAGTTTTTTATTATTCTTGAAAAAAAAAAGAAAATACTAGGGTGGTGAAAACAACTAAGAATATATTTTCTATTTAGGAACAAAAGTTCCTACGTAGAGTTGTACTGGATATTAAATAGCAGTGTGTCTATTTTGCTACTAGGCATATTAAGTCAACAACTTATTACCAATTGAATTTTTAGGAATTAAACGAACTTAATTTACCTTGCCGTTTGAGATTTGAGGCAGGAAATGCTTATCGTCTAACCAAGATATGATTTCAATATTAAAATTTGTAACGCTTACGTTACTTTGAGAGGTTAAAAAAAATCAAAAAAATTAGTAGAAATATCACACAGACGAATCTTTCTCAAAATAACATTGAAAGAATATCATAATAAAGGCAAATAAAACACGCAAATAAAATACTTTGAAGCATTGTCTGTTGTCATGGTGTATATTTACCTAAAGTTTATTAAAACTGCTCTTCATCGTTGCGAATTTATAGTGCACTCCTTTGTAGTTCTTTATGTCTGTTGCCATGATGTGTATTTACTAAAAGTTATTAAAGCAGCTGTTCATCGTTGAAAATTTGTAGTGCATTCCTTTGTAGTTCTTTATAGGACATTTTGTACAACTAGTTGTTAGCCCTGTTAAATACCACGGGGATGGCCCATGTTGCATATTTCCTGCATAGCTAATTTTTGCATCGCCTCTATCGCATGAAGTAACTGAATTTACCCAGACAGACATATTATAATGATTGTTGGTGCAATTATAATGTCGTTTTCGATTACATAACCCTCGGATTTTAAAATAGTCTGACAACTTTGGTTGTTAAATTACCTTGTGCCAAAATTATTTGCATCAGTTACGCTGAAATAGTTTGTGTGTATTAACATTTCATGAAGTGAGTTAGGCTGACGCCGAAACCAATTTCTCTTCTGTATATACATGTTGGTGTTTGGGATAACTTTCCAGTCAGCACTATGAATTATTCAGTTCATAAATGTAATGTTAATGTTAACATAAAGTATTGATGTATTGAATAAAAAGAGAGCGTCGTGTGCAAAATTAAAGGGAACAACGTACAGGAAAAGTTCAGGGTAGCCGAAGCAGGTTCTCTTGTGCGAGTAGCGAGGGTTGTAAATAAATTACCGCAGTTCTTTGTCGTTGTTAGAGCATCTGAAGGTGAAAGATTATCTCGCTTAGTTTTACTGTCGAAAGAAAAGACTGCTTATGAAAAATAGATTGAGCAAAAGCAACATCGGCTAAGGAGTTTGTGTGTAGAATAGCATGCGTCATTAAAAGAACCAGTAGGGGATTTCAAATTAGCCAGAAAGACAGCAAGGCGAGAATATGAGTTTCTTGAAAAATGCAAGAATAGCCAGACAATTGTTGCGACAGAGGTTTTTACAAGTTGCGACAGAGGTTGTTAGAAATGCAACAGAGGTTGTTAAAAGTTACGTCTGAGGTTGCTACAAATTGCAACAAAGGTTATTACAAATTGTGACAGATGTTGTTACTAATTGAGACAGAGGTTGTTTTCACAAATTCTGGCAGTTTTTTTATTACAAATTATGGTTGGTATTACAATCAAAATTGCGACAAAACTTCAAATTGTGACAAAGCATGCATACTATCGCAAAAATGAGCTCTGTGTTACAAAATGCATGGTTAGGTTCGTTTTTTATCATAACTTGGATGACTTAATTGAACCCGCACCGACAGAGTAACTGAAAAAAAACTTTTCTTTATTGTTTCTCATCTCTTTTTCCCGATAACAGCGTTACAAAGAAAGCGTTAAAAATACTAAAAATAGAAAGAATGTAGAAGGTAAAATATTGATTAAATGGAAAGCCTAGTGGATTTTTATTCTCTTCAACATCTTTGATATTTTCCAGTGACCATGAAAATACACTACCAATTAATGTAGGCGCCAAGCTTCTAAAAAACAAGTGACTTCTTCAATCTTACGAGCACCTGTAATTAAAACGTTACTGCGCAAAACTGTACTTCTTGCAAATTTTAGCGGAACATAAACGTCACAAAGAATTACGACTTTGTTTATAAAAGTTTTTGGGGAGCATAGGACAAATTTGCATAGTGATTACAATATAAATTGGTATGGAAAAACACACTACATAAGTAGACATCGTCTTGTGAAAATGGAACAAAAAATTCTGCTAAAAAGAAGCAACTGACCTTGTTAGGCACGTCAGAGACATGCACAGTCCATTTGCTGATCCAACAAGGTCTGATGTTACAGAGTTATTTACGAACACATTTACAGTGACAAATCCCCCTTCAAGTGCAAGGCGTGTCAGTAATGAAATAATGATGACACATGTCCAAAACAGCTTTCTAAAAGACGGGTAAAGCTCTAATGAATGCATCGTCAAGATTTTGTTTATCAGTGTCATTTCCAGTTACAATTTATCATACCAACTGTACTTCTTTTTTCTTTTTTTGGTACACTTGTACATAATATGGCTTTAAAATGTAGTTTTATTATTTTTACCTAACTTTTTATATATTTGTATAGTAATAACATGGTTTTGAGGGCTATTTGGGCCTGAGTTTTATTTGTAATGCTGACAAATTTGCACGAACGTAGTGAGATACACCGTAAACTAAATAAGTATATCTTTCAAGATATATCGTTAACGCATAGATGGATGGAGGGAAACAAAAGTCTTACTTGTTTTGAATAGATGCAACTGATACATTGATTGGACAACAAAATACCAATGCAAGTGAAGAAAAGATAAAAACCTAAGTAACAGAATGAAAACAAATTCCTCAACAAATGGAGTTGTTAACAAACCAATTGCATTTTATTTCGTTAGTACATGAGAAACCAATCGTCTTATGTTTCTTACCTTCCTTGGACCATATTTACTTGTTAACTGAAAATGAAAAGAAGATGTTAGTATCCGAAAAATATTATCAACAGATTGAAGAATGATAACGAGCGGAGGGTCCTAATGTCTAAAAATTTGCACAAATTATAACCCAATTCTTAAACCAAAAAAACTCTCCACAAAAGAATAACTTTACGTAAGTAGCAGTTCTCAGTTGCACAGGTCTGTTTTTTAGCATGGAAAGCACAAAGTATTGAATACCACATCTCTTCATTTCAAGTAGATCTTTCAAAATAGGCTAATAATGGAAATCTGTGAAGTAAAAGTCAAACAATGTGAAGGTTTATGTGTAGCATGTAAGAAATGATAACAAGAATGCAATTTAATTCTATTGACGTTTAGAAAGGCAAGTAGAATACAAAGATGAAGTATCTTACTTTTCCTAGCAAAGGTACTTGTACGGCTATCATCAAACATGATACTATCAGAAGTGATAGACCAATATCCTTCGTAGCGAACTCATAACCATCTAGTATATGAGAAACAAAATATTTACACTTTAGCGTTCTGCACTATCGCTTAAGCTGAAAGCCAAACATGGCGTCTTACATTAAGAAAACTTCAATTTCATTAGTTTACAGTTGAAAATTCATTTATATTGAGCCAGACGTATAATGTCAATGAAACATTTTGATCGGAGATTTTTCTTTCATCATCTTTATTTAAAATAAAAATTGATGATAATTTAAAATAAAGATTGATGATAGTTAGACAAAATTCGTTTTTGTGCATTTAACAGTTCGATTTATTTTGGCCGGTACAAAATAATAGTCTGAGCCGAAAATTGATCACATTTTAGTGACTTTTTTACTGATACCTTGTAGCAATGTTTTTAGGTATTTTGGGGCATTAATATTCACGCTTCTCGCAGATCGTGGCCAACTTAGGGAAATTACGACGTAAAAAATATTTTTCTTTCTGTTATTATTTTATCGAGAAAAGGTTTTGTTTTTTTTTACACGTCGTTAGCGAAACTCCGTGAAATTTTTGCAAACAGTCATCGGTGAAAGTTAATACCCGCGAAATGTAACTATTTTCAACCCCGTAACAATAAGGACCATTAGGTAATAATCATTTCTTAATTGTGAAGAAAATTCTGAAACAATTGCACTGCTTTTATCTGGTGTCTTCAACATCGTGACCTTTGTGAAGTCGGGAGGATGCATGAATTTCATTTAAATTGGGACTCTTTCGATTAAGTCGAGAAAGTTGGAACAATTGTGTGACTTACTATATTTCGTTGTTGTTGCAGCCAATACCGGATAAATGTCTTCATACGCCACAGCCAGCATGTAATATATTGCTGTCAAGACACAACTCATAACACAACTCTTGATCCTAAATAAAGAGTTGAAATAAAAAATTCCTCCATAAATCAACTTAGGTATGGAAAGTTAGTTAATCTCAGCATTCTCCTTTCTGTAAATGTAACTACTTGCAATGGTAAATTACTTTAACAAATGCTTTTTTAAATGAGAACTAACGATTGGTAACAAGTTGGGCTTAAATTGTTCATTATAGTGTGAATAAGAGCCGTGTAATTTTTTTTTGATATTTGTGAGCCTTGGTTCTCCGGATAATTAAGGTCAATAATTATCCATTTCTCACTCTTTCCCGCTTCTCAGTGAGGTTCATCTCTTTGTCAATTTGTTTACCCCACGTGGGTATAAATCAATCTCATTGGATTAATTTCAATTGAACGACGAAAAGGAAGAAAGCAATCCTACTTTTGAATTCGATCAAATTCGACCGCCAGGTCGAAGTCGATCGACGAAGATTATGCAATGTTCTATTTTTAGTAACATCTATGCGATCGACGTCAATCGATTCGACCATATTCGTTTCGGTGGAAACCCGCTTTAAGAATGTTTTTATCACATAAAAACATATATGTAGTTTTTTTCGTTAGTTCTCCTTTTATAAATAGATAAAACTGCCTTCATACCGAAGCAGTCTACAAAACTTTGTATTTAACATCCAGTTTTTAAATCTTTTCCAGTGAGAAGATCGTGCTATCAGCTGATTGGTGGTAACTTTAGGAGAATATAATGTTTCATCCACTCGCGTTGCTCCATATTTACTGCTATGTTGCTGTAAAGGCTCTTCTTCTATCAATCCGTCTGGATTTCTAAAAAAACATTTTGCACTTTCACTATTAACAAAACTTTTACGGCAACAAAGGTTTTTATAAAATCAGTATTAGAAATAAAAAGTATAAGAATCACAAAGTTTCTTCCGTTTCTTGACTTATCTTTTGTATTTACTAGTCGTTAGTCAGTGGATAAATCAATGGGAATCGTCTCTATTTGAAGCTACCATTTTTGGCTTACAGAAAAGTGGACTCTCTCCCTATCTCGAGCTCGCAAGGAACCAGAAAATTCGAGATAGAGAAAATTCTCACAAAAACTTTTTGGTAACAAAGCAAGGTTTATTGAAGGTGCATTAGACTTCACGTTTTCTAATACTTAAAATATTAAGGTCGAGATAAAGAAAGGAAAATAGCTTAGAGCGCACACAAAGGTTCAAGGGACCGAGACTTTTGATCGAAATAGAGAGAAGTTCGAGCTAGAGAGTAGCCGAGATAGAGAGAGTCCACTGCATATTAAAGACAACATATTAACCCGTGGATAAATCCTCTGGTTCGCTCGTCCCTTACATTCCGCGTAGCCTTGCCAGTGTTTTAGCTTCCTTAGACATTTCGTGTATTTTTTCACAACGAAGTATATTGTCAGCCATATTATAGACAAAACACGGGTATTATTAGTATAGAGCTTTTTTTCAGCAATAACTTGGCCAGTTAAGAGTAGCGAGAAAAAAACACTTTAAAATCAAAACTCAAGCTATGAATTAGTTTTTTTGCAGTCCACTAACCGAGAATTCTTTCGGAATGCTATTATGAATATGCCTGTAGATATAAACAATCCAATAGCCATCACAAGGTTTGGAAGTAATATGGTGTACCGGCCAAATAAGGATTCTAAAGACAAAATATATGATTTTTTTTAACTTGCGATAAAACGTCCATAACGGAGGAAAATCATGTATAAACAATGTAGACAGTACACAATAAATAAATATCTCTTTGCTTATTAGCACATAGTGATAAAGAAATAGGTTTTTCAAGTCTTGCTTAGATTTCGTAGCATGCTTAAATACCTTTTTTATGGGAGGGAGGGAAGGGGAGGGAGGGATTATGCCGCTTTGCTACCGTGGCATGTTTTAGCTCGGATCAATTTTTAATCGCTAACTATGTTTCATTGACGCTTAATGATGCGCTTAATTTTGATCAAGAGTTCTTTTTAAAAATTTGACAATTTTTATAATCTTTGAAGAATTTAAATAGCTCGGAAAAATTTTTGGAAGGGGGCCCTGAAGTTTCCATTCTCCCTTGATTTTCAATAATATAGATCTACAGGGGGGTCAAATACTACTTTTTAGTTTAAAATTATTTAGCTGGGACGTAGTAAACCATTACATTTATCATTTAAGATGACAAAAAAAATTTGTAAGTTTTTTTTTTTTAATTTTTAACTTGTCGAATTATCTCTTATAAAATCTTGCTTAAGGAGCTGGAAGGTATTGTTTCTAAAGGTCTCAAATAACAAAACCTACGAGAATCATTTTTATTTCTTTCAATTGGCACACAAAACCACAACTTTAGAAGGTTTCTGCTCTTTAAAGAGGTATGATGTGACAGTTTTAGCGTAATTTTAGTCTCTAGAAAACATGTCTGCTATTAAAAAGCGTCTGTTATATAGAATGTCCTCTATGTAGAGGCATCATTGCATTTTCGATATGTTTTAAAATACCCTACAGGTATAAAAAGTTTAAAGCTATGTAATATAATATACTTACCTTTGCTAAAAACATTGGAGTATTTTTCTGAAGGAAAAGATAAATAACCTAGAAATAAGAACGAAGACAAGAAGTTCATGGATAGTTCGTTACAATTAAAAGGGGAGGGTAGTGGCAGGTAGAAAAATTATTTTTTTATACAGGTGTGCTCACTAACCTCCTAAAGCTGGTCCTGTAACTAATCCGGTGGAAAACGAGGACATGATTACTGTCATTCCAAGAGGCTAGAAAACAAACAAACATTGGTAAGCACTTTTGTAATTACCAAAAGTTCTCGTTGACAAAATATGGGCGTAAAAATGCAATGTAGTTCTAAGTACACTACAATTCTGTTCATACATTTTTAGAAAATGCCAGTTTTTTGGCCAGTTTTCGAAATGGCAAAACAGAATCTCCTGTCGAATGTTCCAAAGCCGAAAGGTTGCAAGAGTTCTGCTTTGGAGGATTTAAATAATGCATCGGACCGCGTAAGCCAAGGAAATTAAGAAAATAGACCATATTGACGTCAGCATGGTAAAAAAATGAACATGTCCCATCAACGTTCTTTTAAAAATTAGAACAATTAAAAAATATTACTAAATGTTAAAAAACTGATGTTCAGTCAGATGACCTTTGTAAGCGATACGGATGAACTAAAATTTATTGCCTGGATGATATAATGATTGGTTTGCGTTTTTGATAGGACTTTATATGACGTCTTACTAACTAATTCGCGATAACCCATCATTAAAATGGTACCACAACAACTTAAACAAACAACTTGAAACCATATTTTTAATTTCATTCTCAATGCCTCGAAATTTTTGTTAGAAGTTACAATCGTCTCAAATTAAACGCTCTCGATTTTGGAAAGCATTAAAATCGAACATAATTTTTCTTTCTTAGCGATAACCCTATAATAACTGTTTATGAGGGCAATACCGGAGAATATTGACCGACGTCAAAAAGTATTGCCCGAGCTTGTGAGGGCAATACGTGACAGAGGTCAATATTCGAAGGTATTGCCCGAAATAAACAGTTATTATATGGATTATTATCCATATAATAACTGCATTTTACAACAAAAAATATAACATTATAAAAGCAGGATGTAGAAACCACTTCTTTATAGAAACTATTCCCATGTGGAACGTACATTCGAACAAAAAATATATTTTTTTAAAATCGAATATCGTGTAAACATAGCAGGTTTTCATTGCAACCACAACATTGAATTCTTTAAAAGATAAACATAAGTTTCACTTCTGTTTCGCGTTTTGTTTACTTTTTTCCGTGTTTATTTACATTTAATGCTACCATATTTAAACTTTAAACACGGTTGCTATGGTAGCGGGCAATACCGTGGAATATTGCCCGCTATGACGTAAGTTCTAACCAATCACATTGCACGATTTTCGAAAATATCGATGCCGCCCTTTTACCCGGGTAATAAGATATGGATAATTACCGATTTTAGTGTTGTAAGGTGAAATACAAAACCCTCAGTCAAGGGTACTAGACTTCTTAAGCTCAGCCTGTAGCTATAACCTGGGCTTTGCATTTGACAATGAAACATCAAAACAGCTCAGTATCCGTTAGCTTCTTATTCTCTTAACTGCTTGTTTAACTAAGCTAGTGGTGTCATGCTCCACGTCATGGCTACCAAAAAGTCTTCACTTTGTCATAAGATGAACTCAAAGCAACATTTGAATACTTTTCTGAGTTTGACTTGTCTCGGCACAGATCAGAAAATGAACCTATAATTAAAACGGCGATAAGAGCGGCACTAATAGACTGAAGCTGTAGAACTCGGCCTACATATCTTTGTAAGTGAACCATTTGGCATTAAGATGGAGACCACTAATATTTGTATACCTTGGACATAGCAATTGGAATCCATTGCAATTAAAAAGACCATGCACGTGAACAACTGATGATGTAAAATGATAATTCTTAGAAAAAATATCTCCTGTTGGGATGATAAATATAAAACCAGAAAACATAAGATCTAAAGATATTACTTTACCATGTTCGTATCATCACAAATGTCAACCAAAATAGCTTTGCCCACGACGGCTATTCCTAAAATATAATTTCTTTAATTCACCAACTGGTGATTGAACTACCTAACTATTTAACTTAATTCGTCAGAATTTGCCAAACCGACGGAGTTTTTGTGAACAATATGGATAAAAATTCAGAGAATTTTACCGGCACAGCAACCAGTAAAGAATTTTGCAGCAAAAGCCCATGTGAAAGTTTCTGTGAAACCAAATGCAATGCTGGCCAATGCTGATCCAAGTGAAGACAGTATCAAGACATATTTTTTAGGAAATCGATCGCTCATATTTCCCCATAGTAAACTAAAGGAATATAGATATTAACTGATAGAAACAACGGTGATATATTGGTACAAGTAACCCTGCACATTATTTTCCCAAGTGCAAAGATGCGCTAGAGAGAGCATGGGATTGATCGTTAGAGCAATCGCCCGTAAAGTGAGAGGTCGTGGGTTCAAGTCACACTCGATCCGTCATCTTTGCAGCACTTTGGAGGATAATGCGCAGGTTTACTTATAGCAATAAATATTAACATTGTTATTAAAAGTGTAGAAATTTTGAAATAACATTTCTTGAAATTAAATTGGGACTCAATTTTTTTTTCATATTATATTTAATCGCGACAGATATGACTTAAAAACTAAATAACACTTGTTAAATGAGCATTCAAGTAGGAAATGTGCTTTAAAGATCTCATGAGAAGATTTCGGTATTAAAAAATAGTTATTATTACCTGGCGAATATTCGAGCAATGTAATAGCTAGAGATGATAATTCCAACTTTTTCTCCTAAAATTACAGAACAAAATCGTATAAATATATATAAATATATATATATACATATATACACCAAGGTTTTATTTTAAATTATCGTTATGGAGGATTATGACGTGGGCAGTTAGCTTGAAAATTATTTGCTAAAAGCATTTATTTTGTCCAATTTTTTACTTTATCATATAAACGTTAGAAAGAAGATTTCTTGAGATGGAAAAAGGATAAAATTTTAGGCATGTTAATTTTGGTCGCACAGTACACTTTGTGGTATGCAAAAGAAATCTCAGACTGATAAAAGATAAATAAATTGACTCATTACCACAATCTATATTGCATAACCTATATTCGATTTTTATGCGAGGATATGTAGAATTTAGGTTCTACAGGAAGCATAGCCTTTCGGAAATTACAGCTGTTCCGCTAAAGTTAATAGAATTAATAGACCTTGAAAAAAAGCTTTGTAATAAATCCAACTTATTGATACAGCTTATTAAAGTTTAAACTTATTCCATTCTGTTGTAATTGAGTTAACAAAAAAGTAGCTATTAAAGTTTGGGTGTTTGTCACTGTAAGGTGGACAGTCCACAGCGTTTCCTGGAAATACGCTGTTTTGCAGAAGTCTTCCATTTCGGTAGAGCCACAACGCACTTCTTGTTTCTTAGGTTAATTTATCATTCCCACTGCAGAGAAATATGATGGTGTATTTTTAGCAGAGGTAATTCTGAATTTCTACTTCGAGTTTGAAAATCTAACGCAATTTTAACCAATTCTCTAAAAATTTTCGCCTGCTAATGATTAAAGTAGTATCGAACCAAGCCGTTCAGATATCGTACATAGTTTCTTTCGTTCTTCTCACTTTTTTAAACATTTTACTTGGCTTAAAGGCTCGTAAAATAATTTCTTGTAGAAAGAGTAAACCCCGAAAAATACACGCATCATAATGCACTCGGCACCGTGTGAATAACTGGTACTTTATTTTGATTATTTGCATAAATGTCACTGGCAGGCGCAATACACATAAATCGTTTGCATATTTAATTTCATTCGCTCCGATCCTGTTGTTTGTGCATTTTGACCCTACTCGACCGCGTAGGTTCAAGTTTC
>JASGCC010000002.1:1082582-1115618 GCA_030067915.1 Hydractinia echinata
TTCCAGCGTTCTAAAAAAATGCAACAAGTAGTGTGTAAAAAAAATAAGTGCAATAAAACATGAAGGTGATCCATTTACCTCCGAGAACAGGTCCTAGAACAAAGCCAGTTGAATAAGAGGATACTATTATTGTTACTCCAAGGGACTAAAAAACAAGTATGTACTCACCATCAGCAAGAAAAAATAAGGTTCTTGCAGGTCAAACTAAGTTCGACCAATTTATTGAATGTATTTGTTTCAATAAACTATGACCTTATATTACTATTATTTCTTTCTAATGGCATGCGACTTTTTAAAACGTTGATATTGAGATAAGCGAAAATGTTGAGAAGTTGAATTTTTTTCTTAGTTAGATAAAAACGAAGTTATCAGGTAAAACATGTCCTTGTAAGAATATTTACAAAACAGAATCTGAAGAAAAGTTTTTAAAGGTTAATTTAGGCTTGTTTGATGACATCAGCGATCAAGGAAATTTCACAACAAAGTCATTGGGAAATGTTTCATTTTTGTGTTTTTTGTCCTTTAATGAGCGACAAGGAACCTTCACACTTACATTCACCCAAAACCATCGGTAAAAATCTCCTTATCAAAATAGGGTATCAATATAAAATATAAGATATATCTAGACTAGAATAACATCAAGGGACATAAAAAATCAACTTTTTGTACCATGTTTGTATTGTCACAGATGTCAGCTATTATTGCTTTGCTGACAACGACCATACCTAAAATAAATTTAACGGCTTAATTTTATCATGTAAGTCACATTACAATCACGAAAGGGTTAAGCAAACGAAATAATGTCTAGAAGAGAGTAAAAAAATATCTGAGGAGAAGCAAATAAATTAAAGCAAGGTTACAACGAATAGAAAATGGGAAAGCAAAGTAGAAAAGTGTGAAGTACAGTACAAAAAAAGTTAACTTATGTGAAATAAGATGAATTCAAGTCACCTGAAGAGAAACAAAGAAGAACAGAATAAACCTCATTGTAAAGCAAGGCAAAGGTAGCTTAACCAAGAGCGGGGCAAGATGAGCTAAGTGTAAGTAGTTGGGGCAAGAAGTGTAAGTAATTGAAGACAGTTTACCGGCGCAACAGCCAGCAGCAAACTTCGTGACAATAGCCCATTTGAAACTAGTTGTAAAACCAAATGCAATGGTGAACATTGCTGTTCCAATTGATGAAATTATAAAAACGTATTTTTTAGAAATCCGATCAGCCAAGTACCCCCAAACAAGCTAGAAAAAATTAGGTAATTGTCGTTTAAAAACGAACTGTGAAATATGGAACAAGAAATACACCAATATTGAATTAAAGACGTGTGGGACAACAAGACACCAACATTGAAATAAAGGAGTGTGGAACAACAAGACATCAACTTTGAAATAAAGGGAAATGCGTAAGAAATTCTTTTATTACCAGTTATTACCAATAATACACCACCGTAAACTTTTAACCCTTTCACTGCATGTGACCCGCAGGGCAGGTCATCTTGATTGCCATTTTAATAAAAACACTCTATGAGCGAGGCTTGTGTGAATTACGTTCTTTCTACAACGCTCGACTTTTCCGTACTGAAAGGACCAATAAAATAAATGTTGTCTTTCATTCATTCAAGGCTAAAATATTGACTGTAGTAAAGAAATTTTGACAAGCAAAAAAAACTTTTCGGAAAGTAAATTCATTAAAAAAATTCGAAACAGACATGTTACCTGGAAAATGTGCGAGAAACATAATAGCTGGATACAATGATTCCAACATTTCGCCCTAAAATATTGTATTTTATTTTGCCATTTATATGTTAGTTTCCCTATAGTTGCTATCACCGGTACATATATTATGCGATTTAATTGTCAATTAAAATGTTATATGTTATATGATTCAGGATATAATTTCAACAGGATTCTGGTTGTTGACATACTGGTATGTACTGGTGTCCCCACCCCCCACACCTTTTTAATATTAAAGCTGAATTTTTGCTAATATACACGATTTTAATTATATTATACCTATATGTTTTTACCCCAAAATTAGAATAAAGCAACTTTAAAAGATTCGTTATCCTTTTGTATTCTGCAGAATATATATAGCAGTGTAAGCATATACATAGGTGCTCGCGGTTGTAAAGTATCACACATCAATAGGATTTTTTTACCTTGTGTTGTATATAAACAAAGTTATAAACAGCTGAATAAACTAAATTAGTTTATAAGTGGTTTTGCTATTCGTTCACTTCAGTTTTCATTCTTAACCAGGTAATTCTGAAGTATATCCTTTAAACTATACGTATATAAAGCAAAAAACTTTGTTGTGACACGGAAACGAAGACGTCATAAAAGTTCGCATAATATTTCGGCAAATTTCATAGTAGCTGAAAAGTGATAAAGCGTTACACGAGAAGAAATCTTCCTACCTGTATCCACTTCGGATATTCCAAAAGACTAAATATTAAAGTAAAAATAAAGATCACTTAAAATATGGCTTTGACGAGCAATTTAAGCAGCGTTTACACAAGGTTTCACTTCGCCTGAGGTGAAGTAAGATTTCGGGCAGCATCCTGGTTTTACACCGATCGTATAGTAACAGAAGATACGCAGTAAAATTAGACCAAAGTGAGTTTCACTTCTGCGTTATAATGTGTAAAATTCTCTCAACAGAGACCGAACTGATTTCACTTGACTTCAGGCGAGATTAAACTATTATCCTAAAACAGACGCGTACATCCAAAAAAGAGTTAAAAGTAGGTAAAACAAATTAAAACAATTAAAACAAGTTAAAACAAGTTAAGACAAGATAAAACAAGTTAAAACAAGTTAAAACAAGTTAAAACAGTTTAAAACAAGTTAAAACAAGTTTGAACAAGTCTCTATTTCTTCACAGTAGGGGTGCATAAACTATTTAAAGCTTACATTCCATTAAAAACTAAGTTAATCTCATATGAAGGAGCTGGATAGTTGTCACTCAGAAGTTTCGCTAATTATGCATGACATCATGAATTAGCTCTAAGTGAGATGTTGTAGTTTTACCAAAGTATATGAAGTTAAAATGTTTTTTTGGCCACACACTTTGGCGTTTTGAGCATTTTAGATAAATTTTGATATTTAATTGCTATAATTGATAACAGCAATTACATTTTTTAGAGCTAGTGGATGATGTCATAATTTGCATAATTAGCGAAAACTGCTACCACCTTCACATCTTGAGAACAAAGATTTTCCAAGAAAATTTAATACATTTCTAGACAACTTTTTAAAACAACTTACTACAATGTCACATTTCTATTTGGCATTATTAAGAAAGTGCGCGTGTATTTTACAGACCCGTGTACAAAATCTGCATTTTCCTGATGTTATAACGCTATGCAGACTTTGTAAAAATGTTTCCTAGTAAAATGCAGAAAAAAATTCGATACAAAACTTGAAACTTATGACGGTTTTTGTATTTATACATACCTTGACAAGTTGTGGTAGATAGGCATGGGCAGAGGAGTTCATCATTGAGTTAAACACCTAAATAAGGAAACAGTAATTTGACTCTCATATTAAACGTGGCGTATATACTGGAGTGCAATCTTGTTGGTTGCACAACGCAAGACACCACGAAGGTGGAACCCTGTATCCGTGGGACTTCTTTAATTTCTCTATTTTCTCTATTTGGTCCACTATTTGCTTAGGTTTTCATATTTCGCACTGTAAAAATATTGTAAAAATTTAGGACGTGTTTAAGGAAGTTTATGTTTAAAGGGTATATGTTCAGAACGATTATATGTTTTCTAGTACCTTTCTACATTCACACGCCATTTTTATTTTAAATATAGCGCCCCAAAGTTTTGACGACCCTTTGCTGTGTTTTATAATTTTATCTTGAAAACTGCTTAGAGTACAATCGCAAGTAAGGAAGCACGCTTATTTCATATAAAGCGACATCGAAAATCTTACATACATTTAGATAAACAAAAAAACATAAATTGAAAAAATAACAATCAAGAATCTGTCTGTCTTAAAGTTCGGATTTGTGAACATTTCAAGGACAAAGACTATACAGGTCACAGCAATTCTTGAACAAATGCAATTTTTCAGAAGTATCGATCATTTCGCTGATTTTGACGTTTTGGCTAAATAAGACTCGTCAAAATCCATGCTATTGGAAATATTCTAGCACTTATTTATTCCAGTGATTAAGTTTGTAGATACTGAGTGATCATGATGGATTGATGCCTCATGGAGTCCTCATGGTGGCCTTATGGTGGCCTTATGGTGACCTCATAGCGGCCTCATGGTGGCCTCGTGGTGGTCTCATGGTGGTCTCATGGTGGTCCCATGGTGGCTTCATGGTGGTCTCACGGTGGTCTCCGAAGCTTGCCAAACAAAATAAATGATTGTCGCAAAGATCTTATTTTTATTGAGTTATACTAATCGTTTGTTAATGGGGACGTTGCTCAGGAGATTGCCCACCGTACTTATTTTTCGTATCGCTATTTCGTGATTCCTTGCCCGCTTGTTAATGAAGTAATGAAATTTAATTGGACGGCAGTTATTTCTATGATTATAGGTGCAATTATGATGGCCTTTTCGATTACTAAACCCCCGGCAAATTTAAATAGCTTTTATTGAATTGATTATTGAAACTCCGGAGTAGAAAAATTTGTTTCAAAGTATATGTGAAAAACATCGTTAATGGATTAGTTAAACAAAAGAAGGCTAATTACACGGTACGTAAAGACTTCATTAAACGGCACGAACTCCGTTTTCGTTCATAAGTGTGTTCAGCCTATTTTTATCTTTATATTGATTTCGCTGTGCTTGATACCGATTAATTACGTCATTAACACATCGTTGCCTCTTACATGAACAATACCAATTAATTTTTTCTTTTCCATCTGACCAGTAAGTATCGTGAGATTTTGTTGTTAAAAATGGTAGCATCTTTTAGTTAATCCGCGTACACTAGGTCTGTACTTGCTTGTATTTAGTCCGATCAATTACCGGTTTTCCCTTACTTTCAACACACCAGTCCAGGTAGCTAGCTAGCTACAAAGCTACCTCATGAAAGGATACAAAAGCACACACATTATTACATAACGATATTAATTAGTATGCGCACAACCAGTTAGCTACTTACACGAATCTGTAATACAGTAAATTTATAGATGGTATATAACATATATACGATAATGAAGCAACATGTGATTGTTGTGAATATTATTTATTAGCAGACAGGACAACTTTCTTTACTAGTGAGAAGATCACTTAGAGAGCTAGTTAGCGTTACCTTTTTTGCAACATTGAATGCTCAAAGCAAAGTAACAAAGGAAAAGCTAGCTATAGCTAGTTATCTGATGCCTTACGACTGCACAGACAACCTTATACTGCATGCAGTTACGTACAAACACAAAGACCAACCTATTACAGACCTGTGGAAGCACAAACATACCATAAAAGCAATGTATATTTTTATTTTTTTTTATTTTTCCCGCTAGCTTTTGATGCAACAATATCAGTCATATTCTCCTACCAGGATTTATATGATTTTTTTTCTATCAACATTTTGAGGATTTTAATAATTCTCTTAGTCAGCTCAATTGCTTTGCAAAATTTCTTTATTACAGTAAAGGCATATTGTACCTTGTTATTTTACTTATTATTTAGTAATTGTTGCTTAAAAACCATAATCGCAAAATTTTCATTTCTGACTTTAGCTACGAACATATCTCTTGAAATAGATGGTAAAGAAAAGTTGAAAATTAAGTATTATTCGTGAAATCACTTTTCCTCACTATTAACAAAAAATGCTTAGAGTATGTACACCAGAAACGTATATCGTCTGGTTGCGAAAAATAAAAATAAAAAAACATGATAGTTTGCTTCGCAGTGACGAGAGTCAAATGCTCGTTAAAATTACCACAAAAATATCAACAGGTTACTTACTAGCATTAGAAACAATGAAAACACTTTAAAAGCTGGTAAGGGCGTCACATTTTCTCCATACACTAAAGCTTTTAGTGACTTCTTCATCATTTTTAGCACCTTCAAAAGAAGTTTACTTTATTTTAAGCACATCATAACACAGTAAAATGTCATCATATCGTCTAATTATGTAATTGTAATTACTTCCGAAAATATTTTGAAATCTCCCCAACATTTTATAATTGCCTCTACCTCCTTTAATCTGTATGTAAACGTATTCTTCAAACTTCTCCCATATCAACGTTTAAAATCCAGACACCTTGTTTCAATTTGCGTTTAATTATTTGTGTAAAGCATGCGAAAGTTGAAACGCATAAGTGGAAACCGGTCTTAATCTCTATTGTATTTGTTAGTTATTTTATATAGATTTAAAAAAGCATTACAGGAGGTCAGATTTAAATGGGAGTAATGTCTCTAATGCGTCACAAATAACTTCACAAATTGAGAAACATATTTCAGTAACTCAGGTAAATAATGAATTTTCGCCCGTCAACAGTAACTAGACATTAGATAGACCAGCTAATGACTTTGTGGTAGAGCGTTCGCCTCCAGTGCCGGAGGTCTTGGGTTCAAACCCTGGCCGAGTCACACCATAGACTATAAAAGTGTGAATCGCACACTTATGCTTAACGTTTAGCATGAAAATAGGATTGATATCTTAGGCAGTTGTCTAATTCAGTGGTTGTTGTGCTTGCACGCCTTCTGTAGCTCAAATGGGAGCTTCAAATGAACTAGGACCTCCTCCGCAGGATCCTCATTGCTGACAGTTTGACTAGAGTTGTAAAAAGCCTTAAATTTGATAGAAAAGTTGCTTAATGGTTCGCTTAGCCGAAAATGAAAAAATTATTGAAACTTTTAGTACAGTTGCTGATAAAGTGGTGGTGCATAAAAAAATATACGTCTAATGGTTGACTTCTTAATTTAAGACAAATGTCCGGAGGCAGAATAATGATTAGAAGCAGATTTTTCTTGATCAGATGCTTGATTTAATGAATCAAAGTTTAATTTTTTACGAAACATCTTAAAAAGACAATGTAAGATATATCCTGTCCAGCTCTTCATAAGACAGATCTATGGTATTGGGGAGTGAATGATTGATTCTTTACCAGTATAGTGTAAGATTTTACGAGCTTTGCTAGTCCAAGGGATAGATTCTTTGATTAATTATTTGGAGTGGTTTACCTTACCATTTCATACTACGAATTGGTATATACTGGGGCTATTTTCTTACACCCAAAATTATGTGAAGACGGGTTAAACAGTGTACGCTGATTTTGGAAAGTTACCAAGCTTGTTTATTTGGTGTTTTTTTCTTCTTATTTCAAATAGTAAAAAATTTAGTGACAGTAAAAACACCGTCCCCTAGTTTATCTTTGTTCAAATGATTGAGCTCCTTCGATACCTGTTAGGGGAACGTTTATAAGAGTAAGACGTTTAATAGAAGGAGAACGTTCATTAGATGATTTACAGTATAGGCTCCCTTTTTCTCTTTTTTTAGATGAAATTTGAATTGAAATTTTGTATCTGTTGCAGATTATAAAGCTCCCTTTACTCACCGTCAGGAAACACTGTCTTTTTGGCAACATCTATAAGACCACCTCGGAAATATCTGTTCGCCAACAGCTTGTTTTTTATTACGCCAGACTCGGCTTCATAAAGGTTTTTCAAAGGATACAGCAGTTTGTTTATATGTGGTTTAAAAAAAATGTTAGAACACATCAAGTTTTTAAGTGCTAAAAATAAATATTAAACTTATGTCTATAACATCTTTATCCTATTAATTAAAAGTTAATGAACTTAGTAGCGAGTTTTTACATTTCACATCGATGATGAAATATATAAACAACAAGAATTAAAGGGGGCTACAAAAACGAGATGTTGATTTTTGACTTTAGCGACTTACAAACAAATCGAGCTCATTGCCGGGGAAAAGGTTATGAGCAATGAGGACAAAGACAACATCTTAAATCATGTTTGATATTATGTTGGACACTCAAATATAACAGACAACGAAAGAAATAACCTTTATTCAGTGTTCATAATTTATTTTACAGAAGGATTTACCTTGCTTTTAAATCAAGTTTTCTGGTAAAAGAAACTTTGAGCTTTTTTGACCTAGCTAGCTAGCTAGCTATTTTTTTCTTATTTATCCACAGAAGCATACCAAATTATTGAATAAAAAGCCAGTTCAAGAACAACATTGACTTTAAAATCTTTTTAAAGGTATTTATTACCTTTTTTAAGAATTTTTAGTATAGCATTTTTAACAAGTACAGTCCCTTATGTTGTCTTTGCTTCCTCATTAAAACAAACTTTTGATTTTACTGTTATGTATTATATTTTGCAGACTGTTGTATCTCATTTTGCCGCCAAAAAGAATGCCAAATGAAAATGTCGAAAAGTTTTTTTGGAAAATATACTTTTAAAAAAAGAAGCAATTCATTGAAAGTAATTATTTATTAGCAGGTTGTCTATATTCTTGCAACAAAGTGGGTTTAATTTCTTGTACATTGATCTTCTGAGTTGTCTGGTTATTAAACATTCTCAGAAAGTGCAAGGATGGAGAGTACCATCAATGACGGACATCTTATTGGAGCTGTAGGCCACTTTAATGGCCTGAGATAAAGATCGTGTTGTTATAGTGATGTGTGACGGTCTGTGATAAGTTATGATTATCGTGTTCATGTTAGGGTAGGAAGATTTTGATTTAGATTATAAAAATAAACGATACAAGATTGAAAAGATATTTTCTATGCATCCTGTATTTTTATCTATTTCAAACAGCCTACTTTCATCACCTCTTTTCATGAATTGTAACTGAGATAGTAAAGAATATATTTAAATATTTTTTTACAATGTGTTAATTGTATTACATTATGCGACAGAGACAGATTTAGAATAGGTAGTCTAGGTCAAATGACAATCTGACCAAAATCTGGCCGAGTGTATAGCCCTGTAATATTTCTTAAATCAAAGCCATGATAAAGGCGAGCCTAAATTTGCAAACGAGTTGGTAATAATAGCCTCTAAATTAAAAATAAATGGCAAGTAAGGGATTTTTTAGTTACCATTGACGTAAAACAATGCAGGTCTCTTTATGGTATAACTCACTGGTTTTTAACCACGAGAGTATAAAATCTGTACGCGTCTATTACACGGACACTGACCACAATGGAAGAGTGAACATGATGTGTTTTCAAATAGTTTCCTAAGTATAACAATAACTGAAAATTGTGTCTAATTTCTAAAATAAACTCGAACAAGGAACTTGTATATTCCAAAGGTATACTTGGATGAGAAGCGTCTATACATAATTACAGACATTCAAAGCGTCAAAAAATTTCGATTCTTTCTTAATCAAAAAGAGTTGCTAGAGATGAAGTTGTGAAGCGATTGTGCGGAACGGCTGTGTAGAGCGGCTGTGTGGAGCGGCTGTGTGGAGCGGCTGTGCAGAACGGCAGTTCGGGGCGGCTATGCAGACCTTCTATGCGGAATGGCTGTAAAAAGCGGCTGTGCGGAGCGACTGTGCGGAGCGACTGTGCGGAGTGGCTGTGCGGAGCGACTGTGCGGAGCGACTGTGGAGAGCGCCTGTGCGACCGTTCAAATGGACAACAGAGGTAAAATGTGCAGACATTGAAGAACTATATGAAAAATGTAAATATTTTATGTAACATCGACCATTGAGTATACGACGGAGACCTCACGACACGAAAGATACATGCAAAATGTTCGTCATAAGAAGTGGTCATCTTCACGTTTTTTCTTTTCCGAAAAAAAGGCTAATAATAGCACCCGCATTTGACTCGCGGACTGGAAAATTTTTTTTGATCTAGGTGCGGACCACATGCCGTTCATTATATGCAAAAGGTGCGTGATTGTTGCTGTATTATATTTGTATTATATAGTTGTGTTGCCAAGCCAACCAGGCGATTCTCTGTTTTATAGTTCTATTGCCAGGCCAATTAGGCGATAATGTATTATATAGTTGTATTGCCAAGCCAACCAGGCGATAATACCAAATATCTCCAATTTTGCGTCATCATTTTCACAATTCCCAATGTTACCGAATTGTTTGTAAGAAGAAAAGAAAAAAAAACATTATTCGTGTGAGTTTTCTACGATATCTTGTCTTTTCTATCGCATCAGTTTGTGCAGACAATATTGAACATCCGCAAAACTGGCAATCTCAGAGTTTTTTTCATTCGGGAGAATGGCTACCTTTGGTATATCTCTACAGAAGCTATTTACGCGAATCAGATCAGTAAATCGCGGAATTTTTAATACTTTTCCAACTAGTTCTCTACCATTTCTAGCGTGCATAGAAAGGTTTAATTGACGGGCTATGATGTTTAATAAATTCCGTGCTCATGTTCTTCTATTGAGAATAATAAGTGGACCGTGCTAAGTTAAGATTGCAACAAATATGTAATAAGAAAGTAACAAAATATTTTTAACCTTTTTAGGAAACAGGAATTCTAACGTTGTACACACCTTTTTATAAGTAAATGAGCGTAGCCTTAATCTTTGCAAGCATTAGTTCTCGAGATGTTCTGACCTAACTTAAAACACGGCCGTTTATAGAGGGGATGGATCCATCTAGGAACACGGTGGTCTATCTTTAAACGCATTGACCCTACTTTTTGTAAATTGACGGGTCACAACTAAATTTTTGACATGGTGGTAAAATGTATTTGCATGACATGAGGACCTTGGATTTAACGTAAGCTAACTCCAATAAAACGATGAAAAATGAACTGCTTTAATTTTGAATGTTTTTATTTAATCTTGTATGGAGCTAGCTGAGATGAAACTGAGTCATGCATGTCAATTTTGTTGTTGGTATCAAAATGCTGCCAGCTAGCTACAGCATTGTTAACGAGTTTACATTAAATTTAGATACTTAGATAAAATAAACGAGTTTTTCTAATTGGAGATTTCAAAAATAGATTCTTTAAATTATGACAGCAATGCAAGCACTCATTATATATTTAACACTTTCTTCTCTAGGGGATTTATACCCATAATTAACAGATCTACACGTGTGACCCGTACATTAAACACAATCCATGATCACATATTTATTAATCCTCCTTTTGAACTTGATATCAGCTATTGTCAAAACAGATCTTTCAGACCACTTTCCGGTGGTAAAAGGATAATTTACAAAAGAAGTTTTCCCAAAATAACGATCAATAAATTTAAGCTGGCACTAATGCGAACGAATTGGAAGCAAGTAGAAAATAGTAAAATGTTAATGACGCGTACATTAAAGTTATAGAGATCTTCTCAAAAGAACATGCAATAAAAATAAACTCTTTGTTGTCACTTTGGATGAAGGGTCCGACTAAATCATCAAAATTAAAACAGAAATTGTAAATCACTTAGAGAAAAAGAAGCTTAAATTACAAAATTTTTTTTGAAAGATTGGCCATTTTGAAAACTGTCTCTTTTTGTTGACCTTTTTACCTTAAAAGCTTTTTATTTTTGTAATATTTGTTTTTTATATGTTTTCACATGTCAAGATAAATATATTGTCACGTTTTGTAGACATGAGATTATTTATTATGACATTTTTTTAATGCTTTTAATCAGTTTGGTACATATAAGAGTTTTTTTATTCCTGCTAACATTATTTCTTTTTGTGCTGGGATTGTGAATATTTAGCTCTTTAGCCAGATGTGGCTAAAAAGTAAAAGTAGCCGAACAAAATTCTTAATCGATCAATAATTCTAATACTAAATTCAGCCAGGTAGCTACAACCTTTACTGTACTATAAACTTTGACGAAAGTTTATTATTTAAATGAGATATCAGAGTTTATTTTTTGTCCACAATTAATTATGTAAAAACAGGCCAATTTTACGAAAACTAATTCCGAAAAATAAAATTGCTGAGTGAGTGAGTGATTGTTTTAGCATGACAGGGTAACAACAAGTAGTTTCCTGTTTTTTTATTTAAACCGATTTCGCGATAACGTTTTTTTTTAAAAAAATAATATAAATTACGCCTATAAGGCGTTAAAAAGGCGGGAGTTTGATTTATTTCATTCTCTGTATCAACATTAGCTGTATTTTGTCTGTCGGTCGAAAGCGCATCGTGTTAACCACCCACGAAATCTTGGAGGCTATAAATAACAAATGTGATATATATTTCCCGACTTTGTTGCACTTTTTCGGGCAAAAAACAGACCAAGATTTTCGCGGTCTCGACATGCTGACGACGCAATGATTAGAGCAATTATGAGAAAAATATGATTTTGATTTTGAAAGTGGTCGTGTTCAGTGACAGGTTTGTAGATTTTTGTTTGACCTTTTTGTCTTCTAAAACCGTTTTATCTTATATAATAATACAGAGAGTGCGTCCGTCTGTGACAGGCAAAGTTGATGTGGTCATTTTCCTTTGAAGTTTCCGAAATTTTCTTTGAAGTCGCCGAAAAAAGTATGTCCTTTTTTCCAGCGGGTTTATTTTGTTTACATCACGTGATCAAAATGAAGCAACTTGATTTGCTGAAATAATTTTAACGCCTAACTCCCCAAAAATGATTACCCTCGACCAGAAAACAACAACAAAAGAACGGTCCCTTCGTCTTGAAAAAAGTGCAAAAAGTGATTCAGAGAAAGAAAAGTCCAAGTAAAGAAGTAGAAGTAGAAAAATAAAGTTGAAAGCCACAAGAAGTTACTTCGGAAGTGAAGAGTGGAGCTAGAAGTAGTAAAGTAAAGTTAGAAGTAGAAAATGCATGCTAGAGTTTCAAGTGGATTGGAATTCAGAAAAAGTAAGAACTTTGATATATTTAGACGTTCCGTTTTTATGTAGTATACTCAATATTGTCAAGTTGAATCGCATTCTCAAAAAAATCCATTAAAGCTCCAAATTCTTAAAGTTTTATATTTTACCGCGTTTTTTAAGAAATAAAAAAACTAGCCATATTTGTTTACTTTTTTTGCATAATTAATGACAGGGGTCATAACTCATGTATTTGTCCTAAAATTCAAAATGCTACATAAGGCTGTTAGCTGGCTAAGAAACAAATTTGTTGGACAAACGGAAAACTTTGGTTTGTTGAACTCACTGTTATCATTTTTACATTACTATTGTTTCTCTTTATAATGTGTTTTACTAAGCATGAATAGCTAGCTATAGACCCAGCTAAGTCTCCCCAGTTTAAGTATATTTAACTGGGTGTCTTAGCTACTGTTAGCTGCTAGCTAATGTTAGCTTTAAGGTTCAATCCCATATATCTTAGCTAGCTCTAACCTATGAGTTATGTTGTTGTTCCTCTTTTTTAGCTATCTATACCTACCTTAAGGTGGCCATGTACTGCAAAAAAATACAGTGCATAAAAATTTTCAGATTTTTTTTTTATCTCAAACTACGCGTACCTATTAAAAACACTCTCTGAAGATTTCTTAATGGTAAAATAAGTAAAAGATTCTTATCTTCAAGCTTAACTTCAGGTCATTAACAATTTTTTTCCTTAGCAACGGCAGTGTACATCCTGTTGCTAGGGACTTTTCCCCCAATATATGTATCAAATTCCCGTGTTTTTTCCGTAATTGATCAACAAATAAGTAAATAACGAAAATATCAACTTTGCTTTACGGCAAAGTACTTAGGTGATTAGTATGTAAGAGCTAAAGTTAAAGTTTATTTTGTTGTTATTGTGGATTTTGATAGCAGATTTTTTGTTTTTGAGTCTAGGAACCTAAAAAATACCGTTTTGAATGTTTTCTCTTGCATTTATTTTATTTTTTCTGTTTTATATATGTTCTAGAACATTAATTAATAAAAAATGAAGGCTAGAACAAAAAACAGACGACATAAGAAGACTAGAAAGGGAAAGCCCTGTTGGGCTAATCTTCACAGTGAAAAACAAAATGGCCGACATCATACAACCCCCATGTCTAATAATGTCAATAACCCCACTGCACCTGTTTATTCTGAACTCCCTGTAACCAACAATCCTTTAGTTATCTCTGACCAAGAACCAGTTGCATTATTACCATCATCATCAAGATTATTTCCACGAGAAACAACACCCCAACCTTCGCTAACTTTTATACCGAAACCAACGTCCGTTTTTCCTGTCAATACTGTGACGCATCTTATCACCTCTAAGACCTACCGTCCTCTTCCTAATAGAAGTAAAGAAAAACTACGTAATACCCTCTTTCATAAGATTGAGAAAAAAGGCTTCATGACAAGGTCAAGATCCCTTAGACTTGGTCTTTTCAGTTCTTGTAAAATCGAAACAAAATGTAGTGGTTACAAGATTATTGACACTTCCGTTCTCAATGATAGTTTAGCGACTGTTAAATGTTCCAATTGTAAGAAAGGTAAAGTGGAACTCTTTGAAGAACAAGGTGCCAAAAAGGACTTGCTGAAAAGTTATATTTGAGGTGTAATTATTGTAATTTCAGGCAGCCTTCATTCTATATGAGTAACCGATCATCAAAGTTGACCGATAACTCAAAAAGCTGTCCTTTTGACGTAAATATAAAGTCAGTATTTGCATCCCAACCTATTGGTCACTCAGGACTCAAAAGCTTTTTAGCTAACATGGGTTTGCCAGCTCCTATTGGAGAGCATCCTTACCAAAAGATTATGAAGGACCTGAATGGAAAATCTGTTGCTCAAGCCGAGGAGTTAATGTGCGACGCAGCAAAACGTTTGATTAATTTGACAAAAGCTACAGAGCCAGAGAATGTTGAGATAGCTGCAAACGAGAAAGAAATTGCCAGTGTTGCTGTTACCATTGATGGAACATGGCAGTGCCGTGGACATTGCTCCAAACATGGTGTCATATTTATCATTTCAATTGAAATAGGTGAGGTGTTAGACTACATCATCAAAAGTCTCTTTTGCCATACATGTCAAAAACATGCTAAAGATGATAAAGAATCTGAAGCATACAAAACATGGTATGAATCCCACAAGCTTGTATGCCATATAAATCACATTGGATCATAGATAGATAGATAGATGTGCATATTTTACATGGCTAGCCTCACAAATATCGAGGGATATACCCTGTCTATTATTTCCAGGATGGGCCATGGCTTAGATGGAGAGTCCTAGAGTATTTAATGCTCATTTTGAGCAACGCAGACCCAATTAGTAGGGCCCACGCTCTACTAGACAACTCCCGGCAACATCCAACGGCCCACACAGTGTGCCATCTCCCCAATTTCCCTCACATGGCTTGGGTTAACCCGGGGCTATGGTAACATTCACTCGCCCATGTTGAATCGCCGTCAAGAGGAATCGAACCCCGGTCTCCCGCACAGAGTACGAAAGCTATAACCACTAATCTACGGCGCCACAATCATCAGGTGAAATGGAAGCTAGTGGTGCTCGTGAAATGTTTTTGCGATCGATTGACTCACGGTCATTGAAGTACACTACTCTCATTGGTGACGGAGACACTGGAACTTTTGGCAAAGTGAGAGATGATTTTTTAAGGATATATGGCCCAAGTTACACAGTAGTGAAAGAAGAATGTGTGGGCCATATTCAGAAAAGAATGGGAACAGCTTTAAGAAAGTTTAAACAAAAAAAAAGCGGTATGAAGCTACAAGATGGTAAATCAGTTGGTGGCGCTGGTAGATTGACGGATGTTGTTATTGACCAGATCCAAAATTATTATGGTGAGGCAATCAAAAATAATGTTGGTGACGTGGAAGGAATGAAAAATGCAATATGGGCTATTTACTACCACAAGGGGACCACAATATGACAAGTGGAACAAATTTTATATAATTTAAAGTATGTGTGTTAAGTTATTTTTTATTGTTTTGTTCCCGACATCCTGTTAAACTTTTGTCAGCCTGCATGTAAAATGCCAGGTTTTTTACAGGTTTTTTGACATTTGATTGGAAGTTTACGTGGGTTTATGACTTTGGGTTAAAAACATTTATGAGAGGTTGTCAGTTTATATTGTTCGTGTTGCAAAATGCTGTTTTTTGAAATTTTGTGTAAACTTTTGTGGAAATAGACCACATGCAATATATATACTGAAAGAACAAATTTTTGTAGAATCAGCCTTCACTGTAAGCTGTTGTATAAGCTGATTTTTTTATATTCGTATTATAAGCTATTGTTGGGGAGAGCTAACTGTATGTGATGTCATTTTTGCTGGAAGAAAATTTCATGGTTTCACGTTTTTGTTTCTCTTGAGAATTTTACAAAATTTTAAAAATGTTTGCTGATAATAAAAAAATTACTTAATGTTCTGACTGAAACTGTTTTTGTTTTTTATATTTTGTAATCTAATGAGCGAGGACTGTATGCACTGAAATGACCTTTTCATAACCTTTTTGTGGAAGATTAATGGGTAATGGCAATATATGACATGCTGAGTGAACTTATTTTTGTTGATTCAGGTGTGTTTCTCACAAACCGATCTGTAAACTTTTGTTTACGAACCGTATACAATATTTCCAAAATAATGATCTTTGTTGATTCAAGTTTATTTTTTGCTCATTGATTTTTTGACATTAAGGTTTAAAATTGTTGGAAAAGTGCAGTACTGATCATCATACTAAAAAAGAAAATTTTTGTGTTCTTAACTGGTTGATTTTTACATTTTGTGTAAATTTTTGTGGGAGAGGATGGTATGCAACCGAAATGACTGATTTTTCTAGACTTAAATTTGATGTTTTCCAAACTGTGGCTTTTCAGAATAAAATACTGAGGGTTTTCAACATAATCACTTATAAGATGTACATATTTGAGATGCGTTATTTCTGACATTGCTATTCTCCGTGTTGTGACGTCGGTGTTGTAACTGTCGGTGTTCTTACTGTCGGTTTTGTGAGTATTGGTGTTGTGAGTGTCCATGTTGTGAGTGTCGTTGTTGTAACTTTTTATGAACTAGATTTTGCACCTTGCAAGCTGTTCTTTTTTATTTTGTATAAGATTTGTGTGGAGGATTTAATGCGATTTGACATTTGACATTTTGCGTAAGATTTTAAGAACATTTTTTTTCTGTATATGCACTGCTGACGTCAGCAAAACATCTAAAGCAACTATTTTTTCATTGGCCTTTTGCCTAAGCGGATTTTTCCACGGGCCTTATCGACTAGTCTCTTATAATAATACAGAGAGTGTGTCCGTCTGTCTGTGACAGGCAAAGTGGATGTGTTTATTTTCCTTTGATGTAGCCGAAAATGTTATGTCTTAAATATTAAATTGTCTGACGTTACGGCGCGACGTTAATAGCGACCTTAAGCAAAGACGACGGGGACTTCTCAAGAACGGCATTTTAGCAAATGACGTCATTTTTGTAAGACTACGCATGCTCAGAATAAGGCGATTCCCCTTATTGCTCCGTCCTGTTCAAGTTGAGCACCTCAAACACAAGCTTTTGACGTAGTGAGGAAAGCGTCAACAAAAAAAATAAAATGGCTGATGAAAACGTTGCCACTACTGGTAAAAAAAGGAAAGAGATCATGTCTCGTAACATACTACAGGCCCCCTTCCTGTTCTCCTTATAATTTTTTGATGTTTACTATCAATAAGCTTGGATTTAGCTAGGTGAGCCAGCAAACATGTCTGTTCCGCGCTGGAGGGGCTAGCTAGCTAGCTAGCTAGCACAGAGGAACCTCTGTCCAGAAAGCCTCTCAATGGTTGTTCCCCTCTAAAACATGGTCCTCTTATTATGAGATTTTAGCTAGCTAGCTATAAACACACTATTTTGTTCAAACAAAAACAAAAAAATTGTGACCTTGCTTTCTCTCTTTTTTGGCAAAATATAAACAAATTTATTCCTTTTTAGACCTGTCATGGTTTGGAGTGAATCCAAGGATGAATTGTTATGCAGAGAAATTCTTTTATATGAACCTTTTCAATATAAAGAAAGAACCAGAGAACGAGGCAATAGCTGGAAGATGATTGCAGAAAGTCTTAATTCTGTGAAGGAACATGTCTTTCGAGTAGATTTACGAGCTGTGCGTGAAAGATTCAATGTAATAAAAACTAATTATGAGAAGAAGAATCGTGAAGAGGAAGCTGCAAGTGGTATCAGTCCTGAAGAAACAGAACTTGATGCAGCAATACGAGACATAGTGGAACGAATGAAAGAGTTTAATATTCAGTTTTCACAACAAAGTGAAAAAAAGGCTGAAAAAACAGAACATGACAAAAAAATTGCTGAAGATTTCCGACAGCAAGCTTTAGAAACATTTTCAGAGACCAAAAAGCGAAAAGGTGAGGATGACGATTGTGGCAAAGTTAAACGGTGTAGCTCTGGTTCTGATACCGTGCAGTTTCTTCGAGAAAAAGCTGAATCAGACCGTGACGTTAAGTTACAAGAGTTAGAGGTTCGAAAGAAGGAACTTGAACTGCAACTAGCACAGCATAATGCTATATTTAGTCAACAAACTGAAATGTTTAAAATTATGATGGATCAGCAGCAAAAACAACAGGAACAAACACAGCAATTTATGTTGTTGATAGCACAAATGATGAACACCAAAAATAAGTAATATAATGACCTAATTTATGCAGTTAGTTGATGTTTTGTTGTAATGTGCAGAATACTGCTCCTTGTTTCGTTTCGTTCGGGGTTTTATGTACTATGAATTAATACATGCTGTTCAAAATTCTTTTGGGTTTGTTATGAGAATATATTTTGTTATGAAGGTTTGTTATGAGAATATATTGAGCTAAAACTATATATTTAAGCTATATATATATATATATACATTTTTATATTTTATTATATATTACACGACTTGTAAATTTGCTTTGTATAAGTTGACTGACATACATTTATTTTTTATTTTATTGTTTTACTGTATATACTCCTCCAGAATTGGCGGTTCTAATTCGAAGAAGGACGATGTTTGTGAACCATATAGACAAGTGCGAACATTGGTCAGTAATGCACAAACAATGTACATTTTACCAACTGCACTAAGTTGCACTTTTAAATTCTTTTTAAAATCAAGAAAAGCAAAATAATTTAAAATTTCACTGAAAACCCATTCTACGGCTACCCTAACTTTACTCATGCTCTTGTTGTAATTTACTTTTTGTGGAGTTAAGTGTCCTCTAAATGGTGCTTGCAAATGACTTCGTAGTGGATAGGCAGGGTCACCGTAGATACACAGTGGTTGTCCATAAACTGTGTTGGAGTACTGTTGAAGGTCTCCCAGGAGATTTGAGGCTGCTAACATCCCGCTATCGTGCCTTTTTCCTTCCATTGGTCCAAGTAAATTTGCTATAAGACCATTTGGGGCCACAACGGATTGAAATTTGAGTGCATGAACTCGTTTGTGTCCATTGTATAACGCACGTTGGTTTTCGCCAGGCCTACATACTGGCCGGACTGTCCCATCCACAAATCCCCAACAATTTTGTAAGGCAGCACCTTTATCATGGACTACTTGAGCGTAGCGTTCTAATTCTGGCTGTGAGAGCCATGGCTGGTTAAAACTGCGTAACAGATGTCCATATTCTGAGTAGATGAAGTTTAGCATGTAATTGGTCATCATGCAAATTTCAGGAACTGGCCTTCCGAATCTACTTATCATATCAGAGTATCTGCATGGGTATGCAAATCTTTTCAGTAGTGCACAAAACGACTCAATTCCTTTGAAAACAGAACGATTGGAACAGGTAATACGTTCTGGGATCTGAAAAACTTGGGCTAGCCTGTAGATGTCAGAACGATAAAAACGAAATTCTGATTTGCATTCCGCATCAGTCATCAAATCCAAGTCAAATGTATTGTGCTTCCAATATGGAAAATCTAAATTTTTGCTAGTGTTAATATCGAAAAGTAAAGCAAATTCATCATCTTTAATCATATTTTGGTCATAGGCGACCAGGAGCGCATTCCTCGTGTCACGGAAGGTAGCCATATTTGTTTACATGTTTTCCCGCCGTCCAAAGTTTAAATTTTTGCTTAATATGGATTTCAAGACGGGACCCCAAGCGTACTCGATCCAATCCCTTTCCATGAAATCCCGTCCTGATTGCCGCCCCGCCGTCTTTGCTTAAGGTCGCTAATAACACTACTTTAACGTCAATATCTTACTTTAAATTAATGAAGCCATTACAATGCACTTAAAACTTTGAGGCCAAATAACTTGGAAACGAGGTGGTGACGTCAATGATTTTTCACCGCGTGGGTAACTAGGGACCACCTAGGACCAATTTGGGTAATTTTCCGAAACCGTTTCGGAATGGACGGGTTGATAACGTCATCAAAAAACCTTTAAACCCCAATATCTCTGCAACCGTTTGTCAAAGATACATGATGCTGTACAATTTCTTCCTCAGCATTTCAAGGTCTATACGATGAATGGAACGGATATATAAATATCTAAAAAAAAATTCTGTTTTGGCGGGTTTGTGCTGACGTCAGCAAAATTTTTCTCTCTCCTTAGCCGTTCCTCAAAAGTACATGATCCTATACATTATTTTGATCAATGTTTCAACCTCTACACTTACAGGCCAAGAATAAACTAAATTTCGCCATTTTTATTTTTGGATCTGCACTGCTGACGTCAGCAAAACATCTAAAACAACCTATTTTTTCCATTGCCCTTCTGCCTAAGTGGATTTCTCCACGGGCATTATCGACTAGTTCTTGTAATAATTGTTTTTATATGCTTAGACATGCTAAGAAAAGATATTGTCACATATCTAGCCATCTTCAAATTTTAAACACACCAATTTTAAGATTTATGCTACAAACGAAGATTTCGAGCGAGCATTCTGAAGCTAGCTAGCTAGCCAGCCTCATTTATTGCTAATCTTTTAAGTGTTTTATTCAGTTTGATATAAGAGCTTTTTATCCTAGCCAACATTATTTATTTTTGTGTTATTTTCACGAATCCGTCTATTACTCAGCTGCATCGGGGGTTTGTGACTGTACCTTTGGCTAAAAGTGAAAGTAGTCAAATACAGTTACGATTTTTAAATTATCTTTCTTATGACTAAAATTGTTGGGTGATTATTGGACAAGGTAATGACGGGCTGTATTCTGTGCTTTTATTTAAACCGAAGTTGCGATTCTGTTTTGAAAAGGGTATTACGCCTATACGGATGTGCGACACTTTACCTGTAATAAGAGCGCTCAGCTCGGTGTCACAATTAATGTGACTGTTTTTCCTATGATTGGGTAACCACAGGTTGTATTCTGTGTTTTTAATTCAGCTGAAGTTGTAGGAAAGTTATTTTTTGAAAATATATTATACCCGAGACACTATAATTACTATGTGCGTTTTGCTCGGTTTACGACATATTGTACACCTGTACTAAAGCGCTTCGCCTGGATGTGTGGCACAGTTTATGGCTCTTATTAAGCGCTCAACCTGATGTTCAACGCTGGGTCATATATTTACTTGTGGCCTAACCCGACGTTTCGGCGCTAAGGATGCGGCCAGTCTATAATGATAGCCGTTGTCTGTCTGTCTGCAAGAACCGGGTCTTGCTAAACCATTAACGAAATCCTGAAGCTAAAAATAACAAAGGCGATACATTTTTATCAACTTTCCTCCGACGTGCGTATATTTATCGCCTTTGTTTTGACTACTAACGTGTAGTAAACCAATCACGATTATCGATTTTTATGAACAACCTATCTAAATTCTTCGCAATTGCGACATGCCAACGGAGGAACATGCAACGAACAGAGCTCCTAGATGTTGTAAGCCATGGAAATGGTCACTATTTTTAGCCATGTACAAATCTTAAAGAAACTAATTTTAATTTTTTGACTAAAAATGTACGTGATCGTGACAAAATCGAGGTAGTCTAACAGCTTTTAGCTACCTAAAGTTTTTTGTTTAATTTGGTATAAATGCACTTTATCCTTTGATACTTTCTTTTTTCTTTTTGGTGTTATCTTCAACTTCTATTTTAACTAAAGGTGAAAGTAGTGGAGTCAGATTTGTGATGCGTTATAAACAAACTGCTAAAAAATGTTTGACGTTTTTTATGCTAAGCTAAACTTCGAGTGTCAATGTAATAAGAGTACTGATAACCTGTTTAATGTTAGGTGATACAACATTTTTTTGCTCCCAATTAATTTTAGAATTTCGAGCTAAGGAACTTTATTTTGTGAGACAGAACATGTCGGTACAATAGTTGTTATGATATGATATCGGCAGACTGTGGCTTGTGTTTTTAATAAACCGACCTTGCAGAAAAGCTAGTTTTTTGAAGAAAACTTTTACAAAGAATTATTCTGCAAAATAAAGAATCTTGGTGACTGTTTTAGTTATTTACATAAGAGACGAATATATGTATATGTATATGTTTAGAACTTAAGCGCTCAACCTAACCTTCGATATCGGTTCACCCAGCTAGTCTATGATATAAAGCTTGCTGTCTGGGATTTTAAGATGATAGCTTTGAGGGGGGCGGGTGAATTCTCAAGCATTTTCCAGTGCGCCTACAAATAGTCTATAAGAAAAGACACATCCAAAGTTCATGTTTATTCACATTTGTTTCGAGAAAGAAAATGAATACACAACATTGTGAAGATGTCTCGATTTTAATAAAGGGTTTACATGGAAATGTCACACTCAATTTAACCAAAGGAAACTACTACCAAAGTGATAAAAATGAGAACTGCCCCAGAATGCCATCATGAGCCAAAGTGACTCAACCTATTTAAGTTCACTTGGAATCTCATGTAAGTAGTACTCTTTAAAAAAAAGAAAACGCGCTCAAAATGATGTTGTAAAAACAAAACAAAAATTATCTGAATTTTTGTTCTAGAAGTAATAAGAAGATAAATAGAATCTATCTAGAATCTAGAAGCTATTGCCTGTGAAAGCAAAATCCGTACGACGTCGCAAGGAAACGAAATATATACGAACCAGGCTGGATTTCGTTTAAAATGGCGGTGACAGTTATGGAGACAAAATTTGGACATAAAAAAAGATGGAAAAATTTTACGTCGCGTTTTTTTCTATTATAATTATACAATTTTCGAGGAATATTATTAGCACAAAAATACTTGAAGATTCATCCATTGGTTTTCATTTGTTTTTTTACGAACTGTGTTGCAAAGAAGGCGTTGAAGATGCTTATAAAAGAAAGAAGGTAAAAAGTGAAGTATTGATTGAATGGAAAGCCAAGAGGAGTTTCATTATCTTCCACGTCCTTGATGTTTCCCAACGACCATGAAAATACAATGCCAAATAATGTAGGCGCCACGCTTCTAAAAAGTAAGTAATTTTGAATGCGATAATTAAAAATTAAATGAATCAAATATTCCGGCCCCTGATAAAGTAGAGTTAGCACAGTCAACACTTTACTATTTTTAAAACTAGTTGACAAAACCGATAAATCGACATATGCTCTTTAAGGGTAACCTTCCCAGCAGAGATAAATAAAACAAATGATAGCTAGTTTCCAACATCTTGCCCGATAATAAGTTGTAAAAACGAGGACTATTTTCTAAAGATTTATTGTTTAAAAACTAGGTCTTGTCAAAAAAAATAATCTATTTGTTATACTTTGTAGACCATGGTTCTTTGTAAATATACTTGTTTACATCTATAGGTACCATTATTATTTTTGCGATAGGGATTTAAAAAGTCATACTGTGTTAATTAAAGCCCTTCGTAAAGGCTTTTCGCCAATGACAGCTACGGATTGCTCGCATTAACAAAAATAGCTAAAAGGTATGAAAAAGGATGAATAGTAGCATTATGAATCTTCTCTAACCTTGTTAAGCACGTCAGAGACATACACAATCCATTTGCTGATCAACAAGATCGGATGTTACAGAGTTATTTACGAATACGTGTACAGTGACGAATCCTCCTTCAAGTGCAAGGCGCGTCAGTAATGACGTAATGATTACACATGTCCAAAACAGCTTTCTAAAATAAAGGTTGACATTGATTCTTTTTGGGCAGTGGATACTGACTATTGCTTTTCATTGTAATAAATTCTAGGGTACCTTTTACCCTATTGCCCTTTTGGGTTAAAGTTAAGTGACCTTTCATTAATTTTATTCAGCTTCAGAAAAAACGAAAAAAATTCAATACGACATCATTTGTTGTCATACTGACTTATCGGTGAACAGGTGGTCAGGAAAAAATCGAATTCAAAATTTACTTTACTGAAGGATTGTAAATTGGTTCTTTCTGCTTAGTACTTCCATTAGAGTATGGCGGTTGTCTAGTTGAGCAGTTGCTCCACTTTTACGGCTTTTGAATTTAAATAAGAACTTTCAACAGGATCCTTATAGAGGGCTATTATCAACTATTTATTATAACAAAAAAATTTCTTACCTGTTTTGGATTACTGCAATTGATACATTGATAGGGAAACAAAACACCATTAAGAGGGAACATGAAATGAAGACCTTAGAAAGAACATTAAAAATTAAATTTATTGTGACTCAGGAACGGCAATGCAAAAAAATTATTATAATTTTCTGTTGTTTTTATAGAAATAAAAAGTATTTTGTATACATTATAATCAAAATAATATGTGCGTTATTTCTATAACTTCAAGGTCATTGGGTTATGTTGTTTTTGCCGGTTCTTACTAAACATCTTCTTCTTTTTTTGTTAGTATGTTATTAAAAGATTGGAGTTATTGATTGTTTAGATGTTCTTTAAATTATGTTTAGGTAAATACTATACATTTTATAACCCAGGTAACTACTATCTCTCACTTTTTAAAGTTTATTATATTAACAAAAGCCTGAGATGCTGGTTAATTGCTAAACATTTAACTACATTTTAGATGTATATGAAATATTTTATAGCCGCGTTAGTAAATTTAAAATAACTGATACTTGGATTGTGTTAATGATTCTGTTAATCTTTTTTTGTAAACAAAACACGATCGAATATCGGGCAAAAACATTTGTAACTCTACAGGAGTAGGTTGTAATGAAAAGTGATTTGCATGTTTTAGAAAGAGGTTAAATCGGGCTACCCAACGGTGCAGAATACGAACCATTTAGGTCTTCTACTTATCCACCTTAATGGTAAATCATATTTGGCAAGCTAATTATTTGTTGGCCATAAAAGGGTCTTTTAAAAAGCAAACGCTCATTCTAAGGGTTAAAACACTTGAAGCCTATACGTAGTAATCTATTGGGAAATTTTTGATTATCAGAGATAACCACTTCAACATTAAAATACAAGGATTGTACAGTGTGATCCGGAATACATATTGTAAATTTGTCATATATATTGATAATAAAGTATAATTGGAGGATACATCATTAACATCACTAGTTTAATGCGATAATTTTTTGCAGAAAGTTAGTAAGGAAGCCTGTTGGAATAATGCAGTGGAGAATTGAGTTTCACAATACACTGCATACTTTAATATTGCATTTATTTATTTATCTTGTCGTTTGACTTACCTTCTTGGAACCATATTTGCTTGTTAACTAAAAAGAGACATAACGGCGTTACAAATAATTTAGTTAGCTATCAGTCCCCATCGTACTATTTATAAATTGGTTATAATTTCTGTTTTCCCGAAATTCACTTTTTTTCTACTTTGGCAATGACTACCTTTCATATTTTCAACGACTAATGTTTTTGTTAGGACAACCTTCAGGTGTATAGGTTCTATCCATTTATTAAAAAAGTACCTTGACAATAATATGAATCTGTTTCTATACGTAGCAATAATCCTTTTTACTTTCCTCGGATATATAGGTGCTGGGAATGCCCTACAGAGAGTTTTTTCAGTGCCAAAATGATTTTTTGTTTTTTATGAACGTTTATATGGTTCCCGTACATGTTCATTTCACTTAATACTACAGAAAGTCCATCTTGAGAAAGTTTATGTAAACACAACTTACTAGAAACTAACTTATTTTGTCTGAGAAAAAAAGCTATAGCCCATGTTTAGGCTGTGCAATGCTGTTATGAAAACTATATGAAAACACAAAAAGCTATTTCATTGCAATGTGTAATTTGGTTTGTGAAAAAATCTCATTACAACACTAAGACAGAACTACCTTAGCTTCACTTTAAAAAAATTACTAGCTTCTAGCTGGAACTTCATTATGTCGTCGCTAGTGCATTGTGACGTTTAATTGTATGAAATCGTAGAGTTAGAGATGTGAAGAGACAGTGTACAAGATAAAAAAAAATATCGGCTTTTTCAGCTACCATTTGTTGGAAATTGCGACGACAGCTTTATTAAGAATTGCAACAAAAGAATAGTACAAAATGCGACAGTAACTTTAATACAAAACTGCCTCCAATTTATCACAAATTGCAATGGGTATTAGAAATTGTGATGGTTATTACAAATCGATACAATATTGCAACTTGCGACAGCGCAATACTTAAGTAGACTACTACGAAAGTCAAGTAAAGCAAATAGTTATGAAAAATAAATCAGTATCTTACTTTTCCTATCAGTGGTACTTGTATAGGTATCATGAGACATGACACTATGAGAAGAGACAATCCCATCTCCTGTGTATTGAATCCATAACCATCTAAGTTTGAAAAACAGAAAGAATATGCGCATTAATTATTTGTGTATATTTTGAGGTATTAATTGTTCATTTGTCATCTAAAAATTGACTGTTAAAAGAGGTAAATCCTGTGACGAATAAGAAAGTATTTTGGATCTTATTTGTCGTTATCAGTCTTCAGTGAAAATATTCAAGATTGATTATACTAGATATACTTTTACGTGGCGATAACTTAATAAAGTTCAAGATAAATCAACAAATACACAAACAATATTGATTTTGCGGAAGAAGAAATAATCCAAACAAAATGATGGTATAGGAGCGCATGTGTGAGTAGATATGATCTCAGAAATTTACAATACTTAAACAGTACAGTTATTGATTTTGACGTTAAGGGCAGAATTTAAATCAAATTTTTGCTTGTTGTGATTGAAATGTAACTAGTGCTAAAGGTATTTAGCACTAGTTACATTTCAAGCGTTTGTAAAGAAATATTTTTAACTTTAGTCTGTAGAAACTGTCCGTATTTTCTGTGGTTTAAAACAATGAATTGAATTGATCAATTTATGCCCAATAGCATTTTTTGTCCCGCCGCGAGAATTAGAAATGCAGGAAGGATGCTTTGTAAACACCAATACCAAAAAGGTAAAGTGACCGTAAAACCACAATTGATTAACTGCTAGAAAAAAAATTCTAGTAGGGGTTTAGGCTAAATTTGTATTTTTCTGAATATTTTTAACAATATCAGGGCAAATAACTAACTAGTCTCTAGCCCATGAAAAGAATTCACAGCAATTCGCTGGGTACAAACACTCCACGGGAACCGTTGCTACTTATTAATTAAGTCGCTAATTTTTTCTAGTTAACTGGAATTCAAATTTTCTGGCACTTCTTTCTTAAAATAGGAGAAAGCATATATAGGTGTACAAACTTTGTCGAAAACTAAAATAAAAACAAAACTGTTAAGCTAAAACTTAGTTACTTAGTAATTGAAGAAATAATATCAGATAAATCGGTACATTTACGAAGATAAAAAGTATATTAAATTCACAAAACTAAGAATTCCGTGGTTATCAACAACTTACTATATTTTGTTGTTGTCGCAGCTAACACTGGATAGATGTCTTCATACGCCACAGCCAGCATGTAAAACATCGCTGCTAGTGTACAACTCATAACACAAATTTTAAGACTAAATAAAAAATAATTATCTGTGTAATAACATTGAACCTTGGATAAAAGATTAACATAACTTAGATTTAAAATAGGAACTAACTGCTTTGCTTGTCTGTTAATAAATGTTACAAACCATGGCAAAATATGTTGGAACAAATAAAGTATTTAAAAGTTTTAATATTTGTCTGTTTTTAAATTATAGTACAAAGTATATATACAAAAAAAGCCCTGTCAAGCAAATGTCGGTCAAAATCAAGCACCACTGGGTAATAATCTCAACAAATGTCCAAGAGTGTGACCTTTCCTCTTCTTGATTCCAATGTTTACGACCACTTTCCAAAGCATTCAACATTAACACAAAGGGGAGAGGATTTGATTTTCTGTTTCATTTCCTTTCTGTGAGACTTTTTGCTTACATTTTATAGTTTTCTGTCAAATTTAAAATTTTGTCAAGAATTTAGATGAATGATATTGCCAGCAATCCTGAAACAGTCAGTTTTTTTCAATGAATGGTGCGTAAATTATCGACCCAACCAAAGTCGACGTAAATTCTCAGGCACCATAATTTTATTGTCGGCACAAATTTTAGTCACCTCCCGAAATTTTCGCCAGTTAGGGTCCACGAATAATTCTGGCTTTGATATTTTTCCGGTTTTGAAATTATAAAGTTATTAAGCTTTATTGATGCAAAATAAAAAACGTTTAAGTAAAATTAATTTATGACCCTAAATTTTCGTCGTATTAGTTTTTCGTTGCCTTTATTTGTTTGTCAGTCCAAATTTAACCTCAGAAACTTCCTGTCATCACTTAGACCCGAATTTATTTTGCCCGATAAAGTAATACTTCATACCGCAGTAATCTACACGTTGTGGTATCAGACATCCAATATTTCAATCGTTTCCACTGAGAGCTTTGTTTGATTAGCAGTTTAGTAGCAATTTTAGGAGAATATATGATTTCATTCATCTGTGTTGTTCCATAAGTTGTGACATGTTTGTACAAAGCTTTTTGTCCTTTAAAACGTCTGTATTTCTAAAAAAAAAAAGTCGCAATGTTATGGAAAATGTTTCTCGTTACACAACGATTTAGAAATTAGGTTTTAAATAGTCTTTAGTCTGCGATATCTCAAGCCTCCAGATTCAAACTAAATGTTAATTTCGAAATAAAATGTTACACATATTTCTATAGTAGATCAATGACCACAGAAGAAGGAGCCTCTACCGAGTGCTGTTTTTCGGAACTGCGGCAAAATCGATTTATTACTTGGCTGTATCAAATTTGAACTAAAGGTCTTAACAAAAGCATTGGAAAACCTTTTTTCAGCTATTTCCAAAGTCACTAAAATATACGCTTAATTTTATCACCAATAAATTTCAAAATGGATAACGTATAATTTTTAAAGTTCAAATGTGAAACGGAGAATACAATTTTTTTATTTTTTATTAATTTTCTTCATTTTTTCAGATTGTACGGCATCATACAAAGAAGTTCGAGATTGGAATTTTCGTTAAAACCTCTTCTTTGTTTTGTTTTGTTTTTCCGTCAGATATAAAATTACTACACAAAAATTCAACTCAATTATATCCAGTCAACCCACCGAGAATTTTTTCGAAATGCCAATATAAATATGCCAGTAGATATAAACAATCCAATAGCCATCACAAGGTTTGGAAGTAATATGGTGTACCGGCCAAATAAAGAATCTAAATAATAAATATGAGAGTGGTTGGTTTCTCCAAACATGTTGTAATATGTTTACATCGAAAATTTTAAAAAACATAAAAACTAATAATAGAATATTAACGTAGGAAAAATAGAAAAGTTCAGGAAGAGGTCAATTGATTTGAGGAACGCGTATTTTTCAGATAAATATACGAAACGCGATGTGTAAACGCGGGGTCTCTTCAGTAATATAATCTGCTAATTTCAAATAACCTACATCCTTATGTGACCCTTTTCTTATTCATTCTCTTTTTTCATACAAAAAGTTGGAACAACTGAAAACCGGACTTGGTGTTGTAGTGTGAATTACATAGCTGTAGCGTGCAGACCGAAGCTATATACATTTAAAATCAACTATATTTTTAATTTATTCTCAAGACAAATGGTATCACTTTAAACTTTCGCAACGTCACTAAAATGAAGTACGGTTTAGAGATTGTTGATGGAAATTATAAAACAATATCAAGTTGAATCATTTTTTGGTATATTTTGTTTGCTGTGGAAATTTGCTTTTTGTTCGTTTGTTTTTTAAGTTTAAGGTACCATTTTATTAATGACTACGCAAATCAGGTAGCAATGCTCCATAAAAGGTCCTGTTAAAATGAGCCGTAAAAAAAACCCTGGATTTATTCACACTAACCGGGCTCAAAAAGGTAAAACAAGATATTAAAAACAGAGTAACAATAGACTTACCCTTCTTGAAAACATTAGCATATTTCAATGCAGGAAAAGATAAATAACCTTAAATAACAATAACGACAGTGCAGATATTTGGAGACGGTTTTTGAAAAGGCAATTATATTTATTTCGATGTAGATATTTCTACTAACCGCCTAAAGCTGGCCCCATAACCAATCCTGTAGAAAAGGCCGACATGATTATTGTCATTCCAAGAGGCTAAAAAGCAACAAATCACAACATATTCACAAATATAAAAATGCTTTTCCTAGTACATTTTATAGGAAAACATGAAAAAATTAACAGACAGACAGACAGACGGACGGACGGACGGACGGACGGACGGACGGACGGACGGGTAAAATGTAGCAATTGTACCATGTTAGTATTGTCAACAAATGTCAGCCAAGATTGCTTTGTCCACCACAACCATCCCTAGGATTAAGTGTTAAAATGTCAATAAACTTAGATTGATAATGTCCTAATACTGGATTTATTGATGTCAGCCTTTCCTAACAACGTTCTAAAAATATTTTCATTAAGGACGCTTATAAATGTAATCGCGGATATGTAAGTTATTCTGAAATAAGATATATGTATCAATTTCAACTTTCTGAAGTGGTTATGGGATAGCATCTACATTTTACCAAGTGCAACAACCACAGATAAATCTTGTCATAACAGCCCAAGTAAAATTATTTGTAAAACCAAATAAAATAGTGGACAAAGCTGTTCCGAATGAAGATAGTATGAAGACATGTTCTTTGGGAAATCGATCAGCATATATCCCCAAAACAAACTAAAGATAACGAATATAATTCATCGTTCAAACGATTTAAGTAATGTTGAACACATATGCATGAATCGCCTTCAGGAATTAAAAATTCCCAAAGAAACTTGAATTCGCTTATTCTTATTAAACAAAGTTCTAAATTAATCATATTTCACTTCAGAAAAATACCAAAATATTTCTTTTTTATTACCGAAGTACCCCGAGAGATTCATCTTAAACTCTGCAATAGTTAAGTTTTAACCAAAAATTTTCTTTATTTCCCTTCTTATATAAATTGCGAAAATTAGTTCCATAAAATTAAGCAACAATTAGCAAGTTCTGATCTAGATATTGACTAAAATATCAGCAACTTGCGATCTGACCAAAAATCTAAGTTGCTTAGAGAATATGAAATATGAAATCCGCCACCAACGGGTGGACAACAGGTGGACAACAGTTGAATAACAGGTGGACAATAGTGAATAACAGGTAAATAACAGGTGAATAACAGGTGGACAACAGGTGGACAACAGGTGGACAACAGGTAATAACAGGTACATAACAGGTGATAACAGGTGAACAACAGGTGAACAACATATGAATACAGGTGATTCGTCAATATAAATGTATCTATTTTGTGACATTTAAGACACAGGGGTTAATAGGGTTAATAAGTTAAACAAATATTAAAGATGAAAATGTGCTTTCAATTAAGAAAGTATAACAATCCGACGATAAACCTTTTAAACATTTTTATATCGAAACTACAAATTTGACAAACTACAAAAATAAATTATTATTACTGGAAAACATCGAGCAACATAATAGCTTGATAACAATATATCCAACTTCCGTCCTGAATGTTTTGAAAGATATACGGTAGACTTGTTATAGGTTTTATATAGTAAGTTCGGGTGTGTACAGACAAGTAAGAACGCTTCGAGTTGTGATCAGAACACAATTCTAATATCAATGAAATATATCATGATAACTTCTTGAAATATGTTTACAATGTGGTTATAGGTATATTTTTTATAATACGTATAATTTTAACATCCATCATGTACATAACCTGACTATATTTTTGCCACACTATCAAACAAGTTTGATTTTATTAATATTGTTGTGATCTGGTTTCGAATGGCTTTGTTGTGTGACAGTGGATCTAGTATAGCGTTGTTGTAGCTAAGATGTGGAACGATAATGATGTTATAACAAATTTCAGGTATATTGAACAGATATTAAATGAGGTGAAATAGAATATTGAAAACTATTCAGTCGTGCTTGTGATATTCGACAAAAAGGACCTAGATGGTTCGTATTTAGTCACGTTGGTAGTCCATTTCGTCCCCTTTCTAAAAGATGCGAAGCATTTTTCATATTAGCTTCCTATTAGGGGTTACAGCGGTCAAACTGCGGGAGGTTTTTGCCCAATTTTCTACCGCATATGTACTTGTCTGAGGTTTAACATTTCATACTGGCTTAATCGTTTAAATGCAAAGAATTTTTTGACGGCTTTACTGTGACAATTATCCTACCTGTTTCTATTTCTGATACTCCAAAGGACTAAAGAAAAAAGGGAATAAACGTTTGTTAATTAGTAATAAGACTCTTGCAAGTTTAATGTTTGGTATAGAACACCTAGGCTTCATAGGTTAAAGTTTATGAAAAAAATTATATTACAGAACAAAGTTTTTCCAGAAATATTCAAAAAAAAATTAATGCTTCCTTAATTTATACGCTTTTATGTGTTTTAATTCTCTATTTTATAGAAATCAAGATTAGTGTACGAATTAATGTATTAATGAAGTGCTTTTAAAAAAAGATAATAAATTTGCTAATCTATTTATGCTTAACCATAAAAGCTTTATCTTTATCGACTTTATAGAATTTTGAGACCTTTCCTAATTTTAAAAGCGGTAACACTTTACTTAACTGTCCTCGTGATACTGAACAATCGGATAGCCGAAAGGACGTCAAATAAGGAACAAGACATAATAACTTTTTTTTAAAACTATAACTAACGTATTCGTGTTATTTAGGCGAAATACTGTCTAATAAGAAAAAGAAAAGAAAAAAAGGTTTACCCGTAGGCGTAAATAATTAATAATCTTTCACCTTCCTATGATTTTATGATACATACCTTAACTAGTTGTGGTAAGAAAGCATATTGAGAAGATATGGTCATCGCATCAAATACCTTAAAACAAAGTAAACAAAACCGTCACGAACATCATAATAAGAATGGCGAAACAAACCTGTTTTTTTTAGCTATTCTACGAGGTGAAAACAGTCTATTGCTA